>CM044432.1:141456226-141478603 GCA_024363595.1 Xenopus borealis | reverse complement strand
TATGTACATCTTCGAGAAATCTGTAGAAAACAACCATTCTTTGTATTATTAGCGTGTCTATAAAGAAAGTAAGGATGGGAAATGTAACCCTTGCTCGCTAAGTATTGTGTGTGGAGGGTGGATATAATGTAAAAGGTATAGTTTTATTATTACAGAATAAAGGAAATCATTTTTAATAATGAGTAGCCCACCCTGTCCTTTGGTGTTCTCTGTATAAAAGATTTCCACATAAGGGATCCTATAGCTGTATAGAAAGTATGTCACTGCTTAAAGAATTTGCCAATAAGCTGTAGGAACATCCAAAGATTATTATTTTGATACATGCTTTTTTCAAAATTTTTATTATATATTTCCAGATTCAAATTCTTCTGCGCAGCTCTGTGACAAGAAGCCAGTGTGTATAATTAATATGTTTCTGCCCTTCCTAATCTTCTCCTGAGTAATCCTTACATTGGCCTTGAGTAAGCATTTCTTCAAAACATCCCCAACAAACTCCAGTTCAGTGTAATTAACTCCCACGCAAAGCCTATTGATTTCCTGTCTAACATGTGTGCATAGATTTGTCTGCAGGGTGGAAGCAAGGACTACAGACTTACTTTTCTCTCATCACATTAGTTTAGCCCACCTACTGAGTACTGAGTGGAAAGGGAATTGAATGTAATCAGGAGAAAGTAATACTGTTTGCCTATATGCACTTAATTCAAAGTAATATTTGTGAAAATATCATGAAATAAATTTTTTCCAACCGATACCATATTGCACTGCCCACCCTAATTCTCATTTTAAATTCTAGAAAAGAACACCTTCAATGGCATAAACCTCTCTTTCTCTCCCACCAGTGTCTCCAGTTATCCCATTCATTACTGATATAATACGAGCAGGGTATAATTGTCCTTCAGATTATAATATAGATAATTCTTATTCCAGGGATATTTTTATTAAAAAGGCAGCCACAAATATTGACTGGTTTCTGGGCTTTGGGGCTCATTTAACACTGACATGCAGATCTTAAATTGCATCTGAATTCTGATGATTTGAAGCATTGAATTTTGAATTCTGAAGTTTTGAGCATTGATTCCATCATCTTTGCCCACGCCACCCACAAATCAATAGCGAAAAAATGCAAGATGCTTTCCTGCTAAGAAAACAGATACTAATGATAGTTAGGTGATTTACAGTCTACATTACATTTCTGTAGGCCTCAAAGACCAGTGGGCGATGTAGCACTGTGAATGATTTGGCAACTCATGGTAAACCACCCAAATCACCCTTTTCCTTCCATCCCTCTGCTGAATACCCACTCTTACTATCTCTATAATTTCGAAAAATGCAGATTTGAACATAAATGGCATTATGCATTAATCTCAGCACTTCATATACATATTTGTACAACCATGAAACGGCCAAGAACGTTATCTACTATGGAAACAATATGACCACTTCTGATTCACTTTGGTGCAGTAAAAAGGAATCACAATTGGAAAACTCTGATTTGATTAGAAACTATAATAAAGAGCTAACTAACTTGAGACTATGTAGAGAAAGAACGGCATACTTTCTCCTTGCATGCTGGGTAGCCTCCAAACATTCCTTGCAATTGTGGCTTTCACTACATATAAATAAGAGGTCTAATTCATACTACAGTATGTCCACAGGGTGTTTGTGATTCTCTGTGCAAGTTCCATGGGCCACAAGTTCCATGCTTTTGGTCATGGGACATTAACAGATTATTACTGTGCTACTTGCCATATTATTTGAAAAAGATAGGGAAAGAATTACCTATAAATGCTGTGTCAGCCCATTCATTTTTACTGACTGTGTATTAGTGTGTATTCCAAGTAAAAGATAACCTGTATTAGATCAATTAAAACCAAGTTATGTTCACAGAGAATAATGAAAGTCTATGATTAGGCAGGATTCTATACTCTCTAGTGAATTACCACATAATAGTGGGTGTCATAACTGTGGGTGTATTCTATGCCTCACCCTCAAGGCTAAAGGTGGCCATACAAGGGCAGATTAAAGCTGCCGCTTATCTGCCCATGTGTGACGGCCTCCGACGGGTCCCCCCGATCGATATCAGGTCAAAAATCATCCAGATATCGATTCCATTGATCAAGGACAGTATTGGCTAGTTGATGCGGCTCTATGATTTGTCAGCACCCATTTTCTTTGTTGTAATCTGCATAATAGAATACACCCACTAATATGGCAACCTTTTATGCCTCACCCTCAAGGCTCAAGGCTAAAGGTGGCATTATAAGGGCAGATTAAAGCTGCTGATATCAGTCCTTTAGACCAATTTAGCATCTTAACTGACCATGGGACTTCTGATGGGTCCCTCTGAACGATATCAGGCCAAAAATCATTCCATATATTGATTCATTTGATCAAGGACCACATCGGCTTGTTGATGCGGTTCTACAACCTGTTGGCACCCATTTGCTTAGTTGTAATCTGATCATTCAGCCCTAGGGCAAGATGTTCAGATTAACCCAATATCACCCTGCCCTTAGTGGGCATATCAGGTTAAGATTTGCTTGTTTGCAACCTGGCCCAACAAGCAGATCTAATAGTGTATGGCCATCTTAAGGTAGAGCAAACTGACCGCAAGACCAGAATCAATAGATGGAATTCTACCTCTTCACAAATGTCCCCCTGCCACCTGGAGTTTCTTCCCAGATAGAGAGCTGATGACACCCACAATTTTTTAGTGTGAGTTCTGACGCCCTACCTATATCAACTAAAGATATCAGCACCTTTCTACCCGAGGTTTATTCCCAGATGGAGAACTCACCCCCCTGCCTAATTTGCTCCATGGTTTTGGGCATGGAGAGCTAACCTCTATTATTACTATACTATTTGCCATGTTATCTGGGTTTTATTCACCTGAGGCGCCATGCAAAGATGGCATCCAGCAGTCTATGCCAGTGGAATGACTGCATTTGCTTAAGGGCTGGTACTGATGAGCACTTATACCTGCACTCCCTTGTGTTCCCTTGTGCATGTTGCATTCCACCTATGTTTGCACTTACATGCATCTGTGCCAGTACAGGCCCCTTTAGACGAATAAGATGTATTTTTTCCCCCATTCCCGTGAGTGCTTTAAAGTGGAACGCAAGGGACAGCAGGTTTAAGTGTTCGCCACTACGAGTCCTAAGCATTGTTTACAACCTAATACCCATTATCTAAGAAATAGAGAGAACTGATGTGTTCAGGTAGAAATGTACTAGCACATAGTCTTTATTCTAAGCCAGCTGAGATGTTCTCTCTTTATAATACAGTAGTGTAAGCAGTATTACCTCATCTATAATCATCAAGGAAATTATAATGAAACTTGGCCATCCTCATTACATAACACACTGACTAATTTGGAAAGTGGAGATAATTCTGCCATTAAACTAACAGCTATTTTGCATGAACCCTAACTGTTGTTTACCAAGATGCTCAGCAATGACAAGCAATTAACAGCTCTGTTGTAGTCGTGAAATTCTCAGCATGTCACCTAAGATAATATAACACTGATTGCATAAAAGAAAAGATGGCTCTGTTTGCTGTTTTATTACCATTTTATCATTTACATTTTTTTTTTAACCGTGATTTCCTTTAAAGTCCCTGTGCCCAGCTGAAAGCACAAAAAAAGCAAGTTTGCCAGTCTGATGACATTTTCTGCTCTGCAAGATGAAACTCATAAACACATATAACCTTGGGACAGGTGACAAATTACAAATTAAGTTGCTGACATTTCAAAAATAAAACCCACAGTGCACCAAAAGTTCAATTAATCAGCACCTGGCCTGGACAGAGCAGTGGAGTGTAAACAGAAATGGGGAAAGAGAGAAACAGCGCAATGTAGATTAAGGGCTGTTTGCATATTAACCTCATGTGGCATCTTAAATCTGACTTGTAAATATTCATTTGAAGTCACACTTTAAAGGTTACTTTTACTAACTCCTGCCAAGTTCCTCTCAAGATAAATCCCACTGGATGCTATTGATGAAGATAGGGCAAGTGAATATATTTTTTATTTGGCTTTACCCACAACATCAGTACATCAGTATTACACACCATATAAAAAGCAGCATGATCAAAACAGTGTTTTGGTTGGTTGTCCAAGTCCCTCACAGGTTTCAGGGAGATTAAGGCAACAAAAGAGGCATTGACTGACTTTCTAGTGGCCCTCTCCTGAGTGGGCTACTCTGTTACAGCAATGTAATACTTGCTACATGGGGGGCTTATTGGGGGTTTATTATTGATGACTGGGATGTAATATATGTTCTAAACAGGCCCCGGTATTCACTTTCGTCATATAACCCCTTAGGTTCAGCGGCTAGCAGAATAAGAATATTTTAAAGGAGTTGTTAACTTTTAGTATAATGTACAGAGTGATATTCTGCAATTGTTTTTCGTTTATTTATTGTTTTTCTGACTTATTTAGCTTTTTATTCAGCGGCTCTCCGCAGGCCTGGATTTGTGGAAAGGCCACCTAGGCCCGGGCCTAGGGTGACAGGATTTTAGGGGACGGCATGCTGCCCAGCCACACCCACATGGGCTCAGAAACACTGGGGATACACAGGAGATACAATAGTTTTTTAAATTTCCCATGCACTAATCCCCATTGCTCCGGTCCTGATGATGTACATTTGTGAACAAAGGGCAGAGTATGGGGGAGACGAACTGCAGTGGGCCTAGGGGCACCCTCTATGTAAATCCAGCCCTGGCTCTCCGGTTTGCAGTTTCAGTGATCTGGTTATTAGGGTCCGAGTTACCCTAGCAACCATGCACCGATTTAAATAAGAGGCTGGAATATGAATAGGAGAAAAAAAGTACAGGTATGGGATCTGTTATCTGGAAACCCTTTATCCGGAAAGTTCTGTAATAATAAAACAGAAGCTTGTACTTGATCCAAACTAAAATATAATTAACCCTTATTGAAAGTAAAACCAGCCTATTGGGTTTATTTAATGTTTACATGATTTTCTAGTAGACTTAAGGTGTGAAGATAAAAATGATGGAAATACCCGTTATCCAGAAAGCCCCAGGTCCCAATGATTCTGGATAATAGGTCCCATACCTGTATTAGCAATACAGTTATTGCCTTACAGAGCATTCTTTTTTTTTAGATGGGGTCAGTGACCCCCATTTGAAAGCTGGCGAGAATCAGAAGACGAAGGCAAATAATTTACAAACTATAATAAAGAAATGATGAAGACCAATTGAAAAGTTGCTTAGAATTAGCCATTCTATAACATACCTGTACTAAAAGTTAACTTAAAGGTGATTTTCACACACTGGTGTCACAAATTTTGGTTCTTAGCATGGAGAATATTTCTTAATACTCCCCTTATAACCAACACCTGGTGTATTTTGTACAGGTTTAGTACATTATCCAAGTTTATCGGGACATGGGATTTTCCGAATAATGGGTCTTTCTATAATTTGGATATTCATACCTTTAGTCTAGTAAAAAAAATCATTGAAACTTTAGGATTGTTTAGCCTCCAATAATGATTAATGGAAAACTATACCCCTCAAACAATGTAGGTCTCTATAAAAAGATATTGCATAAAACAACACATATGTAAATCCCTGCTTCATGTTAATAAACCATTTTCATAATAATATACTTTTTTAGTAGCATGTGCCATTGTGTAATCATAAATAGAAAATTGCCATTTTAAAAAAATAAGCAACTATACTTGTTAAACAAACTATACTTGTTAGGTCACATGAGCCAATTAACAGAGAGAGTTCTGTCTTTTGCTTCCAAACTTCTTCCTGCTGCTCAAGTATTCATTTTGGGGTTATAGTTTTCCTTTAATTGTATATGATTTGGGATCAAGTGCTTAGTACTGTTTAATTACTACAGAGAAAATGGAAATCTATAAAAATGAGAATGATTTTCTTAAAATGGTGTCTATTGGAGATGATCTACCTGTAATTTAGAGCTTTATGGATAACAGATCTCATACTTGCACTCCAATTTTGGAAATATTATATTTTTCAATTGGATATAGTCTTTCCCCAGGTGTAACATTCTAACAGGATCTCCTCCAATTCATAATTTTGCAATATATATGCTGTTTCCCAATGCAGTATATAAAAGAGTCAGCAGTTTCACTTTTTTATTAACTTCTCTCCAGGATCTCTGTTGCTGCTATTCATCATTCATTAATGTATTCAAACAACTGCCTGGTTGCTAGAGTAAATGGGATCCTAGCAACCAGGTAGCTGATAAAATTCCAAATGGTAGCATTATCCCTATGTCTACTAAAAGTTAATTTAAAGTTCAACTACTACTACTCTACAGTTGTGTACACAGGACTTGGTAGCTATTGCATTTACTCAGTGGTCACTAAGGTTCTGCAATTTACTGCAGGAAATGTTTAAAATACAGAATAATTATACCCACCTCTGACTATAAACCTAATAACTCCAGACAGTCTTTAAAATACCAGACAGTAAACAAAAAATCTTGCTAACTTTAGATATAAAAAAATAACAAACCAGACTACAGCCAAACAGGTGGTCTTCTCAAACAGAGCTAGAACTTTGCCTCTTCATTGGTATACATTGTCATAAAACATTCTGAAGGTTCGGGAAAAGCGAATATAAAATTCATGATGAGGAGACAGCAGGGGAGCATTGATAGAATCAGTGGAAAAACACCATAAAGCAATAATCCATTATGCAGAAATATTGTGAATCTGGCAGCAGTTGCACAGACATGAGATGTTCATTCTGGAGTAATGCATGTTATTGTTCGGGGAAAAAAAGCAAATCACAGTAAATAGCTACATCATACAGATAGCAGAAGCCCACAAATAATTTGCCATTATTTCAGGGTGTACTTTTGCTTGCTAGTGAAAGCTGTTATCCCATTTTATATACTAATTGCAGTATTTTTCTTGTGACTCTCTGAATATACAAATTGAACTGTAATTTGAAATAAAGTTTTGTATTCATCCTTTTTTGTGACAAGAAGCTTCTTACTTTTCTGTGCAAATTTAACTTTATATGGTTTTAAAACCAAAACATAGACTTGACAGTATTAAAGAGAGCAGGAAGCTTTAGCACAATTCATAAAGCCCTTTATATTATATGTACTAGAGTTGCAAATCTTATCAGCAAACCATTGGAGGCAATAGATACATTTTACATTAGAAAGATATTGCATGTCACATAATAGATGTTAAAGAACAAGTTGCCTAATACCATTATGTGTACATTCTGTCAACTTTTTGTAGGTCTTTTTGTGGGTATCTGTCCCTTAGAAGTAGGCATGCTAATTTATTCCCAGCATAACATTTTAGAAGTGGTTTTTGAGCTATGGGTAGTGATCCCCAACCAGTGGCTCACCAGCAACATATTGCTGACCAACCCATTGGATGTTGCCTCAAAGCAGGTGCTTATTTTGTAATCCCTGGCTTGAGTGCAAGCTTTAGATGGTAAAAAAACAATTTGTATTGCCATACCAATCCTCATGTAGGCCTCCTTCTGATAGGTGCCACCAATTAGTGATGTGCGGGTTGGGTTTTTCTCGACCTGCACCTGCCCTCCCTCCACCAGCGCCTGCCTGAGCCAAACTTCTGGCTTCCCTTTATAGACTTGAGATTACACAAAAGGGGCAGTGTAAGCAGGCGCGTGGCTATAAAGCCAAAAGTTGGAAGCTGGCAAGGTGCCGGCAGGGCTGGAACTAGGGGTAGGTAGAGTAAGCATGTGCCTAGGGCCGAAGCAGGAGGGGTGCCAGGCACATACCTGCTCTGTCGCCTACCCCATGTCCGGTCCCCACACTCCCCATCTTCTTGCGCTTTAACGCATGTGTGCCAGCGTCAACTCGCGCATGCACGCTGGCTTCAACTCGAGCATGTGAGCACTCCGCCAGTACCACTGCCGGCCAAGTTGCCTACGCTGCCTGCCAGTATGGCCCAACTTTGGATATGCGGGCAGGGAGAGCAGAAGGAAGAACTCGACCCCGAACCACCTGCAAAGGGCAAAGGGCACATCATTACTACCAATAGCTAATCACAATCTATATATGTCACACACATGCATGCTTGTGTTGCTCTTCAATTTTTTTACACTTAAATTTGACTGGTAAATTCTACCTGCAGATTGGTTGCTATAAGTAAAAAATATGTAGCAATCATGGCTCTTATTATACATAACCCCAAATATTGTATTGGATATAAATAATGGTGAACATGTTTCATCTAGCAGTCACATTACTCTTCCAACACTCATTCAGGACATTTGTTGTCCCCCTCCATGTAACAGATGCCCAATCATGGGGGGGGTTAATGTACTTAAAAGCCAGCGTGGTATGTATATTACATATAACCCATTGTTATGCTGTGTGGATTTTACACATTTTCATCCTCCCCAGGGTCACCTTCTAGGGAAATGAGGCTGGTTTTAGGGGAGTAAGTGTGGAATGTAGTTAAATAGGTGAGGGCTGCAGAGAAATGGTTTGATATTGAAGGCAGTACTGACCATGTGAGTCTTATGCTCTTTAGTCTGTTTTATAAAATATATAATTATATATATATATATAATGCTCAATATGGTCATCACACTCACACACAGTTACTGAAAGTGTATGTTGACAGCCTACAATGAATATGTTATGTATAATTACAGTATGTATATAAGCACTGATGCATTTACCATATCCCTTCCTGTGTTTCATGGTCCTTATTATTTCCTTTTTAATGAAAATACTGTTGCAGAAATTCATTACATGTTATTATATCTCAGCTGCAGCACTTCTTATTCAGTTTGTTCAGTGGCTATCCTCCCCACTGGTTTCTAGTCCAAGTTCTGATTCATGCCAGCTATTCATTTAAAACAGAATAAACTTTTGAATAAAGCTATCAAATTAATTTAGCACTTGGGAGTATTACTGGAACTAGTCAGAACTGAGAATATTGGTAACTGTATTCCACAGAGAAAACTGATTTATTAAACTGGCATAATCCAAGTACAGGTAATCATCTCTTTTTTGATTGCACACTACCGGTATAATCAAGGTTCTGTTGTAAGTCTATTATGCAAATATCTGGAAGACAAAGAGCTGATGTGAGATGGGAACACAGAAGAGAAATTGCTCGCTAACTAAAATGTGCAATTATGACGCCATTTGGAAGCTGAAATAAAATATCTGTGATTTATCTGAAATATTGTTTCCTATCTTGGTGAAACTAAAGTTATGGCAAAAGTTTCTCTTTAAATGGTGCATATGTGATTAATCAGCTCAGTTGGTGAGCTATGGTATCTTGATAAGCACTGGGCATTATAGAAAGTATAGTATAAAGGTGAAAAGAAGAGGGGGATCTGACCTGTAACCATTTTAACATTGCTACACGCACAGCACTATTGCTTTGTGCCTCAAAAATTTAATTTTCAATGCCTGTTTGGCCTTAAACTAACTTCCATCATTACAAGGTGGCAGATGAAAGAGAGATGGTTCAGAATCTGACTTTTAGTGATGTTTCCACATTTCTAACAAGTCCCTACTTCTGCCATCATTATTATGTTACCTTGCCACCCTTAGATTGAAAGCTCTTATAAGCAGATCCCTTATTATTTATGGTTATACTACTAGATATAGGGAGAAACTGACCTTCACTATAGAAGATTGGTTAATCTTTGTAACTGAAAAATACAGGTAATAGTTTAAATACAGAGATCACTATACTATAAGGTAAAGTAAAGCACAAAATCATATAAAGATACAAAGAGAAGGTAAAATATATGAATTTTCTTTTATTTTTATCAGTGAATCATAAGTTTCTCTCAGATGATATTGGGTTAAACAAAGAATCTAAGCCAACCCATATGAATTTGTGGCAAATTTTTGCTCTGCCTTTTTGCTCTGCTTCCCATTTTAATAGTTAAACCAAAACATTCAATTACTCTACAAGTTCCCTTGTATTTGCAGTAATATGCATGACTGGATTTTATCAGTTAGGCTCTATCAAACCTCATAGTTAAAAATTATGAGACTAATATCACAACTTGAACACTGTTCTCTGAATGGGGTCTAGCACCAATGGTACATTTTTTATTTATGTTCACAGCAGCATTTCGGCATTTAATTATCTGCTGTGAATATAAAAATGGTAAGTAATAATACATTCTGGCAGCCATGAAGTATGCAACATGTAATAGGGACTTCTGATCTATCACAAGCCAAGTGGCACAATTAAATCAAACTACCTTTTTTTAGTTTGAAGCAAACATGAATTTTATAGTTTTTTTTACTGGCACTGTATAGCTTAAGGGCCCTTACACACAGGCTTTTTGGACCTGCTGCAGGGGAGTGCAGGTCTAGACGCACCTCATTCTTTTCAATGGGGCTGTACTCACACGAACGCATGTAGGCGCCAAACGCAGGAAAAATGCAGCATGATGCCTCTGAACCTGCGTTCGGCGCTTACACGCGTCTCATGGGTACAACCTCATTGAAAAGAATGAGGTGCGTCTAGACCTGCGCTCCCCTGCGGCTGAACGCAGCCAAACGCAGGTCCCTGCACCCAAATACGCTACATACCAGATCTGGTATCCGGAAACCTGTAATCCAGAAAACTTTGGAAAACGAAGCACTCTGCGTGCCATCCCGCCAGTGATTTAAATTCTTGCCGGCGGGAAGGCAGTTTGGGATTGTCACCGCAAAGAAGAGGAGATTTGTCGCTGGGTGACTAATCTCCCTGAATCTGCCCGTGTACCTCTACTCTAAAGTAGTTTCCCACACAATGTGAAGTGTATTTCTCCATTTTAAATTATTATTGCAATTTCCATTAAAGGGGAAATATCAGTGATATTAAGGCGCACCCAAATGTGCTGGGTGCAAACAACTCAATTAGGCTTTTTGTCACCTGTGCATTGATAACTGTTGACTTATCAGCCAATTAGAGCTGGTGAAATCTGTCAGCAAATCATATGTGTATTGGTGGCAGTTATAAAAACGTTAGGCTGAGGAGCAAATAGCTCATTAAATAAGAAATTAAATAATAAAGGGTCTTTGGGAAATATATTTTTTATATAATTATTTTAAACATCTACAACGATTGTAATTTTTTATAATCCTCCTTTAATGATATAAATCTCTTTCATGATTTCATAGAACACCGTCTAAGGGGGAAGACAAACACATCCTCAGAAGCTGATGCAGCAGGTATCCTATTAAGACATTAGGCAAAGATCATGGAAAAATGCTTACAAAGGACTAAAGTGACAGGCTAAAGCAAGTTTCAGCTAAATTCTAATATTAAAGTTGCTTGGTTTATTTGTGAAGCTGAGCAGCCTGATGTAGTCAGCAACATTTCCTAACTTACTTTTTAATCTACCTTAATTTAAATGAATTTGCCTATAACAAAACACAATTCATTGTAATGTGTTGTTTTTGAAACAGCCTTAAAGGGAAACGGTCATGGGAAAACATGTTTTTTTTTTTAAATGCATCGGTTAATAGTGCTGCTCCAGTAAACTTCTGCATTGAAATCCATTTCTCAAAATAGCAAACAGATTTTTTTATATTCAGTTTTGAAATCTGACATGGGGATAGCCATTTTGTCAATTTCCCAGCTGCCCCAGTCATGTGACTTGTGCCAGCACTTCAGGAGGGAACTGCTTTCTGGCAGGCTGTTTTTCCTTCTCAATGTAACTGAATAGTACTCAGTGGGACATGGGTTTTACTATTCAGTGTTGTTCTTAGATCTACCAGTCAGCTGTTATCTTATGTTAGGGAGCTGTTATCTGGTTACCTTCCCATTGTTCTTTTATTAGGCTGCTGGGTGGGGGAAAGGGAGGAGCTGATATCACTCCAACTTGCAGTACAGCAGTAAAGAGTGATTAAAGTTTATCAGAGCACAAGTCACATGACCAGGGGCAGCTGGGAAATTGACAATATGTCAGATTTCAAAATTAAATATAAAAAAATCTGTTTGTTCTTTTGAGAAATGGATTTCAATGCAGAATTCTTCTGGAACAGCACTATTAATGGATGCATTTTGAAAGAAAAATTTTTTCCCATGACAGGATCCCTTTAAGGAACACATTAATAGAAAATGAACAAAACTACTTCAAAATTGGTGTGCATTTAATAGGAATAACATTTACTTCCAAAAAATAACCATTGCATGGATTCTGAAATTGCCTGAAACTGACAACATGTCTAGCCCCATGTCAGATTTAAAAATTAAATATAAAAAATGGTTTTTAATGCAGTAAAGTGCTAGAGCATGTCTATTAACTGATGCATTTTGCAAAAATTTCAATGCCAGAATCCTTTTAAAGTGGACCTGTCACCTAGGCATAAAAAGCTGTATAATAAAAGTCCTTTTCAAATTAAACATGAAATCCAGATTCATTTTTTATTAAAGCATGCATAGCTGTTGTAAACTCTGTAAAAAATCTCTACTGTCAATCAAATATTGCCTGCCCCTCCTCTATGCCTTAGGCATAAATGTGGGGCAGGCAATTACTTTCATTTTCCATTCAGTACTTCCTAGATGTCACTGCACTCCCCACAGTCCCATCTCTCTTTACCATTTAATTGTGTAGCAAGTGCATGGGGATGGACATCAGGTCCCCCATTCTGGTGCACAAACAAGATTCTGAGATGATACAAGGCTTGCCTAATAAATGGCTCCTGCCTGCTTGCTCTAATTATGAATTCCCAGACCAAAGGAAACAATATTCAAATAATTTATATAGTGTAATTAAAGTTTATTTTGCTTGACTAATTTGATAAAATAGGATTTGTAATATTTATTTTTGGATGACAGGTCCCCTTTAACCACTCACTGCAAGTAATACATTGCCATGATAGCAAAGTCACTTGTTCTACATTTTTGGAAGACACACTGTTCTAGCAGTTAATGCCAGACATTCACTTCCTTCCAGATCCATGATTCTAGACTCTAAAAACACAAAGTGAAGAAACTGATTACTGAAGAAAGTATTTACTGAAGAAAGTGATTACTTTGTAGTCATAAATTATCCATGAAATTATTATCATTATCCATATTATTATTATTTATCAGTAGAAATTACATTGTATTAGATACCTACAGGGATCACATGCACTGATGCAGTGGAACAAATGACTAAATTGATAATTGCCTGATAAAAACTGGAAAAAAATATTTTAGTTTTTTTTTATTATAGGAAATGAACAAGTGGAATGTAATAGAACAAAAACATGAACGTAAACCTTCCCAAACTGCTACTTAAAGCTGATAACAGTTTGCATTGTTTTAATTGAAATCTGTCTGAGTTGGCTACAATATTTATTTATTTATGTGTTTATTTATTTAATGAGCAGGTTGTAGCAAGTTCATATTAAAACTCCCAAGCAACTCTGTTTGTTTCCAAGCTGAGAATGGCATGGAAGCAAGTATACCTGAGACTGGTAACTTATTCTGCTTATCCATATCCTCAACCCCCCCCCTTTGTTTAATATTCTTGCATTCATGTGAACACATAAAAGATAGCTGAATATGGCTATATGAATTGGTAATTGCAGTTATTTTCAAGATAACTCATATTGGCTACTGACCTTCAAGAACACAACAAGGCACAGTGAAAATAATTTGGGGTTAATTCACTATTGTAAATTTGTATGTAGTATTCTATTCATTTTTTACATTCATATTGATTAGCTGAAACATAAAAGGCTCTTTGCAAACTCCTTGCAAACAAACAATAATAATCAAATCAATCATGAAGAGCCTTTGGATGCATTGGGACTCAGGCCATTCTTATATAGCTGAGTTTTTTTATTATGAAGTGGAAGCAGTAAAAAAGCCTTTGCAGTAATATAAAAAGGGTTTATTAGAGTCACAGAGCTCCCTACATACAGAAATTTTCCACTATACTTTCCTTCTCTGCACCCTGATATGCCCACTTATCTGCTAGTAGCATGTACCATCACATATAGAAAAAATATAATTTTAAGTACAAAGTCTGCCTTTTGGATTATATGAGGCAATTGTTTCTGCTACAATAAGAACACGTATTATTTTTTTTGTCAGGAAAGAGGCCACAATGAGTAAGTTGAAAGGGGCTAAAAAGGCCAAAGAGCTCTCTATAATGCAGGAAATGCAGAGAAGGCCTTCTTAAAACAGACAGTATTAACATGCCACATGCTACACACATATCATTACATTAAAACCAAGAATATGAAACTTTTAACTAAGAAATATAGACACGGACATGCAAATTTATCATTGTCCCTGTCAGCCAGACATCTGTATTATAAAAGACCTTTGCAAGCAGAAGATTTAATCCAAATTATTTTTTTAATGAACACATCCATACTGGTCATTAAATGGGAATAAATGTATATTCAAACACTATAGCCATGCACAGGTGAAACACTCACTCAAACACCCATCTCATTTGCAAATATTTCTGTGTAACGTACATCTCACCATGGTTTCCATAAAAGGAAAGAAAAGCACACCAGTGCAATAGTTAAGTGTTAAGAAGAAAAGGGAGATTATGTCCTTATGTCAAATGTCTAGCTGAGAGTATATTTTATCAAGTTCACCTGTAACGATATCAAGCATAAATGCCATGTCCTAATGTAAGTAGGGGTCATCGCTTATGTGTATTCTGCAGCTCACAATCATATCCCAGTTCATTCACTTTATGATCCACAAGGAGGCTTCATTACAACACCCTATTAAACATTAGTAAGGATTTTTATTATTTATACATCACTGCATCAGACATGCAGGTTAATTTCACATTCCCTCATATTTGATTACATTTAAGGGTTTTCATCTATAATAAGAATAATTTTACTGAAGTTTGATAGGAATGCCGGTTTAAGCATGCCTTAACTTTTTAATTATACCTTGCTTTACGAGATGAAACACAGTCTCTTTGGCTTTCCAGTGTATTACTTTTTCAATTAGATCATTTGTATTCTCATGGTTTTTTCATAAAGAAGGATTTGTTTTAAAAAATTAAAGTATATTTGAAATCTGAGTCTAATTTTAACCTTAGGGTGATGTACAGTATGTCTCTGTCTTACCTATAGCAGCTGTGAAAAGGAAAGAATACTGATCATTTCCTTGTAACTATCATACAGTCCATGGAAGGAGTGTAAGGCTGATTGTCAATATTAATATATAAAGTAGTTAATTATTTTTAGACACACCCTTTAGGTTTTCAAATTTAAATTGCTCATTACAAGGTCTGATGAATGAGAATCTTCATAGTCTGGTATCAATGTTAGTTAACAAGATATTTTATAATACATGTGAGGGGTATATGAGTAAGGGATGATAAATTAGACTGCACAGCAGGTATGGAATCTTCTCAATCTCAACACAAAGCACAACTACAAAAATTACAGTTGTGGTTGCAGGTTAATCACATCTATGTATATAGAAAAATAGGTCTTGGAGCCTCACTCACACTGATTAAAATCTTGACCCATCATGCAACCTACACTCTGCTTCTGACTTTCTCCTCTAATCTCTTCACCCCATTCCAGACTATGATTTTTATCAGACTTCTGACTGTCCCTGGAACTCTCTGCCATGAGCCATCAGACTCTCCCCGTTCCTTTCCTGAAAGACCCATTACAAAAACATATTTAATGCTGATTACTCACAGACAGATTATGAGCTCTTGTGAGTAAGGTCCTCTGATTCTAATTTTTCACCTTGTAATTCTTTTTGTTTAAAGTATTATAAGAACTCTGTTTCTTAAAAATTAATGTAAAGCACTGTATAACTTTTTTGATGTTATACATAAATGACAATGATGCTATTCAGCTCTATTGTTGACTTTAATATTTACATAATTAGTTGAATAAAGCTGTGTGCAGTTAAGTGTCACGTGATCTCAAAATAAAAACTGCTCTTTCAGCTCTAGAAGAGAGCATATTTCACCAAGCAGCATCATGAACATCAAAGAGCTTTAAGATGCCAAACTTTGATTATTTTCAGAGTACCATCAAATTCATTATAAAATGGAAAGCATATGGCACAACTGTGATTCTGATATGGAGGAATTCTATATGAAACAACTCAAATCTTGTTCTACCTAATATTGACACTGGGGTGAACAGTCAGGATGACATGTTTGGAAGGTTCCAGTGTATCACAGAATATACATATACTGTATGTAGACATACCATATTGGATACAATAGCATCTACCAATGGATTTGAAATAATTGTACATGACAATGACTGGTTTAACATTGGACAAAGTTACAGAAATCACAGGTTATGTACTTTTTTTTTTGCACACCAGTTTTTTTCTGTAGCAGAATAGAGTCCAAGTTAAAGTCCAGGTTCTCTACATTCTCTAAATTCTTTAGAGACAGCAGATGATAAACAGTAAAAAATCAATTAAAGAATTTGTTGGTCTTGACAGAGCCACAAATCTAAAAGTTTTATTGCACATAAACATATTTTAACTGTCCCTGAAATAAAAACTAGCATAGACATTGCATTTTTATTAGCAAAGTACAGCATGGGGTCTTAATTTAAATTAGCCAAGCATTTGATTGCTGTTTAATAATGTCTCCTCCTGTAATATTATTGTAGTTTATTCTTAATTGCTAGCGCTCCATACAATATGAATAATGAGGCATCTAATTACAAACAACAATAACTACAATTACAACAGTAATAAAAAAATGCATTTATACAAATCACACACTATTTTCTTTTCCTTATATCTCATGGCATCAGAGATTTCTTTTCGCTATGGATGCCCACTTTATAAAAACTCTACACTGAAATTGCCTCAGATATACAGATTTATCCTACATTTTCTCAAGTTTTTAAGTCGCACTTTGTGTAGATAATGAATTAGTGGATATTAGCGACTGTGCCAGTGACCGTTTTAGGCCACTTATATATTTATTATTATTTAATTTATTTATTTATTTGTTTAAGGGCACAGAAATGAAAAGGGAAGTGGAGGAGACTATTTCCACATCTTTCCATAAGAATATTTGATTCCATGTTAATTTTGATGTAGCTTGAATGGTTATACTCATACCCCAACATGTGAAGCTAGACATTTGTGATAATAAAAAGGTCAAGCTAACCATAATATGACCCTCACTATAATCTTGCTTCCAAAATATTCAATAGATTAATATTTCATGCTTAGAAACAGAATGTAAATATAATCATATCTGGGACAATTTGGACATTTCTTCCACCCAGATCATTGCTTTTGCTGTGAATAGTTTATAAATATAACTGTCTGCTAATATTCATATTTTTGAACTCTGTAACGACTAGCTTTGGTGTGGTGATTACTTATAATTAAAAAGATTTTTAAAAAGTTTAAATAAATAGTTTATATAAATAATTCTCCTAAAGGATGTAACCATTTCTTTCAGTGTTAAGGCCTTCAGAGCACAAAAAACCTATTACACCCCAATAATCAGATTAAATTAATATAGCTATCCAATTTCTTTCATTACAGCATTTTTAAATGACATCTGAGTTTTTATTTCCTGTGGAGACTTGCCTTTTAAAACACCTCTTTAATTTAATGACCCATTCAGGGTAAAACAACTCTTCATTTTAATTATTTCTCTGTCCCAGTCTTGGTAAATAGACTCTTTAACATAATTAAGTTGTAAATTATGCCAAAATAAAACCTATGGAAACACTCAGCCTCAGCAACAATGCAGAATGAAGGAGGAGAAAAGGACAAGTGTTTAATCATAGTATAATTGATTTTTTATCCTTGTATACTTGCTTATATACTCTATCTATCATCAGCAATCCTTTTTTGTTGAAATTATGCTATGGTCATATCAATGCTCAAATATTACAATGCTTGAAGCTCTCTTTAGTAGTTATAAGAAGACTGAAATATTCCTGAACATATAGAGCATGGGGAAACATTATCAAATTTCGTAATACAGTAAACTGAAAAGGATATTTGTTATAAGGTGCTGAAAAATATGTGCTGCTTTGTCATGACTCCAACCAGGTTAAAGCAAAGGAAAGACCATTGTAGAATGTATACTGCATGTCCAAAGGATATTATTGTTCATTATTCCTTTGTCATTAGACATTATGATATACATGAAGGAACACTTTTGAAAAAATATTCTTGGTACAACATAAATTGGGGAAGTCAGTAGGCTTGGAGAACCTACTGAAACTAACAGCAAATGCAATTAGATTTTCAGTATTTTGAGTAAAATTAGTATTTTGGTCTTCTCCTGTAAAAGAAGTGCTCAAAATAGTGATGTGTGAGCTGACCCAATACCCATGTGTCGGGAAGTTTCAGTCTGAATTTTGGGCATACATGGTGCTGCAGGCCAGGTGCAGGTCACTCTGGGGTACTATAATACAGTAGTGGCTATGTTATCTGAGATATGTTTTTTTGTGATTCACACCACTGATCTGCAGGTGTAAGCTGGGTGCAGGTCCTACAATGGAAACATTTTGCTGATCATGTGCAGGCCACTCTGGGGTACTACAATACTGTACTATCTATGTTTTTTGAGATATAGCTTTTTGTGACTCGCAACACTGATCTGTGGGTAAGGGTCATGTGGGCTAAGTTTTCTTGACCACACATCCCTAGTTCATAAGAAAGTATTAGGGGCTGATTTACTAAATGTCGAATTTCAAAGTGGAAAATACTTTGAAATTCAACCATCAAATTTTTTTGGGGAGTCATTTTTGATTGAATATGGGCATTTCCGATTGAAAAACGAGTGTATTCGATCAAATGACAATCGTTTTGAATTTCACCAAAATCCTTCGATTTCTCAGAATTTAGAAAAATTTTCAGGACAAGTTCTGTGAGGTCCCCCATAGGCTAAAATGGCAATTCAACAGCTTTAAGCTGGCGAATAGTTGAAGGATTTTTAAAGGGCCAATACTTCGAAATTCAAATTTTAACAATTCAAATTGAAATTTGGGCTATTCGATAGTCGAAGTAGCCCAAAATATGAAAAGACAGTATAATGGCATCACTGCAACTGATTGAAAATACATTTGCCAGGAAAAATTTAAAATATTTAAATAATATTTAAATATTAATGTGAAGATTAAAACAAATACCAAATTATTTTTAAATATATATAGTAAAAAACAATTAAGGCCTTGGCATCAAAAGAAGGTGATTTGGTGGAGGTGTGCTGGGAGCAAACATAGATTTTAAGACATTATTTTTCATTTTGTTTATACAACTGATATTTAATTCACATATTGATGGTTGGTTGGTTGGTTTTTTGAAGGAAGTTCAAAAAAGAATAAAACAATACCTGATGGTATTCAGCCCAGAATACAAAAAGATCTTATCTCTGTGGGTGCTGTACCACTTTACTCCTCCAACCTTTTAGCCATTCTTTCACTTAGCACAGCGGACCCCCTTTCATTGACACACTATCTGCCACAACTAATGTTTTTTTTTGTAGACATAAGGTACAAAACTATTCCATACTATGGAATATCCCCTTATCCAGAAAGCTACAGATCCCAAGCATTCTGGATAACAGATCCCATACCTGTAATAATACTATTTTGGGGCAAGTTACAAAGTGCAAGAAACAAACTATTGCATGCATATTGTGTACATTTTACACCTTATCCCACTTTTTGTAATGGGGCATCAGTTTTAATATTGTCTTTGTTTTACTATAGACCATTTAGTGCTGCTTTCCTGGGAGTAGTCGCCAAGCTCTATTTGTATGTATGTATAAAAGTATTTGATAAAAATCAAAACCATTATACTATACAAATATATACCATATAGTTACCAATCCAACCACTTTGCATTAAAGAATTGATATAAAAACAAAATACTTACTTATTTCTAAGGCTGGAGCTCAAATTGTAACAGTTACTGTGAAAGAAATCAGTAGACAGTTTGGATAGAATGAAGACTGGAGCAATAAGTAAAGTTTTGTTGTGGTATTATTTTTTTCTCAGATGTAAATGTTAAGTCAAAGACACAAATGTTATATTTTAGATCTGATTCATCTAAATAGAGGCATGGGATCTGTTAAATGAAAAGTATACCACCAAAGATTGCAGTTCACATAAAATATATAACATAAAATGTCCTTTTCTTTACAATTTCCCACAAGGTCTGAATAGGATCTAGCTGGACCCCTACTCCTGGTTGGAGGGCATGGAGAAGAGGACTTTAAGCAAGAAAGATGTAACCCACTAATCCAGCTGCTTTTTTTAAAACAAGGTACAGCAAGCAAACCAGTGTGGGCAGTGGTGAAGTAGAGCAGCCCCCCTTTAAAAAATAATTTGGGAGCCAATCTTGCAAACTCAAACATGTTCACTGCCTCCTCTTTGATCTCACCCCCTTTTCCTCTGCTCACTCAGCCTCTCATTAATTAGCACTGACACAGACAGGTGGAGAAGAACAGTGGTAAAACATAAGGAGGAAGTACTGTACAACAGAACAGATGACTATCCGGACACCCTCATGATGGCTGGGTAGTTACACTACTGGAATTGGGGTTTTCCAGTATTGAGGTTCTCGGTGTAGGGCAAAGGCCTCTGCTGGGCGCAGGTCCAGGTGCCCGTCTACCTCTGCTGTGAAGTAGCTACAAACTTTTTTAATTTCAAAAAGTATTTAGAAATAAAATCATTTCTGCTAGTCTTGCACCATAATATTGCAGGGCAAAGTAACTGCACACAAAGTTTAATGCTTTCTGACATACCCATCAAATGAAATAGGCTTTTAAAAGTAACATGTTTGGAAGTAAAATGCATATGTACCCCCATGGTTCTGGAGCAGTGACTCCAATTAGCACAGACTAGGAAAGATTCAGTCATCGACAAACTTGTCTTTTTAGTAATGTGCCAAATGCTTTTTTTGTCCCAATAAACAAATTAAAGGTTAAAGCAGTCACAAGTTTTATCTCTTTCTGTATTTTAATATTCAGACGCATTTTATTTTATGGATTTTACATGTCAGCTGTAATTCTATCTCTTTAATAGCGGCTCCTTTCTTTTACCGATAGCTGGGAGCTTGGAACACAATCTTTGTTGGAGAAAAAGAAAAAATGTTACCTTCAAGCAAGTTAGATGATTATCACTAGACATTAATAAGACTTTATTGCTTATTGCTATTTTAATCTGAGTGGGTACAGACAATATAATGTAATTTGTATAGAGCGTGAAGATCTTAAGTATTCAGGGCAGATTAAACCAGTAGCACATTGTACAATTACTAAACATTATTATTTTTATAATTTTTAAATTGTATTTGGCAATAAAATGAGGTTGCCTGCTCCGTATTTAAGTATAATGTTGAGAATATTTCACACTGAAGATAGAACTTGTTCTTTAAAACAGTTTGATAAGCAAATAGTCATTGCATATTTGCAAATATTACAAATGTGGTTCCGTTTGGGAAACTAACTTCAGCCTTTCTTTCACTTCTAGAGTGACCTATAATATAACTAGTATTAATCCCTAATTCTACCTTGCAGATCTTGTTTTTCTAGTCACCTTCCTCAGGCACAACAACGTCAGCAGTCCGTAGAGTTTAAACATTTTTAGAGGGAAGGAAATATCACATATTTGCAGGCAATAAGACATTCTGAGTTTCCTCCAGGGCATTCCATAACCTTTTTCTGGCTCCAAAATGTAGAGTAAGGCATTAGGGTTGGAATATTCAGCTGTGCATTCTAAGGGATGGTGATCAAAGTAAAGAGGATCAGAAATGGCACAAGATGATACCTAACAACCCTGCTAGGCTACTTTGTATTTTTATGCCAGTAAAAGCAATAGCTGTTTTTTGCGTGTAATAGGTGGTACAGATCAAAAGGGTGGTCTCTGCAGAAGGCCTGAGGTTGTTTGAAGGCTTTCATTTTTCTTTAATAATATTTTTACCACCCCTCATTTAAGCTTTTCTGCTGTTTATTTGACAAAATACTGTGTACAATATGCACAAATTCACAACATACATTGAACTAGTAGAAGGCATATTTTTTTCTTAAAGAACGTCATACTTTTTGTTCTGCGTCACTGTAGTGATTAACAGCTTAGCATTGCTTAGTGCAGCTAGCATACCTGTGCCTATGTTATTAATTTTTTATGTGTTATCTGAGTAGACATACTGCAAAAGAATGCCTGCACTATGCCCCCCCCATGATGCTTACATAGTTAAATTTAGTTGAAAAAAGGCCATCCCCTCCAAATAAAAGCCCAGCATCCATACACACTCACCCCTCCACACCTTCACATAAATTATATATGCCCATATCATAATAGCCTCTTAAAAGCATCAACAGAATCAGCCATCACAACATCAACTGGCAGTGCATTCCACAGCCTCACTGTCCTCACCACCTACGCTGCTTCAATTAAAAGTCCTTTTCTTGTAGTCTGAAGGGGTGGCCTCTGGT
>CM044432.1:141377666-141393607 GCA_024363595.1 Xenopus borealis | reverse complement strand
GCTGCAATGTAAAGACAACTGGGAAGTGAAGGGAACTGGTCTTCTTCAAAATGATTGTTCTACTATCAAGCAAACAACAAAAAATAAATGCAAAATATTACTTTGTATGGAGTGATGTTTTTATGTTAGAATTATCATATTTCTCACCTATTGAAGACATTGATATACTGTGGCCATGTACATTAGAGCGGCTTTGTTTAAAGACATTGAACAGCAATATTACATATTGTATAATACAAACCATGCAAACTCATTAAAACAAAACCCATGTAATCTCAACAAAGCAAAGTCTTAGATACAGTAAGTTAAGGCTCTTATGTCAAGCAAATATATCACTATGTATATACTTGTGCATACATTACCTTTTCATTATTTTGTATATAATACTGCAGTTCTAATCAATCACTAATAGGCAAATTAATATTATTCAGTCATAGAGTTTTCCCTAGCTTTTACATTGTTATTATTCACTCTGCTGTAATCTCTGCTTTGTACAACATATACATTTTCTTCTCTAACTTCATACCTCAACCTATCTTATTTTGAACCACTTTTATAGTGTTATAATTTTCAATTAGTTGTACAGGTATGGGACCTGTTATCCAGAATGTGTGGGACCTGGGGTTTTCCTGGAAAGGGATCACTCTGTAATTTGGACCTCAGTAACTTGTCTGCTAATAATCATTTAATAATTAAATTAACTCAATAAGATTGTTTTGCAAACCAATAAGTATTAATTGTATCTTAATCAGGATCAAGTACAAGGTACTATTTTATTATTACAGATATGTTGTCGCTCTATAAATACATGTTATTATTATTATTAATAATAATAATAGGAAAAGGAAATCATGTTTTAAAAAGGCTATAGGAGATGGCGCTCATGCAATTCAAAACTTTCTGGATAAAGGGTTTCTTTATAACAGATCTCATACCTGTACTAGAAATTAGTAGAAACATTGGCCTAACAAGCCAAAGAGCATTTCTGATATAAAAGCATTTTTTCCTGCCAGAAACATTTAGGGGCAGATTTATAAAGGGTCGAATTTAGAGTTCATGGAAGTTTTTTTAAACTCCCATAAATTTCCATCAACTGGAAATTTCGACCAAAATTCAACCAACTGCAATTTATTAAAAATAATTTTTCAAATTCGGTGAATGGGATCAAACTGCAAACTCAAATTCGATTTGAATTCGAAATTAATTCAATTCGAGCTTGCAGTTTGATCCCATTCACCGAATTTGAAAAATAATTTTTCTCTGAAAGAAACTCGATTTTCAGGAACAACTCCAAATTGATTCCAGGATGTCCCCCAAAGACTAAACCAGCAATTCAGCAGGTTTAAGGTGGCAAATAGTCAAATTCAAATTTTTAAAGGGTCAGTCGAATTGAATTTTAACTATTCCCTAGTCGATTTTCACTAAAAGAACTCGAGAATTTTAATTTCAAAATTCAAATTCAAAAGTTGAACTTTCACTTCGACCCTTTAAAAGCTTGGAAAGTCAGCAGCAGAGGAGAAATGCAATATAATTATATGATAACCATTATAGAATATCACTATGCCCCTGTAGAAGGAAAACATGTTTCTATAATAAAATGCAAGTACATTTGTAGCACTGGCATTAGAGAAGGAGCTGTTAACCTACAACTTCCCAAATTCCAAAAGTTTTCCTTTCCAGCTTTCATGAACATTTAATAATTCTTACCTTTGCTTGTTGTGTAATAATAGCACAGCATTACTTGATAATCATTTGCACTTAACGCTTGCTTAATGTGCTCTGTACAGGGAATATAACTGTAGCAGGGTTGATAAATTGGTGCCAGTGACTAGTTAATGCTGCAAAGGTTCTTCTCTGTTGTAGCTGGAAGGAAATACGTCTTGTGGTTTGGAAGTGCACTGTCAGAAATAAAAGCAAATGCGTGTTTAAGACTTAAAGGCAATCTTAAGACAGATGTTGGCAGAGAACAAAGCTACTAAAGGGAAGTTAATGTGTAAGCCTCAGGGTATTCTCAGCCAGAAAGGTCTACGCCAATGCATTTTTACTGGCCACTGCCTAAGGCTTCAGCATCAAAGCCTGGCATGTGTCCCTTGTGTAATTTTTTATTAGCACTGAACTTGAGAAGGAGAGGATATTTCAGCAGTTGGATGGCTACTTATAAAGACACAACATGCTCATCCATGAGAGGCAAACACTGGAATAAGATAATGTCTGATCACAAGTATGGCAAAATGTTAAATGTGCATATTAGACTTATTAGTACTCTCATCTGTGTATTTCTCATCTGTGTATTTTTTACAAAACACATACAGCATGATCTCTCTATGTAACATAGTTCATTGTTTTAATAGTCTTAGAATTGAATGCCAGAACACTATCATAATGCAATGGAAGATTTTGTAAAAGAAACTTCTTAGTTGTCTGTAAGGTACTAAAAAATATATATTGAAGATATAATGCAGCATAAAAAGGATATAACTAACCTGTGGGCACTGAGCCATTTGAAGGTGCAAATCATGGTCTGGTCCCTATAAGAAGGAAATTTAAATAATTGTTTTAATTTTGCATAACATGCACATCATTGTCCCACAGTATTTCCAGAGGGTATGCCTTAGTGGTAGTTGAGTATACTAGTTATTGGAATAATGCCTTCTCCTTCAAGGCTGCTGTGTTAGGAAGTGATATCATTTATACCTGTACAGCATAAGTTTCATTTACAAAGGAAGCACAATTTGCAATGAGCAAATAAGTGGTTCAATGCAAATTATTCTCTAAAGCTGCTAAATATCCAAATTCAAAAATACTCCAGCTAAAATCTGTCGAACCCATGTATAAGTCAATGGCAGATAGTCTGTTTAACAATTGGAACGTTTTTTTACCTTCAGGATTCTCAATAGTTTCTGGCTGTTTGCGCTGTTTTTTAATAATCCGATAAACCTGAGTTTTCGGGGAGACAATTTGGTAAAGTTGAGTTTTTCATAGTGACTGTTCAAAAATTTTGACTTGAGCGTCAACTTTTATAAGCGCAACAACTTGGTCCAAATGCATTATAGTCAATGGGCTTCTGAATAATATTGAGGAACAACAATTTTCACACAAGCGACGATTCTGACGTGCACCAATATTTTTGACACAATGGCCGCGAATTGTCACCACTGTTACGCAAATAATTCGATTGTAGTGAGACGCAAATTAGTGTCACCCATAACTACCTACAATGTCTTCTGCAACTTACACATAATGCACCAATACATATTCAAATTAGTGTATATTTTAGTAAATTATGGACAGGCTGTGGTGCATGATACTTTCCTTGATTTTTGTTAGAATAGCATCCCTTCTGGCGCCTGCCATTAATAACAGCATTAGAGTTCAATTCACTTGGTGGAAGTTAGTAGCAGCTAAATGGCTGATTTACAAATGTTCATGGGTTTTTTTTCCGTTTCCCGAAACAAAACAAAACGTTAAAAATCTTTTATTTACCTAATTACTCTAAACCCCCCAAAAATTCTCTTTATTGAGTGTAAAAACCATTAAAACCCCTAATATAAAACTTCAAAATTTGTAAAATTTTTCTTTGCTTTGAGCGTTTTGAGTTTTTGTCAGTTTGTAATTGTATAAAAATTCTTATGAAAATTAGTCCAGGTCCAGGATGACAACAACTGACAGGATTCAGAATTAGTCAAAGCAGGTTGAAGGGGTGCATTGGTACACACTGCATGTTTAATTGAGCTTTACTGTATATAAGCACAAGAACTTTACAGAATAGAGTCAATTTTGTGTATAAACTAGCAATCACCCTTACTTTTTTTAAATCATCAGGCTTAACAAATTTTCCATTGATAAACCTCTCGCATTCTTACTTATAAGAAAGTTTTAGTATTAGTGGAGAGAAGTGTAGATGCTAGTTCAGAGAGAAGTGCCTGTATTGCATATTGTTATTTTTTAAAAGAGTTGACATTATGGTTCACAAATATTGTTGTACTGGCAATATAGCTCACTTTAAATTCCCTTCATTCCTTCCCATTTTTGTTTTATCATGCATCACCCATATGCCCCTTTGGACACATGTTGGCATACAGTTAAATCCTATAATCTGTCTCTTTGCTGCCAACCCTAATGAAGCTTCCGCACTGAATTAAAAGTCTTGCATTATACAGATTACTCCAGTAACTGGATAAGCATTCCTGTAATCATTCTGACCGAATGGCTATTTTTGTGGCCAGTTCTTTCTGAGCCAGTGACCTTATTAACAGGATGATCTAGTTGTATTTGTTGGAATTATTGTAATTCTTGATGAGAAAACATCAGACCCCTAACAGGATGTTAGTTATCCCTTTTCTCTAAGGCTACAAAGGAAAGCTTAATATCACACAATATAGATCACCGACAGTTTCACGGGAGGATGCACAACTGGTGGGCACAATAGCAAATAGAGCTAAGTGACCCCTAAAAGTTCCCTGTAATATATAGTTAACTTAACTAAGATGCTGGACTGTGGGCGGGGGCAGTATATGTGATATATTTGGATTTTGTCAAAGCGTTTGATACCATTTCCAACAAACGACTGCTTTCTAAACTAAGATATGTTGGTCTTAATGAAGTTGTTTACACATGGATAGGGAACTGGCTACAGGATCGGGTACAGAGGGTGGTTGTTAATGGTACATTCTCTACTTGGAGTAAGGTTCTTAGTGGGGTACCTCAGGGCTCGGTATTGGGTCTACTTTTATTTAACTTGTCTATTAATGACTTAGGGGAGGGTGTTGTAAGTAATGTATCAGTGTTTGCAGATGACACAAAACTATCCAGCCCAATTAATTCCATCCAGGATGTGGCATCCTTGCAACAGGATCTTGACAAACTGGCAATCTGGGCAGCTAAGTGGCAAATGAGACTGGGACTGCACTAGGCAAATCCATTATGGAAAAGGACCTTGGAGTCCTTGTAGATGATAAACTTGGCTGTAGCAAGCAATGGCAGTCAGCAGCATCAAGGGCAAATAAGGCCTTGAGCTGTATTAAAAGGGGTATAGAGTCATGGGAGGAGGGGGTCACTCTTCCACTTTATAGAGCACTTAAGGCCACATCTAGAATATGCCGTACAGTTTTGGTCTCCATCACTCAAACAGGACATTATTGTATTAGAGAGGGGGTACAGAGAAGGACAACTAAGCGGGTAAAAGGTATAGGAAATCTGAGCTATGAGAAAAAAACTGGCCTAATTGGGGATGTTCATGCTGGAGAAGAGGCGCTATATATTTAGTATAAATATATAAGGGCATCATATTACAATAATCTCTCTCTCTCTCTCTAATGCTTTATTTACCAGTAGGTCTATCCAGCTGACCCAAGGTCACCCATTCTGATTAGACGAAAAGAGGTTCCGGCTAAATATTCAGAAAGGGTTTTTTACAGTGAGAGCTGTGAAGATGTGGAATTCTCTCCCTGAATCAGTTGTACAGGCTGATACATTAGATAGCTTTAAGAAGAGGTTGGATTGCTTTTTAGCAAGTGAGGGAATACAGGGTTATGGAAGATAGCTCATAGTGGGACTGGTACGATTGCCATCTTGGAGACAGGAAGGAATTTTTTTCCCTCTGAGGCTAGTTGCCTTCATCTGGATCAACTAGCAGTTAGGCAGGTAAAAAAAAAAAAAAAGGTTGAACTTGATGCACATGTGTCTTTTTTCAACCTAACTTACTATGTTACTATGTTACTTGCAATGTATATGCTGTGGTTAATGTATTAAAGGCTACATCTACACAGGCCCCCTATCTAGGCTACTGCTAGATCCAGGCACCCGGGCTCTCTTTGCCTTGCCTGCCTCCTTCTCACAGCAGGTGCGCCAGATCAGATCAAATAAAAATAAATATAAAAAAAAATTACTAAAAAGCTTGATGGCCCCTGATCATGCTGGGCCCCTAGGCTATAGCCCAGAGTAGCCTGTGCATGAATCTGCCCCTGTGTATATGCTTGTTCACAGTGTGCAGAATGAATTCAAAACATCACACTTGCACAAGCCTTTTCTATTGTGATAAATATATACTATATATATATATATAACTTTTGCATCTAATTTAGCCTTTTATATAACTTAAGGGTAAATATAGCCTAACAAAATATAGGTTTTACACAGATTGTCTGCTACAAAAACTATAAAAAGTGATGTGTCCAGCTGCTGGTAATGTTGAGCCACATAACTTCATGTGAATATATGGTTCTTTAATTTTTGGTTCACCCCCTTCCCACATGACATAGCTTCAATGCACACTAGGAGCAATGTCCCAGCAATAAGTCATCATTTTCCAGACACTGTCTGGTATAGTAAGCAGCAACCCAGCAAGTGTCAACAAAACTAAATCCTCTACAGCAGTTTAGCTGTTTTCCCATCATTAGGCACTGTATGAGCAGAACTTAATTAAACTTAAAGTGTAAAGGTGGGAATACCTGGTGAGATCCGCTCGTTTGGCGATATCGGACTGATACGATCGTGGGCCCTAGGACCCAACAATTGGATCAGAATGGCGCAGATACGGGCGGTCAAACAGATGCGGCTGCGATTCACCGGGATTTTTAATCCTGCCAAATCAAGATATGGCCGGAGACGAAGTTGGAGGACCCCACGCATGGGCTAATAAGCTGCCGACTCAGTCTGTCAGCAGCTTTTATCGGCCCATGTATGGCCACCTTTAGTAGTGGGTTAAATTGGAATGATATGGTTGTTTGGAGTCTGGGCCATTAATCATATTTCATAGGGGACCTGTGAAGACCTGTTGGGGGAGAACCACATCCATGGCTGAATGTAATCCACATCCCATGGTATTTTCCAGCCATTACAATTACGAGATATGTGTCCAGGAGTATATGGTTTTGGAGCCCCGTTTATGAGAAAACTGTTTCATTTATCGCTTAATTTACATTCCCCAGAACATGCCATGATATACCTTCATGCAAAGATTCATTCTGTTTGGTCTCGCCCAGCACCCACTGTACAGACAGAACATGGCAATAAGGAATTGTTTTGGAGGTACAAGCTATTGTTATAGGGCAACTGTATCAAGAAGCTTTACAGCAGTACGGAAGCTGAATTAAATTTAATTAACTGCCCTTTGATTGCAACAATAACCATACAATGGAAACACAATTTAATTTGCTAAGCATTTTTTTCTGGCTGATTCAGTCTCACAAGAGATTGCCACAGGTGTTTTCCGCTCCATCTTTCACATTCAAATGTAATAATTTGTTCTCCATTTTCAGTATAAAATTCATGTTAACAATGTTAATGAACATCATAAAATTAGAACAATGAATAAACTATACTTGTATTGTATCGTAGTCTAAAGGTAATCTAAAAGTGACATTTATTGGTAATCTCCATATGCTTCTACAAACCCCTAAATGTTTTTTTGCCAATTAAGGTGATATTTTGGGTGAAATTATATTTGCTCTCTTAGAATTATGACTGACTCAGTGATAAGGCTATATAATGTTAAACCTTTTTATTGGGACCGGCCCCCTTTATCTCTTCCTTCCATGTGCATGCGGATGTGTGTGCACATGCAGGGTGACATCACAGGGGTAAGAGGGTACATGTGGCAAGTACCTGGAGTGGAGGAACAAGTGGCCGGACTACGGGTAGTCCAACATAGGAGGTAAATGCCCAGCATCACTACAGTGTTAGGGCTCTTACACACGAGCGTTTTTACCTGCGCTCCCCTGTGTTCCGTTTTGCTGTGTTCAGCTGCAGGGAAGCGCAGGTATAGACGCACTCAATGCTTTTCAATGAGGCTGTACTCACAAAGCATTGAGTACGTCTTTACCCGCGCTCCCCTGCGGCTGAACGCAGCAAAACGGAACACAGGGGAGCGCAGGTAAAAACGCTTGTGTGTAAGAGCCCTAATACTATAGGCAAGTGCCTCTTCTGCCAATGGCTAGTTTCAGCCCTGTTTAATAAATGAATCAATAACATTAAAGGAGAACTCAACTCCACAATAAACAAAGCACCTAAATACTAACCTAGATAGTCCTCCCTCCCCCCCGCATACTTCAGTAGCCCTGAAAATATCCTTAAAATATTTCTCACCTGTTATTGCAGAGTAAGCACAGTGGAGCTTGTGGGTGTCATCTTCCGGATCACTGGTCTTTATGTGTAATAGAGCGTTGTATTGGTGCATGCGAAGTTGGAGCAGTCTTCCATTTCATATCAAATGCACATGCGGCAAAAGTGTCCCGGAAATTGCCAAAGAGGACCTGAAGAAATCCGAAGATCCGGAAGATGCTGCCCTCGAGATCCTCTGCGCTTGCTCTGCACTGATAGGTGAGAAACATTTTAGGGACATTTTCGTGGCTACTGAAGTATGTGAGGGGGGAAACATGGTGGGGGACTATCAAGGTTAGTAGGTAGGGGCTCTTCTTAATTGGGGAGGGTTGAGTTCTCCTTTAAGAAAAACATTTCTGTCCATTTTAGCATGATCACAGTTGAAGCAGAATCTTACATACAAAAGGATAGAATTAGACTGCCTGCATTTCATTAAAATGTAAGAAGAAGCTGGAGCCCCAAAAGGAAACATACAAAAGCTATTTTTTACTGTTGGCAAGGTAAGTGCAAAAAGCATTTACAGGGCACCATTTTTCACACTTTGCACCCTGCCCCCTGTCAGTGCCTATGTCAGCATAGCAGTGCTATATTCATGATTAGTGGCCAGAGAAGTAACATATGGGCATACCCCCTCCTACCTCTTACCTGTCCTCTAACTTGTGAGTCATTCACCTTTAATGCTGCACAGTAAAAAGAGTTCAGCATGACCCAGGGTGCAAATATTTTTTGAATGAGCGCTTAGGAGTCTTGGTAAATGACCCTTAAACTTGCTGCAAAGCGTTTTCTAGTCAGAATCAAGTTCAAGACCCCAGCACTGCTTCAGTTATCAAAATTGTTCTGCTTTTTTAAGTGATTCAGTTTCTGTAGAAAGTTCAATTTTCTGCAGTAAATGCCAGTTATGGTCCTGTTTCATGGTAGAGTTATTTAACCCCATTCAGCTCTCTCTATGCAGTCTACAGTAAAGTTCAGGACTATTGAATCTATAGTATGGGTACGCCGACATGCCATATGTTTGAAACCATAACAACCATATATCTTTTTAAATTCAGCATGTTGACATTACCTATTTATTGCAGGTTAATGATGGGCGAATAAATCTGCGAAATGTCGGCAAAATTTTACCTGGCAAAAATTTGCCGGCGTCTGGTTTTGGACACATACGTCCGTTTTTGGACGTGTGCATCCATTTTTGGATGTCGGCACCCATTTCTTCCCCTTCCCATACTTCAGTGCCATCCTGGCCACTAGATGCTACTTGAGAAAACAGTGGTTGCCAGAGCTCATTTTTGACAATACCAGCTTCAACTCAATTATAATATTTTCAAGATTTATTAAGTTTAATAGAATTAAGTCCATAATCATGTCTATTTACCTCTGTAAATTATTTGACATTCTTTGTGAAAGATAAGCATTTCCAGCTCTGATATGATCACAACTGATTCGTGTTAAGGGCATGTTAGCTGCTAATATTTACTATAGAAGAGAAGCACATCTCTATGCAACCTGTCATTTGAAACACAATTTTGATTTTCTCATTGTCAGTCAGACAACTTGAATTTACCAAATAATATTTTAATGGAGAAAATACTGTGTCAAATTACTGAAATAAAGCAGTAACATACTAGGGATATTAGCTTGGAGGATACAACATGGATCATTACATACAGAAGTTGCTGGTTTATCCTTTCAATGGTAGTTTGCCTGCCCGAACCAGGAGAAAATAATTTCGCCGGAAAATTGTGGTGACGCGCTTGCTCTATTATGGAAGTTTCACAGGCGCATAGATATGGCCAATGGTGCACATGTTCATTAATTTCCCCGAATTAGTACTACATACATCTCAGTAAATTGCAGAAGTGTGCAAACTGCGATTTTTGGTGAAATTACGCATTCATTTTTACCTAAGCAAATACAGGTATAAAATATTGTATTGAGAAACTGATTATCTGCAAAGCTCCAAAATAGGGGAAGGCCATCTGCCATAGACTCTGCTTTAATTAAATAATTATTTTTGTCATTTCCTTTGTCTCTATAATCATAAAAAAGTACCTTGTACTGATCCAAACTAAGATATGATTAATCTAGAAATAATGAGAGACAAAACAATCCTATTGGGTTTATTGAATGTTTAAAATCTATTCTTAGTAGCTATACCCCTAAACGTCATAAAATGTACTTAATTTGCCCCGGAGCAGTAATCCATAGAAATCAATTACATATTTGCTTTTAAAAAGGTGATCAATAAATTCTACATGCTGATTGGTTGCAATAGGTTACTGCCTTTTATTACACATGGTTAGTGCCTTTTATTACATAACCTCCAAATTACAGAAATATACCTCATCTGGAAAAGCCTAGGTCCTGAACAGTCTGGAAACCAGGTCCCATACCTGTATGTCCAATCATGTAATAAATAAATCCACTGTACCCTCATACTTCTGTGGCAAACATGGCATTTCCCATGGCATATCTGGTGTGATGTACTCATACAGGTTACATAAGGTTCATTTAGGAACACACATGAAGTTGTGGTCATGCAAAAATGGGAGCAGTAATTGTGCTTATAAATACCCTTTATTAAAGATACTTGAGTCCAAAGTCAGTCTTTGCACTTCCTCAAAGTTGCACTCGAATGCTGATTTTGTTGTGTCTTCTGTTCCAAATTGTGAGGAAGTGCACCTGTTGACCCTGGGAAACCCTGGAAGATAGTGGTGGCTCCAGAATTCCAGTTGTCTAAGTCAATAGAAACATCATGCATGTACCTTAAAAATCACATGCAGATTCCATTGCGATGACAAGTGAACTACAATTTTTGCTTGGAGCTTTGCTTGGAGGTCTTTAACCCATTAGAAATAAATGCTGATGAGCAGCTTTTCATATTTAAGTACAACACATTTGCATGTTTTAATATATGACTGAATTTCACATGCAGTGTATTTAATTCAGTCCAAAACATCAAAAATGGTGAGTTTTCTTCAAAAAGTGTAGACCAAGGTATGTAAGTAATTTATTAGGACATACAAATAAGCGCCTGGTGTGTTTTTCGTGCCTACTGGGACACTTACTCATATGTGCTACATTTGATCTGATTTCCATACTTTATATACATTTGCTCTGCTATATTTCCAGCTTCAATAGCAAGCTCAGTTGCTATTAAATATTCTAGGCATTCATTTAGATCCTGTTCTTTGGCTTATGCTATACTTTTTTCTTTGTTCATAGATCTGCTATTTTGTACCCATGAATATGTGATACATGTCTTGCAGACTATAGAATTGCAGAAAGTTCAGCTCACTTACAAGGCTGACTATGAAGAGGAGACAATGTATGTGTAAGTCACTTATCTTAACTTGAGGATGAATGCTGTATTTGCTATAGTCCAGATGATCTAAATTTGTGGTACTTCTGGAATCTTTATGTAGATTAAGGCGTCTCCAGTGCATATGCCTTCCTGCCTAAAAAATATTTGCTGGACATGAGGTTCAGAGTGTCCAGCCCATAAGGGAACTAAGCTAATAAGCCACTTTGCAAGACATATAAATATGTGTGATTTAATTCAAGATAAGTTGTGAGTCAGAGGTTTAAAGTCTTCCTTTTGATAAGTAGAGTCAGCTACTTTTCACCCTGCACAATTCTATACAACCAGCATTGCATATTTATGTGTATTTTGTGCACTGGAATTCAACTTGGTGCTGAATTCTGATTTATGTATTATGCACAGGGAATGTTCATATGAATTATCATGACATGAATAGAAGCAACTATGTTATGAACACAAACTACAGTAGATGAATAAGATCAGGCAGAATGTTCTTTTGACAAATTGAAGCTTAAATTGAACCTCAGATTTAAAAAGAATAAACAGAAAATATATTACTGTATTATTGATAGACCATCTTAAAACTTGTGACAAGCCTTGGCTGGTATTTTCTGTTAATGAAAAAGTGTGTCAATCATGTTAATGCTTTTATAGCACACTTTAAAAATCTTTCTTTTATAATACCCCCAGAAAACTAAAAACAGCAATTAGTTGGCTTTTTCAATCCATTTGCAAAAGAGAAGCAATCGTTTTAAGCACAACAAGAATACAATACACTTATTTGTGAGCAGTTAACATAAGGGGAAATTGAGATCCCCATTAATTAGTTCATGCATTAGTGAGACGCTTGCTTATTTTTGCATGTTTGAAAACCTTTCCAGCTGTGTTGACAAGCAATTAATTTTTCTGTTTGTAGTCATTTTAAAAATAAATGCAAATGGAACTTCAGTTAAGCATGCTGTGCTATTTAACCAGTCTTTGCTTGAGGGACCAGTGACATATGGAGAACATACCGTTATTTTGCTCATGCTTTACACATTTTTTTCCACTTCAGATATAGACTCCTTTTAAAGGCATAGGACATGTTTAGTGATGTGCAGATGGGTAATGAATAATTTGTTAATTGTATATGCATATATTTTCTTCAAACTAGTGTTTAATTATGTCATCTTAATAATAGTGAAACCCAACACTAAACGTGACTGCAGGGTGCACAACAAAGGCTATAGGAGTGTACTTAAGCCCCTCTCTCAATATAAAACTTTCAGTAATGCCAGACTGTGTTACATAACTCGAAGACCAGTATGCATGAAAATGGCACCCAGATCCTGGCCCTTAGGTGTACTCTTGCCCTATCGATCTGCTTTCTCCATAAATATATTTTTACAACGAAAACTCAAGGTTGTCTGTGACTACCATACCAGAGCAATATCAGTGACTTATGAAACACCCTCTATCAAATAATCCTAAACAATGTCAAACAATGGAAATGTTTTTCTTTCATGCTGACATACTGCAAATGCCATTGTTGTTTTATTTTATTTTTTGTTTCCTCTTTTGATTTTGTGTTTGCAAAAAAAAAGAAATATCAATAAAAATAGAGTAAAAAAAAATAATAGTGAAAGCATTCTTTGTAATATGGGTGAGGAGACACAAAGCAGCAATAATTATACTTATTCTTGTAGCCTTCAATTTAGGGGCAATGGCAGATAGACTTTTTTTAACCATGAAAAATCACACTTCCCCTTGGGCAGAAAAATGTCTAAACATACCTTTGTATGGCTACTTATTTAAAAATCTGTATGCAAAATTTCCTATGACTTAAATCATGTGAAAATGAAATATATGATGGGACATTATTTTGCAGTTATGCAAGAGGGTCATTAACTCAAGCAAGACATACAAAGAAAGATTTATATATTTAACTAGTGATGGGCGAATTCCCGCGATTCGCTGCTGGCGAATAAATTCGCGAAATGCCAGAGAAAATTCGCCAAAAACAATTAGCCGAAAAAAAACGTGTTTCGTTTCGCAAATTTTTTCGGGAAACGGGGGAGATGCGCCCATCACTATATTTAACCCTCCACAACAGATATTTGGCCACTGACTGTTTGTACCTTTTGGAATCTGTCTGATAGATAACTGGTTTATCCTTAACCCAGATGGCAGTTAGGAAGGTTGTTCTTCTGGGCCACATATGTAGGCCAAAAAGCAACTAAGTCAGCCTAAGTGGGCCTGTATATATGCAGCTTTAGATGCTGTATGGTATATATTCCATGCAATTCACAACAAGGCTTTAGGCATATATGTTTGTATACCATATTTCTTATTCTAGGTGGGGAAGTCATTAACCTTTGTAAATACCCATCTATGAGCCCTATAGCTAAGCCAGGTTGAACAATATTTAGAATCTAGATCAAGTCCTCGAGACTTATTTGAGTATCCCTAACTGATCACACACCTTTCTGCCACCCTGGAGTGCTAGTAGAGGGGCAGATACCCCATCAGAATGATGGTGTATATAAAGGACCAGTAACATCAAAAATGTTTTTTTTTTTTAAATGTGTTAGTATACATAAAAAAACGCCAACACAAATTAAACTTGAAAATCACAACCTTTATTAAGTAACAACTTACCAAAACTCCACTTCCACTCGTCTTCAGAAAAGGTGACAGGCAATGATCCATCATGCAACGCTTGATTTTTCCTCCCTGGTTATCTCCTATAAGGAAGGCATGGAGGAGAAATCAAGTGTGGCATGATGGATCATCGCCCCATCGCCTTTTCTGAAGAGGAGCGCAAGCAGAGTTTCGTTAAGTTATTTCTTAATAAAGACTTTAAAGTTTAATTTGTCTTGGTTTTTTTTTATGTATACTAACGCATTTTTTCAAAAAACATCTTTGATGTTGCAGGTCCTTTAAGTTGTTCACTCAGCAGATAGACTTCAATTTCTCATTTGATCCCTCCTACCTCTGACACAAGCAATCCTGCCTTGCTTAGGAAATCTGAACCCCATGTAAGGATCTTTTAATATTAATAAACTTTTAATATGAGAACCCCATAGAGTTAAATATACTGTGGTTTGAGTAAATTAGCAGCTTTGTACTGCACTTGTGGTATGCTGTGCTTGGGTCCCAGGTTCAGTTCCAACCAAAGCATATTCTTCAAGATCTTTTTATGTTCTTCAGGTGTATCTTTGTGTTTCATCCAGTGAAGTTAACTCCAGATAAAATTGGTCACTGTATATTTTAATGGAAAATATGCAAATATGTTATGACAGCAAATAGAAAAGTTACTACTAAACATAACATAGTGTCCTGCACAATGCCAATACAATATCACATAAAGTAAAGGCTTTTAAGGTCCTATTGGAGAGCTCTCAACAAACAAAATATACTTCGAATTTCGTTCTCAGTAAACCTAATCAAATAGAGTAAATATGAAGTGTTCAAATAAACTACCCAAAGGGAAATAAATTACATGTAGTGTCCACTTTCCTTATTGTCTTTGTTTATTTTTCTCAAGTCCAAAACTTGTGAAATAAGGTAATTGGAGATTGGGAACATTTGATGCATGTTTCTGATAAGAAAAAGTAGAAGCTAGCCCTTTGTGCTGCTATTATAAATCCTATTAGATATTTTGTATTAAATCTCTCTCTCTTCAAAAGGAGAATGTAGTATCGAAATTGGTTTCTCGGATGCACTGAATAAATTCATGGCCTGAAAATTCAGTGCAGCTTTTTTTTTACCATTTCTGTTCAAGAATTTTTCTGGCTGGATATCTCACAGAGATAAAGAAAAAAGTTCTGTTGATGTTTTGTTTTGAGGATTGTTTGTGGCCAGAAGTTATGATCGAATTTATGTGTCACAAGAAAGCTGAGGAACTGACAACATAAAAGAATGAAATGGGAATGTCAGTTTTTGTCCTATGGACACTGAAATAAATGTATATATTTTATTAAGAAGAGAAAGATTACTCATAATGACTAGGCTTTGGCTGTCCTAAAAGAGGTCATAGCTTTGATATACCCATAAAATAAGACTTGATTCTTTCCAAAAAGCAAACGAAAGAGAAATTATAACAGGGATATTACTATACCCAACAGTGATTTCCTCTTGTAACGTGTAGGTGGACAATAGCTGCAGCAAATGAATATAATATGCACTTAAATTGGTCTAGAAAATTTTACTTTATGCAAAGGTAAATTAGAATTTATAGCTTAATGTGAGCTATGCAAAAAATGCTGGAAGAGTTACTCCCCCATTAAATGAAACATAAATATAGTTTTTACATGTATGAATGTGGGGTTTATCAAATCTCAGGTAAACATGACATTAAAGGCTGTCATAAACATCACAAATGGAAACTATATTGCTGATTAGTGATGAGTGAAATTGTTCGGCAAGCCTTTTGTATGGGAAAAATATGTTTTTAATATCATGTGCCAGTGGATTATTCCAAAATAGTCATTTTCAGTATTCAGCCTATCCTTCTGACTTGTATGAACCACACAAACCATAA
>CM044432.1:141292060-141304695 GCA_024363595.1 Xenopus borealis | reverse complement strand
TTATTAATCTTTAAAGCAGAAGGAAAGGTGTTTTTACTTGTGGTTGCCAAAAGTTAGCCACCCCCAAGTGATTGTATCTACTTACCCGATACATCGGGCTAATGCTCCTATCAGGAGAAAACTGCAATGGCCCGAGCACCATGGAGCGATTGTTTGGAATTTTATAAAAGTTGAGTAGTTAATATTAAATTAACCCAATCAAATTTACTCTGCAGTTGCAAGGAAATAAGAGCTCAATGTAATTTTCATACTACTTACAGATTTCATTTAACATTCAATAAGAGTTCAGTTTCATTATTTTTAGTTGCATAAGAATTATATATATTATCACACTTTTGATCTAGTTGAGCATGGATTTTTGAACCAGTTGTAATAAATCGGGCCCTGTCCAAGTGCTGTCTGCAGCATACATTTCCTAAGTGTTTTATCTGCTTCTCAAAAAGAAATTGTTTATTTCACCTTGAGTAAAACATTTTCAGACCCCCTTAACATTGCCATCCTTTCATTCTGCCTTGCTGAGAAACGGCACACTTTTCTCTCAGGAGATATTCATTTTTACAGTACAGTAGGTTTTAACAGAATGCATACGTTCAGATCTCACATGGTTTGTTATACTGCTGAGTCCTTTCTCTGAAGCTGGTCAAGGAGAATCTTATTTTACGCAATGCTTAGTTCCGATATTAAACCAAAGCAATAAAGCTTTTGTGAACACCTTATAAAAATGCATTTTAAGTTTATCTGTATTGTTTTAGCTTTAAAGAGAATGCAAGGCTTGAGGAAGCCTTTTTACTAATATGAATATCATTATTTGATTAGAATATATAGCTGAATTTGTTTGTAGTTCTTAAATCCACTAGATTAGCATAAGTCATGGGGAAAAAAGAAATATCTACAGTTTGCATAGATTCTCGTTTTGTATAAACAGCCTATATCAAATCTGCAGTGGGCTGGCTTATTAAATCTAGTCTCTCTGGGCTTGATGCTTACTGTGTTCAGGGAGGCTTGATTTTTTTGTTTGCGGCATTTAAACTAGGCTAGTATTCTCTAGCTTCTATTTATTATCTATAAATGCAGTTAAGGTAGTTGTAGAGGGTTAAAATATAATTAAATATAAATATTACATTTTTGGTGGGTTTGGTTTTATCAAAATTAAATCGCTCTCCTACTTTTAGTTAACACAAAGTGCTAGAGGGGAAAGTTGTCTGGTTCAATAGGGCAAAAGAGAAAGTCACTGGTCTCCCTAAGAATACCTGCACATTTCTCTAACTCATGATTGAGAACGAATTTACTTTGTGTTCACATGCAGTACTTCTGTTACAAAGTGATATGCAGCTAAACTAATCATTATTTAGTCTTTCCCCACCCCGTCCCCCAGTGGCTGCCTGGGATAGTACTCCTCTTAAAACTACCCTATGTCATTTTTTTTTTTTTAAAGAAAGAGCAAAGTCACAATCGCTTGCATACCTCACATCTGTCCCATTTTCAAGCAGAACAGTCTCGCTTTTGACAGCTCAACCTGCACTCTTGTGTTTGTCCTGTTCTGCACTGAACAGCTAAAAAAAAATATGTTTCTAACTTAAATTGGCTTTTAGCAAAGAGCCCAGAACAGCAACCAGGTGCAGATAAAATACTTTTGTAACAATTTTGAGATAAGCAAATAAGTAATTGTAACAATCTAGATAACGAGTCTCTTTGGAGAAGTTAGACTCGCAGTTTAAGGGTAGAGATACGTGGTCAGATTTGGGGAGATTAGTTGCCCGGCAACAACTCTCCTCTTCTTAGGGTTAGGCCAGTCGGCTGGTGACTAATTGCCTCTTCTTTGGGGCGACTAATCTCCCGAACTGCTTCTCCCACCTTCCAGCTGATTAATGAAGAATCACCTGCGCCCATTTACACACGGCGCTGCGTTTTCCGAAGTCGCTCGAAGTTGCCTCCTTAGGCAATTTAGAACGATTTCAGGAAAGCTCTGGCGCCATCTTCTGCCACGCCGTCTTCTTCGTTGTCTTGACGGCGTTTGTTGTGCATGCACAGTAGGACGCATTTGCCAGTTGATACTACTGAGCATGTGCCTGAAGTTCACAAAGTTTAATCGGAAAACTTTGTGAACTTAGGGTGCATGCGCAGTAGTATCAACCGGCAAATGTGTCATACTGCTCATAAGCCGCTAACGCTGTCTGGACAACAAAAAGACGGTGCGGCAGAAGATGGTGCCTGTAAACCTTCCAGAAGGGGACCTGCACTTGTGGATAATTGACAAGTTAGGGATAAAAGCCGGGCGGAGGAGGGAGGGCGCCTACGGGAGGGAGAGGAGGGTTGAATTCTCCTTTAAATCTTTCTATTTATGTCATGCCTCTACTTAGTTTCAATGGACCTTTGTAACAAAAGTGTGTTTCTCTGTTGATGTCATTGTTATAATGCTTACAAACATGTATAGGTGCAAGGCACTCCAGTAACCATGTATAGAGCAGACAAAAGGTTGATAGATAAAATGGATAACCTTTATTTATACATATATATATCTCGCCGAAACGCATTTCATAGCTTATGTCCCACTGACATGAAACGCGTTAGGCGTGAGATGTATGTATAAATAAGGGTTATCCATTAATCTATCAATTTCTGGTCTGATCTATACGTGGTTACTGGATTGCCTTGCACCTTTACTTCTTTGTCTGCATACGGATTGTCCGCTCCCTTGAGCTGAGGGCCTGGGGCAGGAGCACCTGGGCCACTGGTCTATTGTGGGGAGTTATTCTACAAAAATTCCCCATGTTTAGCGCTAAAAAGTTTTTGATTATTCTAATACTTGTCACTGATTTTATGCTCATCATTTCTTTTATATGCAGCCTACGCCTGAGCTTGATACAAGTTCTGCAGAAGTAAATAGAGAATCACTTTTAAGCAGTGATCCTGTAGGGAATGATGGATACTGCACACGTTCTAATGACGATTCAGCTGCCAGTAACTCTGTCAATGATGGGAAACTCATGAAAGGTAATATCTTCCCTGAAACTGTCCTTTTGCTTTAGAAACGGAACACGCTTGTTTTCTTGGTTGAGTGCATGCTAATTTTGCATATGGAGTGGACTGTATTGCATTGCATTTTGCAATGTTTGCAGATGACTAAAGGTGGCCATAGACAAACCAATAATATTGTACGAAACAAATTTTCATATGATATTTGGTGCATGTATGGTGGGAAAGGAGCCGACCAATATCGTCAGAAGATTTAGATATCGGTTGGCTGGTTGATCAGATTGGATTTTGATCGGATGCCTTTGAAGTCACCCTTACATCAGCCATTGTTAGTGCTGAATCGTCGGATACAGGTAGAATTCTATCGTTTCTACCTGTATATCTGACGGTTCAGCTGTAATACGTGTGTGTTGCAATGAATGGTCTTTCTTGGAAAGATCTTTTCAGAGAAACATCGTAATTGTTACGTCTATGGCCAGCATTACTCAGAGACAGGTAGCACCTATAGTGTTTCCTAGGAACAAATCCGGCACCCAAGTGAAATATATTTGCCCATGGTTCACACAGGAACTTTATTCACTAACCATTTTCTCTGCTTTCCTGTGTAAGTTGTGAATCACTTATACTATTTGAAGTGTATGTTCATTTCACACTCTGCACTAACACAGCAGTTTGTGTATACACCAGAAAAGACTCCTAAGACATCCATAGGCTCACTATTAAGCTTCTCTTTGCAAATATGGTCATATAGTTAATATCACACTCTGCACTTAAACTATTCTTCTAAACTGTTGGTCCTGGCTCACTTACAAAAGTTGAGTAAAAAAAAAGTGGAAAAAGTAGTAGTAACAGTAATTTTTTCATCAGTGTGGCCATGATAAAGAAAGCTTAAACATTATGGGCTAGACTTTCTTAAAACATCTGTCCTTCAAAAGTTGCATATTTTATGCCATATATAGATTTAAATCTGTGCCAATTGTGCTTTGTAACTGTAACAGATGCTCTCATTCATGTAAGGTAAATAGTATTGAGTTCATGTTGGGTCCAACATTGGCTGACTTTTGATTACCTTTTTCGTTCTTGATTCTTCAGTCTCGTTTGCACCAATAAGTTTTGCAATAAAGGTAAAGGAAACTGACCTTCTGCCATTTGAGAAAAACAGAGTTAAATTAGATGATGACAGCGAAGAAGAAGAAGGTAACATCCAAAAAGATGGCCTCCAAAGCAAGGCAAGTGCTTCATCATGCAGCAGCCTAACCCCCAGTACTGGGCCATCTATGGCAGAAGAAAAGAGATCCCTACTAACTCCAGAGGAGCTTGAAGCAAAACAAGGTATGATATGTCGATTTCACAGTTACTGGAGCTTTTGAGTTAATCCAAAGAAATCAGTTTTTTGGGATCCTGTGGAATATTCTGTAAAAGAAGCTTCTGATACAGGCCAATGTGTAAATATAGCTAATGTTCTGTAACTACCATAATGCAAGGTTTGAATTGTATCTGTTGGTAGAGCCAAAAAGTTAAGTGAAAATGGATCTGGCACTCCTTTTCAAATTCCTTTTTTAATTTTGGTCAGCATTTTGCAGAAAATCCACAATCTCGTAGATTCTGTAGTGTGATGCATGAAAAACAGAGAAACTAGAGCAGTACATAATGAAAATGTAATACAGCTATTGGATCCCTTATCCGGAAACCCGCTATCCAGAAAGCTCCAAATTACAGAATGGCCATCTCCCATAGGCTCCATTATAATGAAATAATCAAAATTTTTTAAAAATTATGTCCTTTTTCTCTGTAATAATAAAACCTTACCTTGTACTTGATCCAAACTAAGATATAATTAATGCTTATTGGAAGCAAAACCAGCCTATTGGGTTTATTTAATGTTTATATGATTTTCTAATAGACTTAAGGTATGAAGGTGTGAATTATAGAAAGATCTGTTATCCGAAAAACCCCAGGTCCCGAGCATTCTTTATAACAGGCCCCATACCCTAGCAGAGGAACACACTGAAGCCATTGTCGGATAAAGATAATTTTATTTACCATTATTACTAGATTTTTAGATTTGCATTAGAGGCATAACCTTATCGGTGTAGCTTAAAACTTTAGTAGTGTTTTTCATCTTAATTTAGCAAAGCAAAAGCTTGAAGACCGATTGGCAGCAGCAGCTAGAGAAAAACTGGCACAAGCAGCAAAAGAATCAAAAGAAAAGCAACTACAGGCTGAACGTAAAAGGAAAGCTGCCTTATTCTTACAAACTTTAAAGAATCCATTCGAAACAGAATTAGGAAGAATAGAGGGAAGCCCTTTCAGCCCAGAGGTAAGCCGTCTTTGGTAAATGTTTAACCGGTTACAAAAGTCTTGGTATGTTTTGTTTTTTTTTTTTCTTTTGGTTCCTAGTGAGGACTGACGTTATTCAAATCAGAATGTAAAATAGGAAGAAAATGAGCTGATGTAAAAGGCAAAAAAAAGAGGCAAAGATCTGTAAAGGGTGAAACTAGGTTGTAGCAAACAGTATTGTTGGCTTATTAGGTGAAAGAATGCATAAATAAGGTTTTGTACTGAAGGACTGAACACAAAATAAGCTACTTGCAGAGTTGGGGAAGGAGTTATGTTTCATCAGACATAAGTAGAGCTGAAATAGGTGTGCACAAGAGTAGGTAAAATAATAACTAATAAGCAAAGGCAAAATCTTTGCTACCCATCAACCACTTTTAATGCATCTTGATAGACAATGTATTTAAAGGAACAGTAACCCCAAAACATTTGTGTTCTAAAGTATTTAAAATATCATGTAGTATTGTCCTGCACTGGTAAAACTGAAGTTTGCTTCAGAAACACTACTATAGTTCATATAAACAAGCTGCTGTGTAGCCATGGTGTAAATGGAAAAAGGTCATTGGCAAAGAGCTTATCTGCTATCTGCTGTGTAGCGTTAATGTTTTTCCGTTTCCACCATTTCTACACAGCAGCTTGTTTATATGAACTGTTGTAGAGTTTCTGAAGCAAACACATCAGTTTTACCAGTGCAGAGCAACACCTGCCTCCTAAAGGGAAGAGGACACTAACCCTTTTGTACCTGTGTTGACTTTACAGGACTATGAGAAATGTGAATACAGAAATCCTATTTTCTTAAAGGAGATAGAACCCTTACTAATAAAAACTACCCCCTACTCTACATAGACCCCCTTTCCCTGCACCCCCCAGCCTAGGTGGTACCCCGGGTAAATGCCCCCAAGTCTTTACTTACCCCTTGGTGCCGATTCAGGTCATCGGATTTCATGGGCGCCATCTTCCAGCTCTTCGGTAATCTTCGGGTCATCTTCCTTCACTTCAACAATTTCCGTGACTTTCAGCACTTGCGATGTTGTCACGAAACAGAAGACTGCTCCAACTGTGCATGCACCAATACACCAATCTCTTTCCAAAGATTACCGAAGAGAAGAAGATGGCGCCTGTGAATGTCGCACCGAGGGGTAAGTAAGACTCTTAATCTGCACCGAGGGGTAAGTAATATGTGTATTTACCCAGTGTACCACCTAGGCTGGGGGGAGCAGGGAGTGGGAGGTCTATGTATGGTAGGGGGGTAGGGGTTTTTATTCGTAAGGGTTTAGTTATCCTTTAATGAACTTTAATACTTACTCAGCCCCTTTTGCTTTCTCGGCACTCCTTTTGCTTTCTGAGCACTCCGTGTGAAGACCTCAAATAGGTGTCTACTGCATGGTGTCTGTGCGGCAGTGAGCATGCCCAGTGGGAGCCCTCACAGTTGGTGAGAGAAGGGGTGGGGCATTTATAAACACCAGAGCAGCAACCAATCAAATCTTTACTTTATTTGTTCTACTTGCAGCTGGCTGTGGGTTATTGACAGGTGCAAATTTGCCTGTTGTTAATAAATGAGTGCAGGAAGAAATGTTAATTCTGGGGTTGTTTGGAGTAATGTTATGGGATTTTAAAATAAAAGTCTTAATTATCCTTTATCTTTAGTCCTTTGTATGTTATAATGCTATTGCAGACAGTAGTTTATTCCTGCCTGTACAAATAAGCTAATAAGATGTGTTTTTTGTGTGTGTGTTTCTCTGTGTGTGCTTGTAATCTTCTACTGATTTGTGTAATCTTTTGCTTTCATTCCATAAAATGCTAATTATGTTTCAGCTTTTTAAAATGTTTCTAGCAAAGTGGCCATATGTTTTGCTATTAATGTACTGGTGATAAAACTGTCAGATCAAGCTAATATTACATTCAGCCCTTCCTGCTAGTTTTAAATATCCATAACAATCCTATTTGAAAGGTTTAGCCCTAACCATTTGTAAATGTCAACAGCATGTAGAAAATAAAATATACATATAGAGAAATTAGGGTTTATATGGATTACACTTAGATCATATTTGCGAATAACTTTACTGATGTTATTTGCTTTGATCAAAGATTGATTTAAGGCTGTGGAGAAAAACTCTTTGGAAGATGATATGTTTTATAGCTTCTGATACAAAATTAAATTGGATTTTTATTGTAGCAATGAATGTAATGTTGTGCAGATTTGCCTGAGCCATGTTAGCAAGTTTGATAGACTTGTACACTCTTAGGGGCAGATTTACTGAAGGTCGAATTTCAAGGGTTAATTAACCAAATTAAATTCAAATTAAAACCCCTCGAATTGGAATTTCAAATTCGAGGGGTTTTAACGAAATTCAAATTATCGAACGATAGAATAAAAAAAAATATATAAATTTAAAAAAAAACTTGGGAAAATCGTATGGGAGCTTCCCATAGGGCTATATAGCAATTTGGTAGGTTTAATCTGCCGAATTGTTATATCAAATTCTTTTTAAAGAGCCAGTACTTCAACATGGCAAATTCAAATCGAATTTTGGGCCATTCGATAGTCGAATAAGCCCAAAATTAAATTCAAAATTCGAATTTTTTAATTCGAATTTTCACTTCGAATCAATTCGAACCTTAGTAAATCTGCACCTTATTGTCATGAATCAAGTAAATTGTACAGACAGCTTTATGGGTTGTTTGATGCTTCAAACAACGTAGGTTCCTCAGATATAGGATCAGCTTTAAAGGGGTTGTTCACCTTTCAAATACTTTTTTTTTTTAGTCCAGTTGTTTTCAGATTATTCCCCAGAAATAGACTTTTTTTCAACTACTTTCCATTATTTATTTTTTACTATTATTCCCAAATCTAAGTTTAAAGTCTCTGGTTTTTCAGTCTGACAGCTCAGTAAATCAGGTGCAAACTCTAAACTGTTACAATTTTGCAACATTTAGTTGATACATTTCTCAGCAGCATCTCTGGAGGATTAACAACTATTGTATCAATTCTAACAGCTGCCTGTAATCAAATCCAGGGATTCTATTCAGCAGGGACAAATATAAGAAATGTATCCATTAAATGGATCAATTTAGAACAGTTTATGGGGGTCGGCAACCCCCCTCCCTTCCCAGAGCTGCTTTAGAAGATGAAAAATTACACATTACACTTCTATTCGAAAGTAACTGGAAAAAATTATTTCTGGTGACCTATCTGAAAACAACTAGTTGTTTGAAAGTGAACAACCCCTTTTAGCAGTGCAAGAACATTGCATATCTTTCACAGACACTTCTTAAGGTGGCCATTTGTGGCCAGGTATTAACCAGCAGGTTTAAAAACCTCTTTGGGACAGCATTGGCCCACTGATTACATCCTTGCCTTGATGTCCCGCATCTGTCAATGTGTTCTGATCTTTTTGACTTTATCAAACTATCACCCACCGCAAGGTGAATGTATCATGGCAAGATTTGCTTTGTTTGACAACCTCTCCGAATGAGCGTATGTTTCAGTGTAGATCTAGCATTACAGTGCTGCATAAAAGCTGAGCATTTTCAGACCGCTTGTGAACCAATCTCACAAATTGTATGTTGAAGGTTCACAAAAGAGTTAATCATAGTAACTGATGACCCCCATTAACTGATATAGGATGTCATCAGTTTACTGGAATGAATACTTCCCATGTGATTGTGAGTTAACCCATAGGCCAGGCAATCTATTGAATAGCTTTTGGTCATCTGTAAATGGCCGAATTGCAAGTTATCTGAATATCTGGAAATCTCTCAATCTGTTTTAGTAGTCTCGGCCTGTGGCACCACGGGCAAGTCTTCATTTTGTAGCTTTAGGACACTGTCAATGAGGATGTTCATTTTCAAAAGAAACACTGCTAAATAAAATAATTTATTTTAAAAAAGTCATTATTCCCATTAGTAATGTGCAAGTTGACCTGAAATTTGCAATGACCCATGGATTGGCCAACCGTTGCTGGTTAGGGTTGGGTGCAGTAAAGTACACTCCTCCTCTGCTCCCTAAGATTCAATGTCTTGAAACTAGAGGCATGTATAGAATGAGAAGACAGAGTTGGATGCAAGTTAAGGTTTTGCAGGTTAGGGTTGGGTGCAGGTTGAGTTTTTCTTCACCGTCACATCAGAATATAAGGACCAGACATTTGCTGCAGCTGTTTTCTCAGATGTTGTATAGCCGCTGCATAAATTAAATGTTGGAGTAGGTCAATGGCTCCCTTCTGCTGAGGGCAGTTCCAAAACCTCTTACAGTAGCGTAACTACCCCCCACAGGGTCCAGGTACAGGCCATGCCACTCCCCTTCAACGTGCGGTTATCGCTGTGCATTTTATTCCTTGTGAGCAAACCACTGGCGTGCCCTGGTAGTCCCTCCACTGGCCTTTTATCTGGTAAGGGGCCACATTAACTATTGATCAAATATAAAAATTGGTTCTTGCTAAATATATATATATATATATATATATATATATATATATATATATATATATATATATATGTTCACCTTTTCCAGAGTCCTACCAAAAAAAATGCCATATAGCATTTTTTTGGTAGGACTCTGGAAAAGGTGAACATTGGGTTTAAAATATGTTTCTATCGCTGTAGTCCTTGAATGACAAAAAAAGATGTATTTAATGTTCTGAGATCCTTTTCTTCACTTTCTATTCAGAAAAGGTACCTTCTGTAATGGAACATGACTGCTGCTGTTCCTTTAGTATTGTATTTAGCAGTTAGACTGTCAAGAATGTCTTATTGTATCTTGTTGTGTCAAGTATTCACTGAATCAATCTGTATACTTAGCATGAAAGAAGGCTAGTATGTTGGCTACCTTAGTAACTGTCAGGAAAGAATATCAACAGATGGATGTGTACAGTGAAAGTGTTGCATGCAAAAGTAAATAATAAGGAATTTTATTTCTAACAAATTGTATTGCACAGAGCAAATTGGCAGGTCTATGCTAGTCTTAATTTACCTATATGCAAGCTATGCTTTGAAACCTTATCTGGAACCCAGAGAGACCCACATAGCAGACTAAAACACTGCATTTGCTTTGCTGTAATTTCACATCAACACACATCAACTTAAATATTGTATGCCAATGGCATATATATGATCAACAATTGTATTTGTCAATACTGAATCAACCACAAATACATTTAGTTATGCTAAGGGATTACATTTTGCTATGAGGTCTCCAAATATTTCATTGGGTTAGCAAAAAACCTGTTTTCAGTTCTATGAATGTTTGGCATTTCAGATTAAAACAAGATTTTGGAGCAGATGGAAAATAATCTTGCATACATGAGGGAGATTAACTCACATGGCTCACAGTAGCATAACAAAATAAACTGTGATAATAAGATATGCTAGAACTCTAAAATGTTGGACCTCACTGGGAATGCAAAATGTGCTTGTCCCATTCCTTCTGTAATTGAAAATAACGGCATATTATCCTTTAGAGTGCATTATTAACAACTGCTCGGACGAGTAGTGAAACGTCTTCAATGATTACTCAGCAAGTTGAGTTGTGTTAGAATTACTTATACTAAATATGCCCTCTCAGATCAACTTAGTGTCACATCAGTGCCATGGACCACCACTTTTAGCAAGAAATCTTCCTGCTTATACACTCATTGCTTATTATAGAGACTGCATTCAATGAATACCCACATGTGTGTTTGTACAAAGGTGAAACAGTAGTATTGTTGTTGAGCCTAAATGGGAAATGGAATATATGCATGTACATACACCTATACAGTATCGTGCTTAAGGAGAATAGTGATCCAGTTTTCAAAAGCTTGGGCTGTAAAACAAAATACGTTGTCACTGGGTAAGCTAAATGTTCCTAAATCCACCACCAAAATGGCATTTAAAGCCAATGAAGTGAGAATATAGACTAGCTCTCAGAAGGTTAAATGAAGAACAACTGATGTTACTGAAGCAACAATACTGTCAGAGGCCAATGTGCATAATTCATTGCACTCAATCCTGTAACAACCTCAAACCGCTCCTTCTATTTTCATTTGTGCATCCATGTGCAGATGAGAGTTAAGACTGACCTTTATTCTATCTAGGGTTTCCAAAGTAGTAAAATACTTGACTGGATCACTTTAAAATTGGTATTTTTTAAAATCCGAGAGGAACTTGTTGCTGAAAGCTGTTTACTTAATAGCTTGTTGATCATAGCGGTTTGGGTAATGGAGCATGCTACTTTTTCTCTGCTCACATGGATCCGGACCATGTTGAGGAAACACTGATAGCATCCACCTGTCTGCACATATGGCTTCAAACCCTGAAACAACATTTTCTCATTTTCTCAATCCACTCCATGCAAGGACTGGGGTGGAAACTATGCCTGTGTGTGTGCTGCTGCAGCACAAAGTGAATACGTATTTTTTATTATTTATGGGGGCCTGTTTTTAACGGAAACATGTTAAAATTGTCATATTGAAGTATATTTCCAGTGATCTGGTGCACTCGCCTCTTCTGGAAATTCATATGTTTTTGCAATAAGTCTGCAGAGCATTACTCTTTGGTAATATATAGTTGTCAGTTGTCTTATCACTATTGTTATCCATCTGCAGGTTAACAGCATGACCTCTGATCTGTTACCAGAAGACATAATAATACCAACAACTGAGTATCCTGTCACTGAAAGGTCACTGTGCAGAGAATTCCCCCGGGAAGAGAGAGAAAAAAAGAAGAAAAAACGTAAAAAACACTCCAGGTCAAGATCTCGCTCTCCAAAACACCATTATGAATCAAAGTCCAAGTCACGATGCCATGAAAAAGTAAAACATTCCCTTCCCACTGCTTACAGAACAGTTAGAAGGTCTAGGTATGTATAAAGAGTCTCTCTCAATCTGCTTGTTAATTTAGCATTTTTTAAATGTCCATTGGGATTCCACTGCATTTCTTTTACCTTTACTCTAAAAAAAAAAAAAAAAAAAAAAAAAAAAAGTCCACCTTTGAGTGAAGGCAAAAATACTGAAATCTAACTACATTTATATGCTTATTTTAAAGATAAAATGTCTTACTTATACAGTGATCATTCTAATACAGTGATCATTTTTTTATACTTTTTTTTTTTTTTTTTGAAAATCCTCTGCAATCAAAGGCCTCACCAAATGTTGATTTTCTTTCCTAGTGATGCTTTGCTTAGTCGTTGCTTGTTTGTTTAGTATTCTGCCTTCAGTTTTGTATATAGCAAGTTAAATTCATAAAACATAAATTTTGTAGTGCAATTTATTTATACACTTCAGAAGTCATCCTGTGGTTAATGTTAGCAATGATATCCTCAATCAATACGTAGAGCTAGTTCCATT
>CM044432.1:141281332-141292050 GCA_024363595.1 Xenopus borealis | reverse complement strand
CAATTATCCAGCTACAGAATTTATTGATTCCCTAAAAAGAAGGGGAAATCGAAAAAGTGCTATAAATGCTAGACCATTAAACTAGTTTGAATATGAAAACACTCAGGTTAAAGCTGGTAGTCCCATTTATTATATAGTTACCAATATTTTTTGGTTAAAATAAAACTAAAATAACTCCTAGAATCTAGATGACAGTTCAAATTTAAAGCCAGCAAGTGCTGACCACACACAAACAATTAATTACACCCTGTCGAGTAATCTCACATTCCAAAGGTTCATGTGAAGGCAAACTACCCACTTAACATGACCATAGATGCCTATGTTTGGTCTGATGATTTGCCTGATTTTGACCATAACACATTCTGTACATTTAGTGCCTGTGGTGACAAATCTATATGCTGATTTGGGGGCAGCCATTCAAAGCTGAAAAAGGAGAAAAGGCACAGGATACACAACAGATAACAGATAAGCTCTGTATTATACAATTGGATTCTTCAGAACTCATCTGTTAACTACAGTGTATCCTGTGCTTGAATGGCTGCCCCAATAGCTACACAGCAGCTTGTTTGTATGAACTATAGTTGTGTTTCTGAAACAAACATGCCAGTTTTACCAGTGTAAGGTAAAATTACATTATACTGTCATTCCTTTAAAACTATTTCATTTTTTTGTTGTTCTGGTTACTTTAAAGGAAAACTATACCCCCAAAATGAATACTTTATAACAAATTAAGTAGCATATTAAAGAATCTTACCAAACTGGGATATATAATTAAGTAAATATTGTCCTTTTATATCTCTTGCCTTGAACCACCATTTCGTGATGGTCTGTGTGCTGCCTCAGAGATCACATGACCAGAAATATTTCATCTGTAACAGGAAGAAGTGTGGAATCAAAATACAGAATTATGTTTGTAATTGGCTCATGTGACCTAACATGTTTGGTTTGTTTGCGTGCACAACGAATCCTAGGATCCCAGGGGCCGGCCCTTGTTTTGTAAAATGGCAATTTTCTATTTATGCTTATCCAATTGCTCATACTACATGAAGCAGGTTTTTGTTTTTCATATGAGCTGTTTTATGCATTGTCTTTGGGTATAGTTTTCCTTTAATTAAGAAAGGCATCATTGGTACTCTTTTCACTTCCCATTACATACAACAAATGCCTTTTTATGATTTCAGATCAAGGTCAAGATCCCCACGAAAACCTTCTCAGTCAGGGGAAAAGAGGAGAGAAGAAGTGAGGGACAGAGGAGTTCCAAGTGCTTATCTTTTTGGCCACAGCCCAGGCAACAGCAGAAAACATGCACGGTCACGGTAAATGTTGAAAACATCTTTTTAAGAATTTACATGTGTTCCAGTGCAGTAAACCCCAGGGCAGTATTTATTAGTTATCAGGAGCACTGGCCCGGGTCATAGGGTTGTAAGTGTAGCCAATCAAGCACTTATGTGTTCCCTATTTGACATGACCAGCAAAATTATGTTAAGTTCTGTTAATTATGTTAAATCTCCAGATGTTACGATCTAAATTACTGTTGGAGTATACATGTAGAACAAGTGCTTACTGATCGACAGATCCGTGGCCCAGACTGGTTAAGGGCTTATACCCATATATATATCCATACAGTTCAAGGAAAAGCTACTAAATGTCCATACAGTTGAAGAAAAGGCTAGGGTGTATTATTTTTTTATAAAACACATATTTTAATAAGTCATGTGACACAAAACCACTAACAGAACTAATGACATCACTGAGCAATATATAAAAATGTATATATAACTACATTGTCTACTACAATGATGCTAAATATTTGTTACGCTACTATTACCCTGTATATGCATGTTGACGTTGTGAATCCAATATTATTCCATTTGTCCCTTAACGTTCTTAAAAAAAAAAACGTTTTGAGATTTCTATAATTATTTTAAGTGCCATGAATTTGTGCTTTTCTGCAGCAGCCCGCCTGAAAATAGAAAGAAAAGGCATTCAAGGTCCAAAGCAAGGTCTCGATCCAACTCACCAAACATGCAAGGATCAAACGTTCGTTCTGTGCATTCAACTAGTATCTCTCCCGTGGAGAGCAGAGGTTCCAGCCAAGAGCGCTACAGGTATTCTAAATCTGTATAAATATAATTTTCAAGGGCAATGGCACTTGGGGGATTTGTCATACATGTTTCTCCCATAAATGCTTTTCATCTGTCAATGTAAATCACTGGTGAAAAACACATACACGTCTATTCAAATCATGTCAAAATCCGTTTAAGTCTTTGGAATATGTTAATGAGGTTGCCTTTTCAGAGTTGTTATTGCAGTTCCCACTGCTATGGAAACCCCCCAATATTCAAAAAGAAGTACTATAATTAACTTTTATAGGAGCCTAAAGTGAATATAAAAGTCTACTTATCCTTCTGTTATACAGTGTTTTACCTGCTGCATCTATATGTTTGTCCTTGCTGCAGTGGCAATGCACACATGTATCATGCGAGTGATCCTCTCTAATAATAACGCACATTATATGCTACGCATTACACAAATAAATTGTGTTCCTTGCACAAAACCACCCCAGCATCAGCGGCAAACACCAAATTCAGAATGCCCACATTTCTATGTGTATATCCCATTGCTTTATAACAGCATGTATACTGTAACTGTAATTTATTTAGCTAGTGAAAGAAATTAGCATACTAAGGGCACATGCTTAAAGAAGGAATCTCCTATATATCAAATTTGATTATTAACTCACACTTGTAGTTTGCAGCTTGTTACATTTACCCATGTTTATCTGGTAGTAAATTTGCTTTTGTGTGTAACCAAACCCTGACCATGTACTTTCAGGGGTGGATCTCAGGACAAGGATGGACACATAGAGTCAGAAATTGTTTCTAAAGTGCAGAGCAAAATAACTCTGGTAAGTGTGCATGCAAAAACAGACTATTGTCCACCTGAGAATAGATGATTGAAACAAAGCTGTATTATCTATCATAGGTGCAGCATCATACATACAGTGATATTGCATGTATAAACCCACAGCCATTATTACTGGCCAAAATAGCACAAAGCACTAACTACATTCTGGGGAATGCAATGCAGTACATAAAATTGTAATCTATGGAAACCTATGCGCAGCTACTTCTGATGTTTTATTAATGAAAGTCTTGTGTATGCTGTGTTTTGGCACATGGTAAGTGCTTGTAGCGCTAAAATTTGATTGAATACTGCCTTTTCTCCCCACAAGTAGCATACAATTTATCAAACTAGACACAACTTAACATCTTTTAATGCATGTGATTTTGCTTTGCCCTAGTGTTCATTACAAAATGTATTATTTTTCTGTCCCCTCTCTGCAAGATACAAAACATTTTTAATTTAGTGTATTTAAATGAAACCAAAGAATTCTCATTATTTCACAAATCATTATCAACAGTGTGGGGGGGAAATGTAAGCATTGCATTTTCATAAAGGCCATAGCCTGGGACACATCTCTCATCTCAGTGGGTTTTTGTAGCTGACAACAATCCCAAAGCAGTTTATACAGGACAGGTTAACTTATAGATAGATAGATAAGATACGATAGATAAGATAGATAGATAAGATACAATAGATAGATAGATAGATTAGATAGATAGATAAGATAGATACATAAGATAGATAGATAAGATACGATAGATAGATAGATAAGATAGATAGATACATAAGATAGATAGATAGATAAGATAGATAGATAAGATAGATAGATAAGATAGATAGATAAGATAGATAGATAGATAGATTAGATAGATAGATAGATAAGATAGATACATAAGATAGATAAGATAGATAGATAAGATAGATAGATAAGATAGATACATAAGATAGATAGATAAGATACGATAGATAGATACATAAGATAGATAGATACATAAGATAGATAGATAGATTAGATAGATTAGATAGATAGATAGATAGATAGATTAGATAGATAGATAGATAGATAGATAGATTAGATAGATAGATAGATAGATAGATTAGATAGATAGATAAGATAGCTGGATGTATGTATGGGTAGGTGGCTAGACAGATACAATAGATGGATGGATATGATCAGATTAGATAGATACTATAGATGGATGTGTGGGTGGCTAGATAGATGAGATGGATACTTTAGATGGATGTATGGGTGGATAGATAGCTCACTTACTCTCATGCTATTCATAAAAGAAGGAGCACGTTTCCTAAATCAGATTTTTACTAAGGGCCATGGCAGTTGTTGCTCGACAGTATAAATAGAAGCAAAGAACAGTGACCTCTGCCTGTCAGCAAGTGACATACAGACAGGATAATTAACCTCTGTGGAACTTGATCCTAGCATGTCTGAATGTGATGGGACCTTCACTGAGGGACTGATGTGAACTGTGTTTAGATATATACAACATTGTGTAGATGCATTCACAAGACTGGGTGAATTTTAAAGATTTTGCCTACCAAGCCGCCTCAAATCACCTAAAGAATTTGGATGCCTTTTCTATAATGAGAGGTGGCAAGGAATGACTTTGGCACAGGGCTAATGTGGGCTAAAGCATTTTTTAAAACATTCTTGTATGCCTTGTCATAAATGTCTAGTTGTCCTTTACATAATTGCATACAGTTAAGCAGACCTTTTCTTAATGCTTTGCAGGATCTCATGGCAAAAGTAAGGTCAATGCTTGCCGCTTCCAAAAACATGCGCAAGGACTCATGAGACCTGTTCACATGGGAGTTACCACCAGAAGTCTGTGTCAAAACTGGGATACTGTTGTCTACGAGGATGGATGGAATCATCAGACTGCCTCCTTTTTATACACTGCTCATAGTAATTCTTTGATTTCCTTAGGGATAACAAATCTCTGTTTGGTCAATTTTGCATTGACCTTTTTTTTTTTCAATTCCTGTAAATATTGACCAGCAGTTTTCAATCTGTATATTTGTATATATTCTGTTTCACTGTGCTTCAAATAAAATCAGAATACAAATGCTGAACAGCGGTTATTTATTTAAAGGACTTCATAAAATGTGAACGGAAAAAATGATTTGGGAAAAGAAGTTGGTGGATCATGTCATTTCTATAACCTTTGTTTTTTTTTTACAGAAGTTTCTCAAAGCTGGAATTGATATGATCTGCATGCTTTGCACATGGCTAGGATACAGGATTTTCCCCAGCAGCTAGCTACCTTTACATTATTATAAAGGAAATTACATGTAAATAATCGGAACAGAAATACAAAATAGGGTTTTTTTTTATTTATTTATTTTTTTACTACTGAAAGCAGTAACTTGTAAATATATGTTCTGCACTGTGCAAAAGCCATACTGCTTATAGTAGGGATGCACCAAATCCAGAATTTCGGTTGGGGAATCAGCAAAGATTAGACTTTTTCAGCAGGATTCGGCCAAATCCAAGTGCCTAGCCGAATCCAAAATAGAATGTGACTTTTTATCACTGAAACAAGTACGTCCAAAATATTTTAGCCACATGCACATTGCTCTGTTCTTTTTCCCCCTTGTCTTCCTAATTTGCATATGCAAATCTTACACAGAGGATTCAGGGTTTGGCCTAATCCTAAAATAGTGTATTCCGTGCATCCCTATATTATAGACACAAGCAGATTTATTTCTAAATTACACTCTTTACATTACAAAAAAATTCACTCTACCTGTCCTGAACCAACACTTGTATTTTTTAGCAGTACTATGGGTTTTTGTTTGATCACCTGACCAGAAATAAAGCAGCTCATTGTACCAGGAAGGACATTTGGGAGTAAAAGACTTTGCCTATTCATTGGCAAACGCTGTGTGTGTGCCCTTTGTCTGTCTGTGAGCATCCTTTCAAAACAATGGCAGAAATGAAAACCTGCTATAAGGGGCTAATTATGTGATGGCAATGTCCATTTAAATGATGCACTGCAGTCCAAGCCCACTCTTTCCCTTCTCAATCGGCCAAGGCGTACTTCTGTTACCTCCGCTTTGTTTTACTTCAAAAGCATAGCCAATCCAAAGCTACACATGTCAACTCAGTCAAACATTTTTGCAGACGTGGCAAAAATTTGCACAATAAAATAGATTGACTTTCTCTTCAGTGCAGCTGTTATGGCCAGACGTTTAGCCAATTACTTTATTATGGTGCAAAGGGAAAATGAAAGAAGGGAGACTGCAGAGAATCTGTAAATTAATTCAATAAACTGCTGTTGCTACATATATATATATATATATATATATTGCTGTGTTCTATATTTCACTGTAAATGATGAGGGTATTTTGGTCTTGCAAATGAAAGCCGTGGTCATTTCTCAAAGGCACATTCTCCTGCTGTTTCAGTGCACATGGCTGTACTCTTCCATAACAGGAATGAATTTAGTTGATAAATGACTCGGGTAGAGTTTGATGCGGCAACAAATCCTGCTACAAAGCAATGTTTCTCTATTTTTATTGCTCTCCAATTTAAGGGCCTCCATTATTTATTATTATTTTAGGCTTTGTAATGTTTCCATAGTCCCAAACCCATGTGCATTGTGCTGATATTAACACGGCTTCTGTACCTTTGTCTGGGGTTAAAGTCATTTGACAATAGTCAAGAATTCTCTTCTTTTTCTGTTAATCTTATTGCTTTTACTAATAATGCTTTGTTTTATAAACTGCAGGTAAATAGGCATTATTAGATGTAATGGGGAACATCCGCTTAGGTACCATCAAGTACAAAAGTACTGTTTTATTACACAAAAACCATTCATTTTATTATTTATTAAAATAGCTGTGGGAAATTAAACAGCTGTGGGAAGAGTTGCCTCCCAGCAACTGGTTACCAGTCTAGCCAGTAAAATGTCATCGAAGTCTAGGGCTGATTACAGATTTACTAGAAACCCATTATCCAGATAGCTCTTAATTACGGAAAGGCCATCGCCCATAGGCTTCATTTTATCTAAATAATCCACATTTTTAAATATTTCCATTTTCTCTGTAATAATAAAACAATAACTTGTACTTGATCCAAACTAAGATATAATTAATCCTTATTGGAAGCAAAAGCAGCCTATTGGGTTTATTTATTGTTTACGTGATTTTCTAGTAGACTTAAAGGGATCCTGTCATTGGGGATTTCAATATGCATCAGTTTATAGTGCACTGGGTCTGTGGAAACAAATCTACACAGTCGCCGGCTGCTCTACAGGGAAACAGTTACTCGAGTTCTGGAAGGAAAGGTGGGGGCTCCCCCCTGCTATTTGAAACTATGGAGAGCAGTTAGGGACTGTCTGAAGTTTCGTATCCAAAGCTGACAGAGCAAGTGAAGTGAAGGGGGAATTTCACTGCATACAGTCAGGTTTATTATAAAAACAGTGGACATTTTTTAATTAATGTATATTGGAGATAGATTTCTTTTTCATTAAAGAAGAAGTCTATCCATAATTCACTAAAGCCATTACTGTAATAACAAGTAACACTGATTACTGCCAAAACATTTTATTAGGGAGGGTTTCTGTGCTGCTGCTTGGATCCAAATGAAAGTGAAATTACGGTAAGTCCAAATTTTGATTTCCCTTTGCATCCAGCACAGCACCATGAGATATAGAAAGTAATCTTTTATGAGGGAGGGATTCCTTTTGACATGGCTGATTGTAGAACCTTTCTGCCAAACTCCACCTCTTTGGAGGCCCAGATGGCAAGCCTATTGTGCTTTGAAAATGTACTGTATGTAAGCTGCTCCACGTAGCCTCCTTGCAAACCTGATCTGCTGAAACCTGTGCCCTTTCTGCCCAAGATGTAGACATATCTCTGCTAGAATGGCCCTCAACAAAAGCTGGAGGTGAAAGTCCTGCAGATTCATAGCACAACTTTGTAGTGTCCCGCATCCACTTGGAAACTGTGCACTTGGCAGCCTCAAGCCCTTTTATCCTTCCAGTAAAGGAAGCCAGTAGATTCTGTCTTGCTGAAACATAGTTTTTTGATAAATAAAACTTCAGACTTCTGGCCACGTCCAGAGAATGAAGCCTCCTCTGCTCTTCTTTTGATGGGTATGAAAAAAAGAACGCAAAATAATTTCCTTATTAATTTTGACATTTGAAGCAACCCTTGGCTTAAAAGAGGGAACTATTCTTAACAGCAAATCCTGTTCCTCTATAGATAAGTCACCAAGCTCAGATGCTCTCCAGACTGAGGTGATTGCCAATAGAAAAGTTACCTTCACTGACAAAAGCTTAATGTCAATCTGTTCCAAAGGTTCAAATGGAGGATCACACAAGCCATTTCAAACCTGGTTCAAGTCCTAACTAAGGACCGAAACATTGAATAGAGGACGAAACTTATTTGGGGTTCCCATGAAACCTTACTAAAGGGTCAATTGAAAAAGATATCCCTGTAAAAGCTGAAATAGCCGACACATGAGCTTTTAGGGTTCCTGGTTTAGGTCCTTTGTAAAAACCTTGCTAAAGGAAATGCATAACACCTTGATAGATTGGTAGGTTTCTGAAAAGTGAAACATAGTCTGTCACTTTTTGTGAGGCCCAATTACATCAATAAAGGCACCTCAAGTCAGACAATATCCCTCTAGCCCCTGGTAAAGAAACTGACATTGAAACAACAGGCCCTTGACATGCATAAGAATAGAGTAATCTCCTTGACTCATCTAATGATTTGGGAAAATCAAGTTCTCTTGGGCCAAAAGAGAATGACTGCAATGATCCTCGCCTGATCTTCCCGGATTTTCCTCACTCTGCTCACCATTAGAAGGGGAGGAAAAATTTATGGTAGCTCATAGTCCCAAATCCCAGACATTGTAACCAGTGCTTCTGGAGTATCCTGTTTGAAGAGAGAATGGAATTTTGGCATTTTTCTTTGCAGGCCTGGATTTGAAAACAGGCTGCCTCTAGGGCAGCTTGTCTCTTCACCCCCATCTGAGTCCCCTCTGATGTCCCCTCCGATGTCCCCTCCTCTTCCCGTTCCATTCCACTCCCCTGGCAGGCACCATCCTGTCCTCTTCCTTCTCGTGCGTGTGCTCTCAGGCGCGCACACAAGTCTCATCTGTTGGGCACAGCATTGGACACTGACTAGCGTCTCCAGTGCTAGTAGCTAATATTGATGCAGCTGCCCCTCAAATTCTGCCGCTCAGGCCTTTGTGACCTTGCCACAAATCCGGACATGTCACTTTGATGCCATCAAGTCTATCTGAGGATATTGAAACCTCCTTACTATCTGTGAAAATACCTGGGGCTTCAGAGACCATTCTCCTGGCAGACTTGGTGCCAAAATATGCAGGTGTAAGGACAGGCTTTGAATGCAAGTATCTTAAAAGGATACTGTTATGGGGGGAAAAAAATTCAAAATGTATCAGTTAATAGTGCTGCTCCAGCAGAATTCTGCACTGAAATCCATTTATCAAAAGAGCAAACAGATTTTTTATATTTCATTTTGAAATCTGACATGGGGCTAGACATATTGTCAATTTCCCAGCTGCCCCAAGTCATGTGACTTGTGCTCTGATAAACTTCAATCACTCTTTACTGCTGTACTGCAAGTTTGAGTGATATCACCCCCTCCCTTTCCCCCACCCAGCAGCCTAACAAAAGAACAATGAGAAGGTAACCAGATAACAGCTCCCTAACACAAGATTACAGCTCCCTGGTAGATCTAAGAACAGCACTCGATAATAAAAACCCATGTCCCACTGCGTACTATTCAGTTACATTGAGAAGGAAATACAACAGTCGGCTACCAAACACAACACCTGGGCAGCTGGGAAATTGACAAAATGTCTAGCCCCATGTCAGATTTCAAAACTGAATATTAAAAAATATGTTTGCTGTTTTGAGAAATGGATTTCAGTGCAAAAGTCTACTGGAGCAGCACTATTAACTGATGTGTTTTTAAAAAAAAAAACATGTTTTCCCATGACAGTATCCCTTTAAGTGGTGTCCATTTGCACAATGACGGCAGCCATTTTAGCAAGACTGCAATTGCATTTGTAAATGCGCCCTGTAATCTATAATAAACATGGAAGGATGTATTTCCATGTTTGATGCTCTCACAAAAGATCCATTAGCATTTAATGCTGGTCACAGAATATGTATTGTAAGAAACTGCTTAACAATTCAGCCCAATCTCTTGCAGAGAGAAAATCAGCGGAGCAGTGTTATCAAAACCGTGACTCTTACTGAACAACAACTCCCAGCATGCCATGACATCCTGCCAGCTGGTGTAGTGCACAGTTAGGACAGCCATAGATTGAAACTCTGTGGTAAAGGCAAGGGGCACATGAACCCAAGATGGGGGCAGAGATTTCTGTAGATACTGCAAATTAAAACAGGGGGTGCCAGGGGGAAAAACGACATGTACCTTCTAACGAAGGAAGCAGTATTTGATTAAAACAGAAAGGTGACAGGCCTCCAGTAACACCTTCCTACGGCTCTTATTTTCTCCAGTAGGGCACACTGATATGAAATTAACAGAACAAAGCCCTGGCCAGTCTGTGCAGCACAGCAATTCAGGAATGAGGATTGTCCTAAATAGCAAGTCACTCACTTCAGTAACTTTTCAGGCATTAAGGGCTAAATAGAGTTGTATTTTCAGTATGAATGTACTGTCTATTTAAAGGCTATATAAGACAAAAAAAAATATTTTTAGTCACTTGAAATTATTTTAACATTACTAATAAAGGAAATTGCATAGGAAACAGTTTCTATCTTTCCTTTGCCATTGCTTTCTTAATGTACAAC
>CM044432.1:141259267-141274332 GCA_024363595.1 Xenopus borealis | reverse complement strand
CCTATAGTTCTGCACAATTTAGTATCATCAATATGAGGTCTACAGAATTCTATAAATGTAACAAACCACTATGATAGCTGGAAGTAATGTGATATATTGCTTTTTGAAACTATTCCAGTTAAAAGGAAAGTTTATTAGATGTTTGTGCAATTCTGACAGGTGGGCATTAGCTTGGCTTCTGTCAGTCTTGTGTTGGCTCACTAAGCTAAATGAGTATTTCTGGAAGTCCTGTGTTTAGCTAATGGCATATAGGTGCTGATTCAGCTTAGTCTAAAATCTGCAGCAGAGCGTTCAGGTAACTAACAGACCGGCACAGCTACTCCGACACTACCTAGCATAGTTCTTGTCCATTGTCTGCCAATTAAAAAAAGCTATCATTAAGGATGACCTGGTATAATTGTATTTGTCAGCCAAGGCTCTCTCTATGGCTCTCTATTTTAAAGACTGGATATCCAAGCACAACCTTGCAAAATGAAAATCAGCAAGCTCTTATTACAAAAAAGTTCAAGCAATTCAAGACTTTAAAACTATTAACCACTTGAAGGTTTAGTACTGCAGTATATCTGTGACCTTCTATCCTTTATCACTCTCAGCTATTCCCTTGTATAAAATCAGCAAAACTTACTTGTACTGCATGCAGTTTTTACTAACAATTGTTTATATATAGAGAAAGAGAAAGGGAGAGAGAGTTTCCAACTGGAGGGAGACCAGGGCTTTGATTGTGCCACTTTTGGACAGTCTCCTTTTTCCTGGATGGACCCCGAAGTTACTTTAACATTGTTTTTGGGATCATTGACCTGCTGAAAGATTAACTTTCATTTTCTTCTATTTCAACAAGATGCCTGATAAAATGCAGCCCCACAACACCATATTTTTGTCACATGAACAATTGATCATTGCCCCAGTTTTTCCCTGTGATTCATGTGTAAAACATAGCATGAGTGGGTGAGTATAACTTCACCATCATCTGATCACTTACCCTATGCAATCGCCAAAGGAGTTAATTACACATTAAAAGTTCCTTGCATGCAGCTACCCTCTCATTCAATTCTAATTTGCAATTTGTTACTCATAACCCCCTCTCTGGTGACAAGAACTTTTTAGGCAGCCACACACACAAGCCAGTCTCCTACATTCTCCAACCAGTTGGCCCATGGGCTAATTAGACTAGATGCCGCACACACACAGCATGGCCACCATTCTATTGTTATGGTTGTTTGTGAAAAGTGAACGATTGATCAGAACAGCAGGAAGCAAAGAAGTGCTATGGCTCCTCTAGACTTCTTTTTCTTCTGATGCACCATGCATAGGGTTTCCACCTTTGCCACCAGCAAAAGCCAGACAAAAAGGAGATGGGTGATTACATTGTGGGTAGAACTGTTATGTCAGTGGGCAGTGCAGTGAGGCTTAGGAGCAGGTATTCTTCAGCAGGTATACCAGGCTATCCAACCAAAGGCATTTACATCCACTCATTTAAGGCACTCAGTGAACATTTCTCATTGGATGGCCTTCCCTTCACTCACAGGATGAATGGGTAGCATTACCTTTTTTTACTTAGGTCCAGTTCTCTTCCACTATCCTTCTTGGGATCTCTTTATCCCCACCTGCCCTCAACAGCTTGTTGGCAGTCCCTTGTTATATTATTCTGGACAGGATTTCCAGTAGTCATAATCCAAAGCCTACACTTTCTCATGCTAACTAGCACTGCATCCCTAACTGATGGAGTATCCATTGGAAAGCTGCTTCTACCAAGCTGCCGATTGTGGCATCTTGCAACCCCTTCTAACTTTACCCTGTGTATCTTGTGCATCTAATGCACACCATGACTTTGACTCTCCTACTTATGGCTGAGCCTATCACTGAGCTCTTCCTCTCTATTTGGACCATGCCCTGCTTCAAGAGAGCTCCCTCCGGTGGTGGGATGGGGGAGAATTATACTACACTAAATAATAAACAGAACCATTTCCAACATTTTCAAATATTTTAACCCCACATACATACTGTACATGTTGTTCAACCATACTGTTACCCATTAGACATCACACACTGCACTCCCTTAACCCACCTAATATTTGAAGTCTTGTGGTGTGGAAAACCAGGCTGTCCAGTTCAAAACCAGATAGGTGGCCACCTTAACAGTGCACTGGCTGTTCCTGGATATTGGTCGCATCGGTGTTCATGGACATATAATTGTACGAAACGTGTGTGCATGTATAACCTGCTTTCCCCAAGTCCCCTGAAAAAGTATAAAAAAGGATTTTGGCCAATATAGATTTTCTAACCTCAACCAGGGAAGAACAGAGTGATTACTATCTTTTTGCAAGTTAGCAGACTTTGTACACTATCAAAGATCATCCACGTGCACTGTAATTCAGCTGCAATCAATTTATATAGATATAAAAATGAAGTTAATTGTACTTTTGACTTGTAGCTGGAAAAAGTTACTAACAGCTGTTTGGAAGCAGAATGTTTATTCTAGTGAACAGCACTTTCTTCAGTGACCCAGAGTGGTCTCCTCTAACCATCTGTAATCACATGGTCGGTTGGTTTCTTCTATTTAAAAACACCCAAAAATAAACCTATTTGGCTCTTTGTATGTTTTCCCCTTGAATTAGTGTTTCTCTGAAGCAGAATTCTCCTGTGAAAAGTAATGCAGGAAACAGTTCTGAATTATTAAACATTGTTCATTTGCTTATGAAACTAATCTCCCCTCTGGACACATCCCATGCACTGACTGCTAAGCCTGATGCCAGTAGCTGCCTCTAAGCCAGGACTAGGTACTTCCTAAAAGTGTTTGTGGCCATTCTAGAAAAAAAAACTTTGCCTGTAAAATAGGAATCATACTTATCACTATCCTCATTTTACTCTTTCTAGGGTACAAAAAAAGCTTAGGAAGAGAACTTTATAAAGTAAAAACAAGACGTTTAAAGAAACCTTACTACCAAAATAGGAACTAGATATTTATTTCATCTATTGTCATTTTTCCACATATTTGTAGGCACAATGTCTGTCATTCAGGCGGATATACAGATATGGGATCTTTTATCTGGAAACCAGTTATCCAGAAAGCTCTGAATTATGGAAAGGCAGTCTCTCTTAGATAATCCAAATTTTCTAAATTGATTTCCTTTTTATCTGTAATAATAGTATCTTATTGACAGTATCTTATTGACCCAAACTAAGATATATTTAATCCTATTGGAAGCAAAACCATCTTATTGGGTTTATTTAATGTTTACATGATTTTATAGTAGACTTAAGGCATGAAGATCCAAATTTCAATAGAAATAATTATTTATATTTTTTTTACCCTGGAATTAGGAAAGCCTATGTTTTAATTTCTTCCTTTCCTCTTATTAATATTATACACCCTGTACCCCCACTACATATACTGTTTTGGAATGTATTCAAAGACACCCATCATGGTTCCCAAATAGCATGGGAGCAGGAAATGACCTTTGTTACTGTAAATGTATGTTTTGATCTGTAAAGCCTACTACAGACAAAAAGTGAAGACATTTAATTGTGAAGTCATAATGGGGTACAAGGCAGGAGAAAAAAATACAAAGAAGAACTGTCTTCCTTTTTCTACAGAACAGATTTAGTAATGGCCAGAGAATAAATGTTGTTTAAATTATGATCAAGTTACTGATAAAGGCATAGGAACTGATCTATATACTTTACTGAAGCTCTTTTTGGGTATAATGTGCCAATTTCTTAAACTATTTTCTTATTAAAAAAAACAGTATGTTATAAGTTAGGAAAGTGTTAAATCAAATATGCATATGAGACTGTTGGGAATCTGTCCAGTTTGCTATATAGTATATCTGATGAGTAATTTTTAATGCTGAATGACAGAAGAGATAAATTCTGTTTTTTGGCAGGCTGTGAAATACGTTATTTATTTATATCCATTTCTTTATTTTCTTGGCTCAAGTTTGTAAAAAGTGAGTGTGTCCAATACATAGGATTTATTGCCATAACTACCATTGTACAGTTTAACAGACCTGGAGAAATGTTTTTGTTACCATCCTTTTTTTACTGTATAAGAATGGCAATATAGAACAATTTGTCTAAAATTATCATTTACAGGATTACCAACGATCAACATAGCTGCTAATGGCAGAAACATCCTTGTGACTAGTATGCTTAATACAGGGCTTCTGCTCTCCTTGACCTAATAGGAGTGGCATACATGGGGTTCAGTGAGAAATGCATTTTGGATTATTGGATTAACAAAAATATGCAATATGCATCATAACAAAATTAGACAGGTGCATACATTTGGGCAGCCCAACAGAGATATTACACCAATACTTAGCTGCACCTCCTTTTGCAAATGTAACAGCCTCTAGATGCCTCCTATAGCCTTTGAAGAGTGTCTGGATGGTGGTATTTTTGACCATTCGTCAATAAAAAATCTCTCCAATTCAGTTACATTTGATGACTGCTGAGCATGGACAGCCTGCTTCAAATCATCCCATAGATTTTTGATGATATTCAAGTCGGAGGACTGTGACAGCCATTCCTGAATATTGTACTTCTCCCTCTGCGTAAATGCCTTTGTAGATTTCAAAGTGTGTTTCCAAGGGTCACTGTCTTGTTGGAATATCCAACCCCTGCATAACTTCAACTTTGTGACTGATGCTTGAACATTATCCTGAAGAATTTGTTGATATTGGGTTAAATTCATCTGACCCTTGACTTTAACAAGGGCCCCAGTCCCTGAACTAGCCACACAGCCCCACAGCATTATGGAACCAACACCAAATTTGACATTAAGTAGCAAGTGTTTTTCTTGGAATGTGGTTTTCTTCAGCAAGATGTCCTTGCAGGTCTTTAGAGGTGATCTTTGGGTTGTCTGTGTCTGTGACCATTCTCACAATCCTCCGCATATGCCACTCCTGTATTTTTCTTGGCCTGCTAGACCTAGGTTTTACAGCAACTGTGCCTGTGGCCTTCCATTTCCTTATTACAGTATGTCTCCATATTTAAAGAACTAAAGTTCACACATCTTCATTACTGGCACATGCACTTGGACCACATCTCTGTCATATCCATTAAGCAAAAAACATTTAAATCCTACCCCAAAAAAACTGCCAAAGGCAGTGTAACAAGGAAAGCCTTAAAACAGCTTGATGTTTCTTGTAAGGCCGCTATCGCTGCCTTTGGCAATGAACTACATAATATATCTGCTCATTGTATGAATATGAAAAGCATATCTAAAACCACAACTGTGCATTATAGAATGGCTTGCTTCTGTTTAATGGCATAGGACAAACCCTTAGAGAGCCTTTATGCTGTTCTGGACAGCAATGTAAATGGATGAACATCTCTCCATTCTTTGATGGATTCCCATTATTACACAGATGCCTCGGGCATTTCCTACAAAAAAAGTACCAGTGATGGACCAGCGCAGATGGGACACAAGTTTAATTTCAGGTGATTCTGTACTAGTGTCCTAGTGATAAATGGCTAGTCTGTTCAAAACAGATTTTTTTTTTTCTTTGTAGCTCTTCAGTTGTTTAAATGAAAACATTTAGATTTAATGTACCTATGGTTCCTGATCAAAATGTTTTGTTGGTATTGCTGTAGAAGCGACCCAAGGGAAATGAAACAAACACAGAGGAAATCAGATAATAATCTGTGTATGTATGCACATTTTCTAGATCAATTTTATATTACTATTATAATTTAAATTCTGAGCACCGAGGAGCTTCTATTAATGTTTTATAGGCGCAGTAAGAGCACCAGATTAGTCAAGGTCTGATTAGATACAAGATTATCTTCTATTGTATCAGTCAGACGTAATTCTGCGTGATTCATCCAAATATATTAAATCAGTTTCTGCAATTTTTCATTTAGAGCAGTGCTATCTGTATATATATATACATATATATACTGTATATATTTATATATATATATATATATATATATACTAATATATTTATATATATATATAACAGAAAGGGACAGAAACACTGCTTTCAATAGCAATACATATACAAATAACTTAAAAAAAACATAGAAAATGTATAATTAATGTATATTGTCAAATTGCTTAAAATTATGTTTACTTTTATTAGGCATTTTTGAGTTGACATGCCCTGTAACATATATGCATATTATGACAGTAGTTTTGAGTGCACCACCTTGTGCGAGTGTATAGCTCCATACCTGGAAAACCCATTATCCAGAAAGCTCTGAATTATAGAAAGACCACCTGCCATAGACCTGCCATTAACTTTAATCAAATAATTCAGATGTTTAGAAATTATTTCCTTTATTTTCCTTTCCAACAGTATTTTGTATTTGATCCCAAATAAGATTATAATTAATCTTTATTGGAGGCCAAACAATCCTATTGGGTGCACCTTATCATTTGAATAAATGCCAAATAAAAGCCAATGAACAAACTTCAAGTCTTCACTGAGTTCCAAAAGGAGATAAGGGTATGTGCAGTGGATTGAGACAGATAAGCACCAATGAGATATTCCCCTACATTGATTACTAATTGTACTCACTCAGCCTTAGGGTAAGGGCATACCTGGTGATTCTAGGAGATTAGTTGCCAGGTGACTCCTGGAACCACTTCACCCTATCTTGCGCCCATTATAATGAAAAGTCACCTGTAGCGTGACACAGGCCTCGCTTCGTTTTCCAAATTCGCCCGAAGTTTCCTTGTGAGGCAACTTCGGGTGACTTTGGAAAATGAAGGGACGCGTGTCATGCCGCCGTCAACTTTTCATTATAGCCAGTGTAAGACAGGGGGAAGAGGTTTGTGGAGATTAGTAGCCCCAAAGAAGAGGTGATTAATCTCCCAGAATCGCCCGGTGTGACCTTACCCTTAGGAGAATGAAAGGCAATTTAGGGATACTGTCATGAGAAAACGTTAATAGAGCTACTCCAGCAGAATTCTGTACTGAAATCCATTTTTTCAAAAGTGCAAACAGATTTTTTTTATATTCATTTTTGAAATCTGTCATGGGGCTAGACATATTGTCAGTTTCTCAGCTGCCCCCAGTCATGTGACTTGTGCTCTGATAAACTTCAGACACTCTGCTGTACTGCAAGTTGGAGTGATATATATACTGTATATATATAGAATGTTGAGGATAACGGCACTCATGATAATGAATGTCACTTCCGCCTGGGTGCAGTTCCACAAGACATACGAATCCTTCAAGAAAGTAGCCGCATTCACAGGACTTATGATGAAATGAAATGAAGAAGTTTTATTCAAATGTTTTTCATTTGAATAAAACTTCTTCATTTCATCATAAGTCCTGCGGCTACTTTCTTGAAGAATATATATATTGTAAGGTATGGGTGTCTAAAGGGCACAATATCATTTGTATTTCACCAGTATTAGGCTGGTTAAATGTTAAACTCCAGGGAAAACTGTGTTGCTGAAGCAAGTAATGCTGCTTAATTGTGAACTGCTCAGTAAAAGCTGGATTAAGGATCCATGGAGTGGATGTAATAGAGCAGGGTGGGCTTCCATCCCTTGCTCCATGTAAGAGTTTGCAGCTGCCTAAACTAGGTAGCTAGCTAAGTAAGTAGTTAATTAAGGATAGTTAAAAGGAGGTGTGGAGCAACACCTCATGGCTGGCTGTGGCTGCTGCTGTTTTCCTCTAGAGACCTCCTGGAGTGGAGGAGAGTGAGGGCCACAGAAGGAGTGCTGGTGAGCACCAGGGAACCAGAGAGTGATCCCCTGAGTTGGAGGGAGATCCAAAGGTCTGGGAGAGGACCAGAGAACAGAGTGTCTCAAGTGTGTCCAGGGAGGATTCTGGGATTTGTGGACCAAGTGAAAAGCCAGTGAAGGCCAAACTCAAATGTGAGTAAAGTGAACACCAAATGAGGGTGTTAGGATCGGGACTGTTTTTGTTAAACACTTATGTGATTCCCCATGTGAAGCCAGTGGGCTGAAGAATTGTGTTCAGTTGCAAATAAATTCCATAAGAGCCTTGTCAGTGTCCATTTCTGTGCTGAAATCTGTGCCGGGGCCTTGGGTTTCGCTACCGGAAGCTATATATAGTGAGCTGAAACGTTGGACACATGAGTGACATTGAAATATATTTCAATGTCACTCATGTGTCCAACGTTTCAGCCCTGGAAAATTTTAAAAACAGAGGAGGAGGATCACTCTGTGGTACTCCTTGGTAGAACGATCTGTATGCCCCTGAAGAAGCCGGTTGTCCGGTGAAACGCGTCGGGTTTCGGGCGTAGGTGAGCGATTGGAGACTAGCTCTCAACCGTTCCCACGTAGAATAGGCAGGATTGCTACCACGGGGGACGGGTTGGAAGGGAGGTTTACAGCGACCCACTTGTTTGCTACGTGCAACCTAGTTGCCTTTCACACGTAGCCGCGCTACACTGCTGTGTGGGTTTGTTGTTTTTCACTTTGGACACTATTCCCCTATAGGTTTGCCGCGCTGCGGGAAAAGGGGATAGTGTTCCATTTGTATACCCAAGTTTCTTTCAATTACGCTGTAGTACTCTGCAGAAAGAAGCTTCTAAAGGGCAAGGAATTACTTTATACTTTGGGTCAGTGGCAACTGAGTTGCAAATTACACTGTCTCCAGAAAAACATCGTTCCACCTACTGCCTGGGTTTTTATTATATGTTTTTAGGGACAGAGTCCCACACTGCTCCATAGGTCATTGGACCAGTGTGTCTATTGTTAGGTGCCCACAGCGGGGTAATTCATGTGTGTCCATTAATGTTTAATTAACTAATAAAAGTTACGTTTTATATAGAATGTAAGTCTGAACGGGTCAGCTTGAGGTGGGGCACAGCTATTCCCAGGAATAGGCTGCTGCACACACCTTATTTTTCTTTGTCCATGTTGACTCCTTGGTAGAACCCCAGGTAGATGCAGTTTTACTGCTGATAGGTGCACCAGCCTGGGGTGTCAGGTAAGTACATAAAACCACTTGGGGGTGCCTAACTTTAGGCCCTATAAAAGTGTAACACAGAAAAATACATCCAGAGGCATCATGGGTTCCTGTTTATTCTGTGCAGAAGAAAGTATGGTATAATACCAAAAGGACTAAATAGGCTCTAAACATTGATAAATTTTATGTTTTTGAGAAAGTATTTCCAAGAAGCGATCAGTTTTACATTATCGTGTGTTAGTTATTTAAAATTGCAAACCAGTCTTTATTAACATTATTATTAACATGTATTTCTATAGCGCCAACTTCTTTAATAGCTTCAAATAGTTTAAATTAGAAATACTATACTGCTGTGATGAGCCTAAATGAAATGTATATGTAAGCACTTATTTAAATGAGAACTAAACCCATTCTCTTTACTTACCCCTTGCCGCAGATTCCAGCGTCGGAGTTCTTCCTCTTTGGTAATCTTCATGACTGAGTGACGTGAGGGGCATTTGCCTGGGGGGGCAGTTCAGCTGGGGGGGAGGAGGGAGCAGGGTCTATGTGGGGTGGGGATAGGGTTTTTGTTTTTTTTTAAATGGGTTTAGTTCTCCTTTAAGCCCTCCTTCAAACCATTTTCTCATATGTGGTGTTTCTAATATAAGGACCTCTGCAAAAAAAATGCAGCCACTTTTCTAAATAGGAAATATATTCATAAAATAGTGAATATTAAATAATATATAATGATTTCTCAGCATACACTGTATTTATTCACCCTGTCATTGTACTTGCCTCTAATATAGACCGCCCGAAGTGCACGTCTTCTGTAATTGAAAGAATCAAGGCACCACCATAATTTATCCAAGAACTGATGCTTTTATTTAAATTTCAGATGAGCTTTTCTTTTGTGCAACAGCGTGGCACACAAATAGGAGTCATTGTTAACCAGATATTGGAATAAATAAATTTGAATAAACATATGTATTGTACATTTCCATATACAGTTTTTGAAACATACTGTTTAGTAGAATTATATACACAAATGTAATGTGATTATAGCACTTTATATGTTTTATTAAGAAGTTAGTGTTTCATGAAAGTTTTTACACCGTGTTCATGCAAATAAAACGTCTGTGTACCTTGTATAAGCAAGGCAAAAGTCTTAATACAATAATAAGAACTATAAGCTTATGTTAATTGGATAAATATTCTTTTAGGTAAGGGGAATATGGGGGGGCAATGAGAAGGTGGAGTTGTAGAGGGAAGGGAAGAAGACCAGAATTTTGCAAGGAATTAAGTAGACAAAAACATTTAACATGGTACCATTGCCTGTCCTCCATCTCTGTTTACAGTCAACAAAATATCTAATGCCTTCACTTTCCCTTCACTTTCCCAATCCCATGTTCCTGCTAGGCATACAGTATATCAGCTTGAGAGAAAGATACAGTCCAATCCAGATGGTATAGCATGATATTGATATATATATACAGTATATATATATATATATATATATATATAAAAATTTTGTATATCTTTGAGAATATCTGTAAACTTTCAAAAAGATCAAATGTAATGTTTGATTTGTGTTTATGAATTGAGCATATTGGAGATTTTCAAACGTCTGGCTTGGCATCTAGGAGTAACTATGTAATTAAAGAAATTTGTATTTAGATTTGGACTCTTAGTGCCCATCTTAGCTTCTTTTGGGTAACACGGTTATTGAATAAATTAACTTGTACGATGTAGTTCAAAGCCATCTTACATTGGCACAATCCCACCAAACCATACCCTCCTACCTGAAAAACAAGCAGAACTGTAACGTTGCTTTATTTTTATACAAACTAAAGTACCAGTGCATTTCCTTTTACTTGTTCAGCTTTGAATAATAAAGTACTGATTACACTGAGGGCATTTAAGGTATTTTAATACTGTGCTATACTCTTTCTGCTTCTCTAAACACGCTCTGGGACAATTAAAATGTACTTTTATTAATAAAAATTATCATCAAAGTGACTCTAAACACCAATGGCTGACTGCTGTGGTTTTAAGCACTAAGCACCAGTAAATGCAATGGTGTTTGTAGGCAATTGCTCTTCTAAGTGATGGGTTTGGGGGACTTAGTGCTTTGTCCACCTTTGCCCTTAGACATTTTACATAGACAGTTCATAAAAGGTTCATTGTTTTCAAATGCTACACACCAATTATAGAAGTAAGAAAAAAAAATGATTAATTAAATAAATACAAAAGTCAGTCAGTGAAATGTGAGTAATAAATAAATAATACATGTGACTAACTTAAATAACTCATGGAATGTTCTAAATTCAGATGCACTTGAGCTCTAGTTGGTAATTTCTGAATCCACACAGCTTGATTAATTAGTTTTAATGATATCAAGTTGCTATCTGACTCATAATCCCTTCCATTATCATACTGTGTTACATCAGCTGACCTTGTTGTCAATGGTATATATGCAAAGTTATGAAAGACAATGGCTTTTAATAGCTCCGTTTGTGTTTGTTGTGTATTTCAAGCATATTCCTTTTCTTTCCATGATGAGTTATAATAGTAACTGGAATAACTTTCCTTAGTACTATAGGATAGTTGAACCTAATTATAAATACAATAAGCCATAATAATATGTTGGGTTATGGCAGTTATTATGCTTCACATTTGACATTCATTCAAAAGAGAAAGAATACTTAAATTATAGAATAAAAATGTTATGTACTGAAACAATTTTCAATACAAAACAAATGATACATGCACTTTGAAAAGATTAGAAATACCAGGCACAGGGAGATGATATATATTAATCCCATCTGGTATTTGCAGTCTATTATATTGTAACTTTTACATTTGGAATCTAAGAGGTATGCATTCTACATTATCCTCTGTGAATTCTAGCATTCTCACCAGACTCTCACGGCAATATAGATATTTTACAACTGTTGACAAGGCATAAAGACCTTATGCAGTACATATTCCAGATATACTGCACCTGTAACCCAAATATGTGGGCTGTCACTGCAAATTGCACTATACTTTTTGGACAACAGGGTCAGTTGCAATTCTATCTTGCCAAGTTAGATGTGCACCCAGGTACTCCTAAGCTTCTTTTCTGCTCCCACCAAAGAGTTTTATAACAGAGCTGTACCAAGTACAACAATACATCTATGGGGAATGTAATTGTAACTAAATTGTGCCCAAGTGTTACAATACTTTGCAGTTGTGTGTTTTTAAAAAAAGGGGCCAGTGATGCTACTTGCTGTTTGCTCTAGGTGACTATTAAATTATTAAATTGCACCCTTGGGATAGGGTCAGGAAAGGGGGGGATCCTCTACCAGTGGAGAAAACAACCACTCCCTAACCAATACTTCCTATGTCTCCTGCCATTTACTTACTTGCCTCTGCCTGTCAACTTCTCTGATACCTTTTATGTGGCACCACAGTAAGCAGCAAATAATGCAGTCTGTTGAGGGTCTACCATGAACATCACCTGCAATAGACGCTTGTCATCCTGCATCTAGAAAACCTTGATGCAATGCAATGCAAGAATACAAAATAGAAAAACAAAAATAATATTGCAATGGCATACATAACCGGCTGTATATACTGTAGATATGTCACACATACTCAGCAATTTAGGAGAGTATGTTCTATTATTTAGAAATGTTTGTTAATAATTCCCTGATTTTCTGCAAGCAATGCTGAAAACATGGTTGGAATGTTCTCCCATGTACAGCTATAAAATATATTTTTCACCTCCACCCACAGTAAGCACATCTTGGGATATTGCCATTTGCTTTTTTTAACTTAGTAAAAATGCCATTGTTGATTCTTTCATACTGTAGAGATCTTAGAAGACGTCTCCAGTATGCTTTTCTCTACACCAAGAGCACCAGCACCCACTTTCTCTGCACAAAACACACAACCTTATCCTTTATAGCATTCCTTGTATCAAAAGCATTAGGAGCACACATGCAGATTCGGGAAAATTTAGTCTTCTGGTGACTAATCACCAGTTCTTCTGGGCGACAATCTCCCCGAACTGCCTTTGCATGTCTTCCCTTCCTCTACAATGAAAAGTCGCCTGTGCTAAGCACACGTGGCGCGTCGCTTTCCAAAGTTGCCCAAAGTTTCCGCATGAGCAGATTTGGTGATATTTGTCGCTTGGAGACTAATCACCTCCTCTGCGGGGGGGGGGGGGTTGACAATCTCCCCGAACTGCCTTCTTCCTGCCTTTCGCCTGCTTCAATGAGAAATCTCCAGTGCAATGCACTCATGGCTCTTTGATTTCCGAAATCGCTTAAAGCAATTTCGGAAAATGAAGTGCCACGAGTGTGAGACAGAAGGCAGATCGGGGAGATATTGTCCCGCAGAAGAGACGATTAGTCGGGGACTAAATCTCCTCGAATCTGCCCGTCTGCCCCTACCCTAAAAGCACAGGCAGTTTTATTTTGGGCTTTAAAGCAAGGTTGGTTTACTGAACCAATCTTTATTATATTTGAGCAGGATTCATTTAAAAAATGCTGTTTGTTTACCCAAGGTGAGGTTTTGCAATGTTGCTTTCTCTGGTACAAATGAAGCTTCTCCTTGAGTAATTGGTGCTGCAAGAGTGGGGAAACTAACCCTAAGAACATCAATGCTAAAATCTCAGACAGGCCTATTGCAATTACTTAAACATTTAGTTGTCATCTTCTCATTATAATTATTGCATGCTGCTTTGCCTTTCCATATCATAACTGAGCATGCACTATTTCAGGCAACAGTCCTGCTGTGGAATTATAATGAAACACACTCACATTCAATAAAAAATTGAAGTGTTGTGTAGTTTTTATATGTGTGGAGTAAAATATTTACTTACACTTCAAACATGTTATGATTATAGTTGTGCTTTCATATGGAAATACAGATGATTCAGAGATTCGGTAATGTTTTATTGATCATATTGTAGGTATTGCTACAGAAGACAGATATTGATTAAGTGAACCATGGGCTCTTGTAAAGATGTGGGTCCTATCATTTGAAATGTCACCTGCTCTTTATTTTCTCATCTCTTCAGCACCAATGTTTATAGTACAATGTGCATGACTTTGCCCTGTACTTTTGTAGCACTTGGTGGCAATCGTGTAAAGGGTGACAGCAAGCATTAAGCAGAAATTATATGGCGAGACCACCACGGACTGTTACAAAGCCATCAGGTATAGTATCAACACAAAGAAGTGGAGGGGCCACATCTAATAATTTGTAGTGGACCATAGGCAGAGCATATTTTGCAAAAGTTTAAAGGATATTGAATAAACCATTGCTTCTCTTAAAGTCACCACCACCTTATAGGATAATTTTAATAATAAAAGGGTATAGAGGCAGTAGCTATTGCCCTTCCAAAGTGATTAAGTTATGACATACAGGTGTATTATATAAAATGAATAACATTACATGTATGATCCCCCACAACACAAAACAATAAGTGATTCTTAAAGGGCTATGTTTACTTTACCTTCTGAAATTAAACATAGATATGTAAGTTTATTTTCCAGTATAAAATGTGCAATGTACTGTGTATATATGGAATATTTGAAAAATATAGGTATAGTAAAGATGCCCAAAGCACAGTAGGGGATCTTTGAAACAATAATTACTCCTCTTTATATTTGTTTTTTTGTTGTTTTTTTAAATGCAAAGGAAAAAACAAAATATGAGAGTTTAAAAAAAACTCCAGTTTTAGGAGCTATGTCCTGGAAATGTACTGGAATGAAAACTTCTTTGTACCAAATCCCTGGCACCATAACAGAAAAGACAGAGAGTCAAAAGAAGATTGAAAATAAAGCTAAAACAGAATTAAGGCCTCGGAGGACTATTGGCTGATATCCATCTGGCCCAGGAGTTGTGTTCACTTTTACTTTGTATAAAAATGCTGGACAGCATGCTATTTTTTTTTTGTTTTGGGTAAGAATAAGCAGTACTTCAGTTGCAAAGCTGTTTTAGCTGTTTTACATTTCTGCAAATACAAAAAGCCATTTGTACTGAAATTATAGAAAGAATGGTTATAAATTCTAAACGGCCCAGTTTCATTTTTATGCGGCAAAGTTGTATGTTTCTAGCTGCAACCTGTTTTATTTTGATTATTTTTAATTGTTCCTATGGCCAAAAACACTTAAAGCTAAACAAATGTGTTAAATGTTT
>CM044432.1:141241949-141252236 GCA_024363595.1 Xenopus borealis | reverse complement strand
AAATATCCTTTCCCCAGGTATTTCCAAAATAGTTTTAGCCTCCAACAATTGTTGTAGCCCAATCCCCGTGGGTCAGCCTCACTAGTTGGGAAATACTGGTATAATAAACTGAAAAACTGAACCAATCACCTTGATATAATAAGAGCTCTGGGGCTGCCGTGTATAGGACTAAATTTAAAGAAAGTCCAAGTCCAAAATCTTGCACATGGGACCTATAGTTTTCCATCAATACATTTTCCTTGATGTTCAGGGGCATGTTGGCCATAGCTGCGGTGGGAAAGTTCTGCAGAGCGTTGTTCTTTTTGTAGCTAGAAGTAAAGCAAATGTTTTCAATGTAGAGAACTACAGTACGATTTGGCCACCATTACTCAAGCAGTTGGCACTTGCATTAATCACCACTTATTTAAAATAGCCCCAGCTGGTTATACAATAAATCTGTGTAGCAACATACATGCTAACATTTATACTGCTGGCGCTAGACATCCTCTCAGCTTCTGATTAGCTATTCACAAACTCATCTCAAACAAATTAACATTTCTTTTCACTGTAAGCAGGAAATGAATGAAACAAACAGAAAATAACAATAGCGGGGCAGCTGTATTGTGAGCCACTTGCATTGTTCCAGGCTGAATAAATTAAATATCTTACTGTCTGTGCCATGAATAAGGACAGAAAGTCACATGATTGCTGAAGCCCAGTAACTCATTGTTCTGTGCACACAAACCAAAAGCTGATATTTGTACAAGTTATCAAAAAATGCAAGGAACACTGGAATAAAAGAACAGCTGAGGTGCAATGAACTGGTGTTCATGAACTGTTGTATGCAGTTGCTGAGCAACTGCATTGGTTTAATTGTACACCAGTCAGGAAAGGATTTGGTTTAATATTTTATTACAAATAACCTTTCACTGCCATTTGCCTCATTGCACAATTTGGCTGTAACCCTTCTCTAAAGAAATACCACTGGAAAATCCTTCAGCTAACAATAAAAAGTGCAACCACCTACATGATTTGGAACAGATTTCTCTTGAATAACATTTATTAAACTGTGTACTTGTCTAAATAAAGTGGCCATTCCTCTCTCTTAGTTAAAGGGATATTTTTCCGGGAACACATGAGTTAATAGCGCTGCTTCAGAAGAATGCTGAATTGAAACTAGTTTTATAAAAAGGCAAACAGATTATTTAATATTTAATTTTGAAATCTGGATGGGGCTAGACATGATGTCTGTTTCCCAGGTGCCCTCACTCATGTAACTAGTGCTCTGATAAACTTCAGTCACTCCTTACTAAAACATTGCGAATTGAAGTGACCCCCTCACCCCTGATACTCATCAGCAGCCTATCAACAGAAAATGGACAGCTAACCAGATAGCAGCTCCCTGATACCTCTGAAGGATTCAACTGCTTCCATGCCTCCATGTTGCTACTGTTCTTATATTTTGCAAGAATGTGAATAGGCAAAATTTCCTGTACTGGCTCCAAATTATTTAGGATGGTATCAAGCATTTCTCTGCCAGCTAAAATATACCACGGAAAAACTGTTCCATGTACAATTAGCCAAAATTAGCTTGTACATTAAAGTCAATGTATATATAGATGTATATATATTTATACATACATTAAGTACTTGTAAATAATGGTACACTGGCTTCTTTGAAAAATAAATCCAGATCCTGAATACATTATACAAAGGGAGAAATAGTTATCTGCCAAATCTGTGGCCAAATATCATGGAGAAGGCCATCAGCTATCAGTTTTGTTCCTGGTGGCTTCTAAGAGCTAACTGCTGATTTGGTTGCTTTGAGTTACTACTTCAGGGTACAATTTAATATAATTTAATATAATATATCCTTGCACCAGGCATTAACACTGGCATGACATTTATAAATGTATATTTAAATGCTATTTTTGTAATCATACCTTGGAGGTGGTGGATTTTAGATAAGAGTATATTTTCCTATGGCATGAAGAGGTGGCTAGATAAATGGCAAAAAAAATTAAACAGCATGCACAGAAAATGTGCATTATTTTAAAATATAAAATTATCTTTATACAGTCATATGAAAAAGTTTGGAGTTTTGTTTATCAGTGGCTGAGCTTTCAGAGTAGCAACTTACTTTCAATATATAACATGCCTTAAGGAAACAGAAGTATTTCAGCAGTGACATGAAGTTTATTGAATTAACAGAAAATATGCAGGTGCAGGAGATATTACATCAATACCTAGTTGAGCCTCCTTTGGCAAATGTAACAGCCTCTAGACACCTTGTAATAATAAATCCAGCAGCACTCCGATAAATGAATCAACTATTTATTTGTGCCACTAGCAAAACGACGTTTCGGGCTATCCCAGCCTTTTATAAATCCTCTAGACACCTCCTTCGGCCTTTGATGAATGTCTGAACTCTGGATGTAATTTTGACCATTCGTCCATGCAAAATCTCTCCAGCTCAGTTAAATGTGATGGCTGCAGAGCATGGACAGCCTGCTTCAAATCCTCCCATAGATTTTCGATGATATTCAAGTCGGGAGACTGTGACGGCCATTCCAAATATTGTACTTTTCCCCTGCATAAATGACTTTGTAGAGTTGTGTAAAGTGTGTGTAGGGACATTGTCTTGTTGGAATATCCAGCCCCTGTGTAACCTCAACTCTGTGACTGATGCTTGAACATTATCCTGAAGAATTTGTTGATATTGGGTTGAATTCATCCAACCCTCGACTTTAACAGTCCCTGAACTAGCCACATAACCCCACAGCATGATGGAACCTCCACCAAAGTAGGTAGCAGTTGCTTTTCCTGTAATGCAGTGTTCGTCTCCATGGAAAGCACTTTTTGTTATGACCAAATAACTACATTTTTGTCTCATGAGTCCAAAGTACCTTGTTCCAAAATGATTGTGGCTTGTCTAAATAAGCTTTTGCATACAAGTGACTGTTTGTGATGTGAGTGCAGAAAGGGCTTCTTTCTCATCACCCTGCCATACAGATGTTCTTTGTGCAAATTGTGCTGAATTGTAGAACAATGTACAGATACACCATCTGCAGCAAGATGTTGCAGGTCTTTGGAGGTGATCTTTCGGTTGTCTGTAACCATTCTCACAATCCTCTGTATATGCCACTCCTGTATTTTTCTTCACCTGCCAGACCTGGTTTTAAAGCAACTGTGCCTATGGCCTTCCAGTTCCTGATTCCCTTCCTTACAGTTGAAACTGAAATAGCTTTTTGTAGCCTTCCCCAAACCATGAAACTGAACAATCTTTGTTTTCAGATCTTTTGAGAGTTGCTTTGAGGGTCCCAAGGTCACTCTTCAGAGGAGAGTCAAACAGAAGCACAACTTGCAACTGGCTACCTTAAATACCTTTTTCTCATGATTGGACACATCTGCCTATGAAGTTAAAGGCTTAACTAGCTAATCCAACCAATTTGGTATTGCCAGTAGTCAGTATTGAGCAGTTACATGCGTTCAAATTAGCAAAATTACAAGGGTGCCCAAATTTTTGCACTAGCAGTTTTTCACATTTGATTTAATTTTATTCAGAAAACACCCCAGCACTCAGATGTTCCCAGTGTTGAACTGGGACACCAGGGGCCCACCCAAAAACCTTAGACCAAGGGCCCACCATAAAACCTTAGACCAGGGGGCCACTTTCAGTACTAATGTTCTTCATCTCCTCAATCAAACTCTATTCTCCTAGTTTGTTTTCTTTACATACTATAATCAATTATTCCATCTATTTAGCCTCTTTGATCTCATAGAAATAGGTAATGGCCATGAAATAGGGCAAAAGTTTAGCAGCATGAGGGCCCACTGACACCTTGGCCCACCGGGAGTTTTCCTGGTATTCTGGTGGGCCAGTCCGACACTGGATGTTCCTGGGAAATAAAAGACATACCACTGTTATCTTTTTTGTTGAAAATGGAGTAAATAATTATGCAGGCTTTAAGGGCAAAGACAAAAACTTGGTCATGGTAATGATTCGTGGTGTCTTAGCAGCCATAGGCAAATGTACAAGATGTCACCTGCCACCAGTCAGTCACCGCTAGTTGATTCAAAAGTTGCAGCAATGAATTGCCACTTGTGTCTTTTTCTATAAATTACATGGAGTCCAATTCTTTGTTCCTGACCTGCATTATCTAGATTGTAGAATCTGATATAACCTACTTATTTACATCTCTTACAGACAATAATTTTTGGTGACACATCTGTTTTCCAGCCCATAGACAGACACTTTCATTACATTTTACAGTTTCATATAAACATAGCCTTAAGGGACTACTTTTTAGCCTTCAACAAAGATAGCCACAGTGCACTTTTTTTCTGAAATCTTATTCTTTATTGGATTAAAAAAACGAACACAAATTTTTTAATTACATTTCAATCAAAAGTGGTCTGTTTTTCCACTGGTGGAACACAGACAAACATAACTTCTACAGCTATGTGAGTAAAATAAAGAACATATTCCTATCCATTTGACTGATGATTATCTAGAGGCAGTAGATACATATTTATCTCATATACCAACTGGGCAATTATATTTCTTTTGGCTTCTACTATGCATACACACACACACACACATAAACATTGAGTAATAGCACAAGGATAGATTTCCTTATATATTTTGTCTTTTGTGTATTATGGAGGCATCGCTTTGTTATAAAATCTGTACAGATCTACTACTTATTGAGTTGAACTGTATATATATATTCTTTGTTTAGTAGTACTCTATTGGGCATATGTATTATGCAATGCAAATTAAATTTGCTGAAAAATGGTGTAAAAAGCTGTCTAAAATGAATCAAGGTGTGCGAAATTTTATGCCATGTGAATTCCAGATTTGACGTCTTTTGACGTGATTATTTTACATTGCTTCTGTCACTCCAAAAAAGAACCATGTAAAATGTTGACACTGTTTTTTATTCTGTTTTTTACACAGTGATGCCTGGCAATGTGTGGTGTATTAACCCACTGTTTTTTACACAGCATAATAAATATTGTATTGTATTGTAACAGTATCTCTTAAGTTTAGAGCAAATTAATAAAGTGTTGACTCTAAAGAATGCAGTACATGTGAAATTTGTTCTTTTTATTTGAAACTACCTTCCTACTTTCTGTTTAGTCTTTATTAAAGTTATTAATTCTTTACTACTAGCATTGCAAAGCTGAACACCAAATAACTGAGTTCTGTTGTAGAATATCTTATTGAGTCTCCTAATCATTTATTTTTTTGCTCTGTATAAACAAAATGTACCAGTTTAGATAGTTTCCCCTACCATGGCTGAATGTTAATTCTGAATATGATATTGAAGAAGCCTAATTTACATTTTCCCTTACAGTTGTATGTTAAAATTTCACTGTGTGCTTATAGAATATTTATTGTTTGCAACTGCATAACTGCACATACTTGATCATGTCTGGATATACTTTTTCAGTGTTCCTTCAGATTTAGACATAACCATAAGGAGGCCATACAAGGGCAGATTAATGCTGTCAATATTGGTCCTTTAGACCAATTCATAGTTACATAGTTACATAGTTAAATTGGGTTGGAAAAAGACAAGGTCCATCAAGTTCAACCCCTCCAAATTAAAAACCCTTCATACACACACACATCTCCACTCTTTCACACAAACCATATATGCCCATAGCTATACTAACTGTAGAGTTTAGTATCAAAATAGCCTTTGATATTATGTCTGTCCAAAAAATCATTCAAGCCCTTTTAAAAGCATCAACAGAATCAGCCATCACAACATCACCCGGAAGTGCATTCCACACGTCCTCACTGTGAAGAACCACCTGCGCTGCATCAAATGATTCGGATGCTTATCTGCCAGTGTATGGGGGCTTCCAACTTGTCTTCCTGATCTATATCTAGCCAAGATCATTGTCCAGTTGATGCAGCCATACGACCCGTCAGCACCTAGTCTCTTTGTTGTAATCCAATTGTTTGGCCCTAGGGCATATCAGGGAAAGATCCACTCATTTAGTGTCCTCGACAAATGGGTGTATCTTATCATGCATGGCCACTTTTAGTATAGTATATACTTTTTTCCCTACATTTTGGCTTTCTGGATGTTAAATTGGGTTGGGGTTTCTTTGCATTAAGGTGGCCATACACGAAGAGATCCGCTCGTTTGGCGATGTTGACAAACGAGCGGATCTCTCCCCGATATGCCCACCTTGAGGTGGGCGATATCGGGCTGATCCGATCGTGGGCCCTAGGGCCCAACGTTCGGATCAGTATGGGCGGTCGGATCGCGGGACCGCATCAACGAACAGATGCGGCCGCGATCCGACGGGATTTTTAAACCTGCCCGATCGACGTCTGGCCGACTTTCGGCCAGATATCGATCAGGAAAGCCCGTCGGAGGGCCCCCCACACGGGCAGATAAGCTGCCGACACAGTCTGTCGGCAGCTTTTATCTGCCCGTGTATGGCCACCTTAACTTAGATGTTCATCTACCCTGGACTTCCCCCTTCAAAGGTCCAATGCAAAGCACAGGGGACCAGTTTTAAGATCACTTAGGATGTCACTTGAGGAGTTAATGCTTGTTTCATTGCCTTAGATGTTATTGGAACTAGATATAGGCTGATCATGTTTTTATATACAATGGACAAGATTCAATTCAGTGAAAAAAAGGTTTACAATGTGAAATGTCATGGATGAGATACATGACCTCAAAACTCTATTGCTATCTATGGGGAAAAAAACTGAAAACAAATTAGGAAAAAAAAGGAAAAGTTTTTTGCACTCAAATTGAATCTCATCCATGGATTTTTCAAGTGAAAAGTTTTCATCACTAAATGGAATCTGGCACACTATTTGCAACCTTCTTATGGGCATGACCATACGTGGGACCACAAAAGTAAGCTAAAAAATAATCTGCTGTTTTGAATAAGGGAGTGGAAGTGAGTCTGGGAAGTTCAAGACAGAACAACGACAAATTAAGGCAATGGAAATAATGAAAGTGCTCTGGATGGACAATATAAAACAAATACATAGAGAAACAGAAAACAATGGTGATGGCAGCCCCTATAATTTAGTTGATTCAAAAGTAAATCAAAGCTACAGAATACCATTGCATGTTAATCATCAATTAAAGCAGTGATCCTCAAACTTGGCCCTCCAGCTGTTAAGGAACTACAAGTCCCACAATGCAATGAAGGAGTCTGACAGCCACAGTCAGGCAAATGCATTGTGGGACTTGTAGTTCCTTAACAGCTGGAGGGCCAAGTTTGAGGATCACTGAATTAAAGAGACTATTGCCCATAAATAACCATAATTACATTACATTTTCTGCTACCTTTTTTTGTTTGCCTGTCTTTTTTTTCAAACAAGCATTTCTAGATTTAGTAACCATTACATACTATGGGAAGAAGGAAAATTCATTTTCCTTCTTCATTTGAAAATTACAGCACAGTATTTTTGAAGACTGCGTTTATAAATATGAAAGAAAGCTGCATTTTATATTGGAAGAAGGTAGACGCTATTTGGGGACTTTGACAAATAGGTCACTTTGAGTATAAATAAATAATACACATGGGGTCACTTTATTCACCCAGAATGATGGGAAGGGAGTAAGTCATCTGGCAGCATGGCTTATGAGGTTTATTGCATGGCTGTGTTGCAGATGGCACTCACATGTTTCCATTATGACAACGGGGCACATTTTCTCAACACAGTTCTAATGCTGGTTATGTGATACTAGCCTATTACTGGGTCTGAACCACAGACATAAATTAAGAGAGATAACATGAGGAAAGCAGCTTAGTATGAAGACCAAATGCCATGGGTATGTCAGAACCAAAAGTCCTTATAAATACATTTAACTCTTATGTTTCTTATAACTGTGTTCCATATTATGTCAATGAAGTTTCATGCTGTAGTCATGCTGTAGTTTCATGCATTCATTGATTATCCCTTCATGCTCACTGATGTATACATATATATTTAGTTATGAATTCAGGGCATTTATAAAATATATATTACTTTGTTCAGACAGGCAATCAGAGGGTGGCTATACATTATTTATGAGTTTGCATGTGTGCTTCTAAATAAGGTGGCCACATCATTACTTTAATCCAGGACATCTATGAAAACGATCATTCTGCCTGGCTGCATATAAACCAGTGTAGTGCTGCTTTATGCATTATTCAATGGTATCCAGCATTAAATGGGATTTTAATAAATAAATAAATTAATCTAATTATGCCTTTTTTAATAATAGAAGCAAACATTAAAGAGACAGGTCCTCTTCTAGCCTTTTTCCAGGCTAAACTATGGTAGCAGAGCTCACATGTTACATGGTACATTAACTCTAATTTGCGTCTAACCACTAAATAATCTGGTTTTGAAAAACATGTTTTCCCATGACAGTATCCCTTCTTCCATCAGTCTGATAACCTTCTTCTAAAATGCTAGAATGGGTGTATAGAGCCAAATTCAGGCCAATGTGAAAGTGAAACAACAACCTGAAAAACCTTTTCTCTTGGTAAACCAGTGACTATAGAACAAAAGAACATAAAATTGGCTTTTTCCCTGTACTTATTTCAGCAAAACATAAACAGTTTAGCTTTTTCTCAGCCCTAATGCAATAAGACCAACTACATGTATTGCAGGATGCAGTCATTTTGATGCAGCCCTTTGGCTATGAAGAGTACAAGAGGCCTATTTCTACCCTTCAAGATGAGCAATGAATCTAGTCTAACAGGGGCAAAACACCTTTTATATAATGGATGAGTCAGGTGTTACAGATTTTCCTTTACAAAATTGTCATTTCATAATGATCTGTTGTGAAACCCGGGCTATCACTGAATGCTGAGTATGTTTGGCTTTTAATTATTATAGGCCTTGTTGGTAAAGTTCAGTATACAAAATATAGGTTACATTTATATTAATGTATTATAGTTAATTATAGTTAATCAGTAGAAAGCTAGTGAAGGGGAAATAGGGGGATATCCCTATGAAATACTTTTATGCACAGACATTTTCATACTCTACATATTGTTCTATATAGGGTTGCCACCTTTTTCTGTTCCACGGGCAGGGGGCGGGGAAGATGACACCAGGGGCAGAGATGGTGGCATTGGGTGAGGGGCTGATGATGTCAGGGGTGGTGATGTGGCAATCAGCAATTGGTTGAAAGATTGATTCAAAGTCCTGTCCGGATTTCTTAATTTGGAAATCAGGACAGGATTCACCCAGACAACCCTTCCAAATACCGAGTGAAATCCAGACAGGTGGCAACATTAGCTCTATATCTTCTTTTTTGTATTTTTCTGTTACCTGTACCTTGGTAGTCCATTCCAATGTGGTCTAAAAGCCAGTGCTCTCTAACCATAGAAGTCATAAAGAGTTTTAATACCTGTGATCAGAGGAGATCCTGTTCCTGAGGCCAAGAGGTTTCAGAGATGCCTCCCATGAGTCCTTTTTTATTATGTAACTTTAAAAGAATGTATAGGAGTAGCAGCAGTAGATGCAAATTATATAATAGTACAGGTATGGGATCTGTTATATGATTCACTTTTCAATTTAATGATAAAACAGCATTATATTTGATAGAAACTAAGATATAATTAATTGTTATTGGAAGCAAAACCAGCTGTTTGGGTTTATTTAATGTTTTCATGATTTTCTAGTAGACTTAAGAAATAAAGATCCAAATTACAGAAATAGATGTTATTCAAGAAACCCCAGGTCCCAAGCAGTCTGAATAACTGGTTCCATACCTGTACCAGGTTTCTTAATCTTTGTCCCAGGGACTGAAAGTCACCTTGCAACAATACACTTATTTAAAATTAAAGCAAATAATAGTTGTCTACTGCAGATAGACATTTTAATCAAAGTTAAACAAATCATTAAGGTCCAGCCTAAATATCAGAAGGACCCACAGAGTACAGATCTATTGTGTAGGCTAATGTCTAAAACAGCCTTTCTGCATTCAGTGTTGGACTAGGTGGTGCTGGACCCACCTTGGCCATCAGGGCCCCAAGGACATACTTTTTTCCTATGTGACTTTTCGTGCAATTTGGGGGGATGAGGGAAAAAAGGATCGTCAGAGTTCAGGAGCTGCCAGCTGTGGAGAGCAGTTCTGGGCCAGCAGGGCCCACAACAGATGGGGCCCACTTGGTTTTTTTTCCCTCAGGCCCAGTCTGAACCTGTGTGCTTTCAATTGCTGAAATCACTGCACTCACTGATACATTGACATCACTGGGTTGCACAGCTTGTGACTAGTTCTGACAAAAATTGGTTGACCTTTACCTTTTGCTTCATGAACAGAA
>CM044432.1:141201627-141239553 GCA_024363595.1 Xenopus borealis | reverse complement strand
AGTTTTCAAGGTTTTATTTAACAATTTCTGCTTTATTTTAATGAATTTAATTAAATTCCCATTTAATTGTGAACAGTGGATGCATGAGGATACTATTCACCTGATCCAGAACACATGCTGTAAACAGAACCTTTTAAGTCAATTACACATGGAACATTTACAGAATCAAACACTGAGAATTACCTCTTTTGAGTATGTTTTCAGACAAGAATCACTTTAAAATAGTCTCTGTTGGTGTTTTCATGTTATTCTCATGGTTGTAAATGGAAAGTTTAATTGCTGAGGCTTTTCGATCTCCTGATTTTTAGCTTTGAGCCATTTCCTTTATTTTTGGTAGAAATTAACAAAAGTTCCATTACATAAGCAGTGTCCAAACATCAGTAGAGATGTTGCCAACAATCAGATCTACTTAATCAATTAATAATCATAACTATAGCTACGGGTTTCAAAATGTAAGGAATGGATGATGTGCATAGAATTGTGACAATGTGTTTTATAATTAAGAAATTGACAAACAGCAGATTTGTTTCATTTAATAGCAAATAATGAATGAAATAACATCTATATAACTTAATTGCAGGAGAACAGGAGAGATTCAGCCTGTAGAACTAGGATCCATCGAGTGAGCAGAACTTTTATTGAGAATCATGTGGGATATTGGGGCTACTGTTAAGGACAGGGTGGACCACATGGCATTTGTTCAATATGGTGCCAGTATTAAATGTATGTTTGCAAGTGCAAATGAGTCTGTCTGACTGGTAAAATGAGAGAGCTAGAGGTGCTGGTGCTGGAGGGAAAATATGATGTGATTGGTGTGGCTGAAACATGGCTGAATGAGTCACATCACTGTAAAATAGTCCAGGGGCCTTAATTTAGGGTCAGGTTTCATGTCACACTATGTGACCTATGGGACCTGACTGAATCCAGACCCCTGGACTATTTACAACCCACCCTAATTTATTGTATTATTTCTACAATTGATCTCTATCTCTCTGTAACTTCCTAATGTATTACCCATGAATACCTTTCACTGATCTAATAGTATATATGTTGTGCCCTTCTAGCCCTCATTTGTATTTTGCCAGATGAAGGGGCCTTGGTGCTCCAAAAGCTTGCAATGTATTTTTATTGTTAGCCAATACAGGTATCTTTTCTACAATACTTTTTATATTTGTTGTTTTTTATTTGTTTTTTTGCTACTGGCTAACATGGTACCACAGTTTTTGTTTTGTGCTAAAGAATGCAGGAAATAAATTTTTAGAGTATCCTATAGACCCCATGAAGGGAAGGTTTGCCACCTTTTTTGTTTGGGGAAAACATGCAGGAGGCAGACTGGTGATGTGGGGGCAGGTGACATTGTGGGCTGGTGAAGTAGTGGGCCGGTGACATACGGGCCAGGACTGATGTGATTGGCTGATAGCCATGTCATTCACTTTAGTGTCCTAATTTGGAAATATAGGGCATTTTCCCTCGGGCAGCCCTCCAAAAACCAGGCTGTCCAGGTGAAATCTGGACTGGTGGCAACCCTAGTGAGGGGAGGATGCTAAGTCCCTGATGCAAATAGAATAGGCTGCTTGTTTGGGGAAAGTAATGATAATGTGGGGTTTCAATTGCCCAGATATTGACTGGAGCAACAGTACTGTCAGGTCAGTAAATGGGAACAAGTTTATAAACTTGTTGCATGTCAATTTTGTGGCACACGAACCAGAATCCATGCTAAACTGGATCTAATGATCTCTAATGACCCAGTATATAATGCAAATGTGCAATAATTGAGCCCCTGGGTAATACTGACCATAATGTGATTTCATTTAGTGTTTGGTGCAAATAACAAATGAATACTGGGATAACAAAAACCCTGAATTTCAGAAAAGCTAATTTTAGTGCCTTGAGGGCTGCCCTTCAGAACATAGATTGGGGCATTTTGTTTTCTGCTAAAAACACAGAACAGAAATGGTTGTCATTTAAAATCATATTAAATTGTTACTTATTCCTTTAAGAAGTAAATGTAGAAGTGCCAAGAAGCACCCTCTGTGGCTTAATATAGACGTAAAGAAGTTAAAAGGAAAAAAGAGAAAGACATTTAAAAACTACAAGTCTGTAGGGACAGAAGAGTGATTACAGAGCACTTGTAAGGTCTCTTCTACAATATGCAGTACAGTTTTAATCTCTAAACAGGACATTATTGAATTACAGAGGGTACAAATAAAGTTAACTAAGCCGATAAAAGGTATGGAAAATCTTAGCTATGAGGAAAGACTGGCCAAGTTAGGGTTGTTCATGCTGGAGAAGAGGCACTTAAAGGAGAAGGAAAAGTTTAAAATGAAGTAAGCTTTCTTAGAGAGGTATATATATATATATATATATTCAATAAATAAATATAAAAATATATATATATATATATATATATATATATATTGAATCCAATGAGTTTCCGCATTCCAAAGCAGCCGCTGTTATAGCATATCCAAGTATAATTTTGGGGTGCAAGGTTAAAAGTATTTATATGTATATCTTCACAGAACCAACACTCCCATATAAAATTCTTCAATTCTTTATTGACTTCTCATAAATATCTGACGTTTCGGTCCTCATTAGGACCTTTCTCAAGGATTAATATATATATTTTTATATATTTAAATACATAGTAAACCCTCAAAGTAATGCTGCTCTAATTTCTCTGTCTGTTCTCTTTTGCTACCAACATTTCCTGCCTCTCTTTTTTTTGGGTTCAAATGGAAATAAATAGATTTTTTACGAGGTTCGGCCCAAATGTCACTTTCAGCAGTTAGTTAAAGGTTTAAACCACAAAGGAAGATTGTCGTTATATCCCATCTCCATGATTAATTATCACATCAAGTCATCTTCAATGGACAATGTGCGAAAAGTCTTTAAAAATTTGTTTTACAGATAAAATTGTTCATTTCAGCAGGGCTATAAGTAAGGAAATTATAAAAGAGAAAGAAAATAATTATGCCATGAATAAAAAGGCTTCCTTGGCAATTATGTGTTTGCCTTACTCTGTGCTTTAAATTAACCATAAAATTTTAGTGTTATGATGTGCCAGGGTCAGACAATGGTCAGAGGAAGCAAATTCCATTACGCACTGTCATTTAAATAAAAGTTATGTTAAAAAAATAGCTGTCAGCATATTAAGTTGTCAGCTATTTTAATCAGAATGATGTATTTATTTGAAATACTCTTATCTCTGGCATTATACAGGTTTATTTAACATTCAAACAAATGATAGTGAACACTTCTGTTTGCATTTACAACCTGCTACAGTTGAAATTGATCTCAAATACTGGTGCTGGCTTTACTGAGTTTGAAATCATGGCATGCTATGAAGATTTGTTTATGTAAGCTACATAAAATGCCAATACGGCTATGGGATGCGTTATCCATAATCCAGTTATCCAAAGAGTTTCGAATTACAGGAAAGCCAACTCCCATGAACTCCACTTCAATCAAACAATTCACTTATTTAAAAATGATTTCCTTTTTTTCTGTAATAATAAAACAAGACCTTTAACGTGATCTCATCTAAGATATAATTAATTCTTATTGAAGGCAAGACATCCTATCGGGTTTAATTAATGTTAAAAGGATTTTGTATTAGACTTAAGGTACAGAGATTTAAAATAAGGAAAAAACCCTTGTCCATAAACCCCAGGGCTAACAGGTCCCCATATCTGTACAATCAACTTAAGGATACAAACTATACCAGGCTGTATTCAGTTCTGTTCTACTTACCCCACAGTAACTATTCTGGATATGTATTTGTTCTCTTTGCTAATTGCAACAGTTGCTGTTATTATCCCTGATGAAGAAATGTACTGTGAGTTTAAATGGCCAGGCCTTCCCTCACGTTTATGTTACTTGAGATGTTTAAATCAATGCTACTTTTAGCAGCAGTCAGAAATCCTTTTAGTCATTAACAGTGCTGTCTGGTGAAGACCTTCTGCAGTCCTTCCCATAATACCAAATACTTAAAATATCCCATGGGATATAAGTCTGACATGTCTATGAATACTGGGTTCTTATTTATTTCACTCTCTCTTTCTTTGTTAATGTTCTGATGAAAATGTTGTATTATTTAGGGTTTTTTTTGTATTAAAGGAAAACTATTCCCCCAAATGAATACTTGAGCAACAGATAGTTTATAGCACATTAAGTGGCATGTTAAATAATCTTACCAAACTGTAATATATGTTTAAGTAAATATTGCCCTTTTATATATCTTGCCTTGAACCACCATTTCATGATGGTCTGTGTGCTGCCTCAGAGATCACCTGACCAGAAATATTTCTAACTGTAACAGGAAGAAGTGTGGAAGCAAAAGACACAACTCTGTCTTTTAATTGGCTCATGTGACCTAAGCTTATAGTTTGTTTGGTATGTTTGTGTGCACCGTGAATCATAGGATCCCAAGGGGCGGCCCTTATTTTTTAAAATGGTTATTTATGATTACCTAATGGCACATGCTACTGAAAAGGTATATTATTATGTAAATGGTATATTTACATGAAGCAGGGTTTTACATAGGAGTTGTGTTATGCAATATCTTTTTATAGAGATCTACATTGTTTGAGTATAGTTTTTCTTTAATAAAGAAAGGAAGATGTCTCACTGTTATGGTGAAGGAGGTTACACAAATACCCCATGAACAAACCTTTGCACTTTGTGGAAAAACATCAATTCCTGAAGCAACAATTTAGGGGGTTGTTTATTAAAGTCCATTTTTTTTTTGTGGTTGGAGTTTTAAAGGGGAAAAAACATTTTTTTAGGGCAGAAATAAACTTAAATTTTTAATTATTTATTAAACTTAAATGCGGATTAAAGTCTGAATAAAAAATTGCTCCATCTCAAACCTGCGGAGGTCAGGTAGAAGTCAATGGCAGGTATCCTGATCTGCACTAGGCTTTGTACAATAATACAAAATGTTCATGGGTTTTGGGCAACAAAAAAACTTAATTACATTTTTTCATGATTTTATCTTTTCCAGCACCAGATTTTTTCAGTTTAATTTATTGATAAAATAAAGTTAAAATATGAATGGGAGTTTGGTTGAAGTGGTTTTAAGAAAATACTGAGAAATATTTTATTTTAGTAAACAGTCCCCTCATATTTATAGTGTGATTATGGATTGCAAATTGATATAATATAATTATTAAAAATCTTGCATAACAAAATCTTATGATATTACTGTGCTGGTATCAAAACAGAAAGAAATTTTATGGAGGGGTAGAGGCCATATGCAATGAGAGTACAGTCATGGAATCCATTATTTGGAAACCCATTATACAGAATCTCTGAATTATGGAAAGCCTATAGACTCCATTGTATCCAAATAATTCAATTTTTTTTAAATGATTTCCTTTTTCTTTATATTAATAAAACAGCACCTTATAAATTAAGATGTAAATTAATCTTATTAGGAGCAGAACCAGCCTATTTTGTTTATGTTTATGATTTTCTTGTAGAATTAAGATGAGAAGATAAAAATTACAGAAAGATCGCTTAAACACCCAGGTCCCAATTCCCACACCTGTATATAAAAAGGAGGAGATATAGATGTGAGTGGTAAAATTCAATTTGTTGAACTGTATTGTCCACCATCTGCGCAGCACCATGTTGAATTCTCACCAAATTCTAAGCAACTTTCCCATTGGTCTTCACTCTTCATTGTTTATTTTCTACAGTTTTGTAGTTATTGCCTTTTTCTTCTGACTCTTTACAACCTTAGAGTGGGATCACTGACCCCATCTAAAAACAAATGCTCTGTAAGGCTACAAATGTATGGGTTATTTTTTTCTTTTTTCTTTAGAAATGAAAAAAAGTGAAGATCTGAATATGTCCCTGGTAGATCACATCTTCTCATGACCCTAACCCTAACCCTAACCCTAATATATATATATTGTGTATATATAAAATGATATGACTAGTTAGTAATTCAGAATCACATTGCATGACAGCATACAGACCACCTGCCTCCAAATGAAATTATAATCATAAGTTGCACCACTGACAGATAAACCTCATTTTATGTTTAATGACCCCCTATCCTTAGCTGCTCAACAACAACTCAGAGCATGAGAATGTCACATTGCATTATTAGTGTATGAATTTATAGAAATATAGAATCAAGCACTTCCTTTATACCCTGCACTTTATTTTTAATGCAATAAATTGCGATGCTTTTAAGCAGGTATGAATTGTATTTTTATGTGAAATTACAGTTATGTAATAAAAGAGATCATAGAGATCATCATCGAGTTGAATTTTTTGCTATTTTTCATTAATGTTTTCAAGGTCACATGGTTTGTTGTAATAAAGGAGCTTGTGGGTGCCCCATCGTTTGACCATCATTTGACATATTAGCATCAACAGCACCACATATTTCCAAAAAGCACCATTCACTGATATCGGCATGACCCTTGAAAGTTTTGCAATGTTTAATGCTTAAACTTATGGCCAGTCTATAAGCTTTAGGCAGATATGTTCTTGAACACAAGCAGAAACAAACATTTGATAAACTCAATGGCCATTTTCATTAACCAGGTACAAGACAACAGAAACAGTAATCAGAATTCCCAGGGTGACCTTTTGTAATATATAAAGGGTACTCATGTATTCCTAGTCGTTCAATTTAAAACAAGAGGTAAAATGACAAATCATGAAGCTGCTGCAATCAATGATTCATTAGAAAGAGACTGAACATATTCCCTGACTACCCTTACCTTATTACAAACAGCCCATGTATCTAAAATGAAGAAAAGGCTCAGAATCACTGCAAAAAAAAAGAGACAAATAAGAATGTTCACTGGGCACATATCAGAACCAGCCAAAGTAATTTTGATTTCAGGGTCCCTGTACTAATGATAAAACTCTGTATTGCAGAGCAACAGAAAGATCTGGAAACAGAAATTCATGTAAATATTTGATAATCCAAAAAGTGGCTCAAATAATGACAAAGGTTTAATGTGCAATTATGATCTAAAAGCACCTGTATGGATACCAGGGAATTTCCTCTCTAAAAAAGAAGCCTATTATGATATTCTGACACTTCAAAGGCTTAGCTGTATCAGATTTCTATTTCACACATGCCTTCTAAATATTCATAGTATACCTTTGGTATCATGGTGCTGGGGGCTGGTATAACTGATGGATCTTTATCATATCCACACTTAATTTGTTCTTTTTTATGTTTCAACTTGCATGTTCATGTCAGAATAGTCCTTTGATGCAAAGGGCAGCCCAGCTCTGTCATCTGCCTTTATATATATATCTTTCATTTCAGTTTCAGAAAATGTGACATCCTTAATATATTATTCCCGCTGAAGAGATGTAAATAAATAATAATATTCAAATATCTGGAGCTAGTGTTGTGGCTTTTTATAATAAATTGATATAATGATCTGCTATAGAGGAGTATTTGCCTTTAGTGTTGCTGTAAAGGGATAATAAGTATTGATAAAGGGGTGAGAATGGGGGAATCAGATGCTGCAACTACTGGGGGGACAGGACCACAGCCAAATTAGGATGTGACTGAAGAGCAACATTAGAATGTACTTAGGGGAATTTAAAATGATTTTGCTTTGGGGCAAGTATGTTTCTGTCACTGCTGAGGTTTTCAGTGTGTAATATTATTAATAAATCATATATTTCTATTTTTAAAAATAATAATCTGCTGTTTGTGATTAAACGGGGTGAAGTGTTTCCGGAACTATGACTGTGGCTATTATAGCAGGGGGTTCAGATATTTCATACAATAATATAGCTCACTTATGCCCCATTGATGTGGTCAACTGTGTATTTAAAACCCTCTGTTTAATAACATAAATACAGACATAAAATTCAGAGTGATCAAAACTTGCAGACAACTATTTCAGCCATATTTGAGCAGTATAAGAGGCTGATGGGTAGAACTTGGAGAGTAACTGATGGTGAAAGAACCAGAGAAATTAGGGTGAGGTAGGCTAAAGGAGTCACAGGCCACTTGAATGCATAAATTTAGGGTTTTTTTGGTTGTAGCATGAGGCACATAAATATCTTTTGTTTTAATGTTTAACCCTGGAAGTAAGTGGGGAAAAAGCTGTGCTATCTGGCAGTCAAGTAAAATGAAGGCTTTTACTAAATTCAGCCCTTCCTGTGACTTTACATAGGCCAAACAGCAACCTGGAAATTGAAAATCTACTCACTGCAATCAGGTCCTTGTACTAAAGATGCTACAGCACCATGTACAGAAGTCAAGCAGATAATGTACTGGTTTCAATGAAAATAGAACCCTAGGAATTTATATTTTCTGTGGGGAGATAATACCGTGCTGTCTATGTTGGATTGGTGTGCATAATTTAATCAAAGAGAACCTCTACTGTATTGTTATTTTCTTGTAAAGGTTCTAAGTATTAGAAGTGCCCAAACAGTGTATTGCAGTAACGTGCTTTACTACATTTTCATTGCAATTTAGAATTGTAAATGACAGTAATGGCGACATACACCTGGGATCTATATGTAAACTTTGCATATATTTTTCAGAGTGAGATATAAATGTATCTTATGATTAGCAATGAGACCTGAATGATAATTGATTGAGAAATGCAGATCCAGAGCCAGTCTTGTCTTTTAATTAGTCTGTAATGATCCAGTCCCTTAAATTTTAGCAGAGTTCTTTTTTAATCTTTATTTGTATTTTCTACTTTTGTGAATGTTCTAACCTGCAGATAATACAATAAGCATCACAAAAATTACCAGTATCTTCTCTTCTTCTTTAATATACAGCATCCAATTCCTGAGTCAGTCCCAATACTCATTCCTTACCTCCTTCCCTGTCACTTCTGCATACATCTAGTATAATTACCCCACTTTCCTTATACCAGATTGGGACAGCCTTATAGGTAAATCTGTGTGTGGGAGGTTAAGGAAGGAGCATGAGGAGACAGAAATGTAATTTGCAGCGAGTAATCCAGTAATAGGTATCTCCCTTGAAGATAAGAATTGCTGAGAATATTTGATTGAAAATACAGCGCTCAAGAAATCCTGCAATATACCTGTAGGTGTTTCTAGTGGTGTCAAGTTAATTCTCAGGCAAAAATTAATAGAAAACTATCCTGCTAATTTGCGATTGGATTGGTCTTGGACCCCAAATTGTTAGCTGCAGGTTAAACAGGTGGGTGTAAGTCTCCCTGCTGTAGAACACAAGCAATGTATAAGACTTGTGCCTCCTTTCTTAAATTGTTTGTGATGTTATTTTGTATGGGGGAATAAAATGCCATTTTTAAAAGCTTTGTGTGGGTTAGGTGTAGTAGTTACAGTAAATCGCAGAAATATTTCTTTTTAAATGACAGGAGCTGGCTTGAGCATTGTGTTTATAAATGACAGACATTGGCTTGAGCATTATGTTTAAAATACAGTTGCAATCTACATTCTGAATAGTCTTGATGTTCATGTATATACCTGGCAGTGAAATGCAGAACAGATTGTCCTTGCTTACAGATTACATATACAGTATTATGTGGGCTCATTAATACATTGGTCATGAAGTTCTGTTAGCCCACATGCAATGGCTTCACTTATGACAAAGGCACAATGACATCCCGCCTGCACCCTGCAAACCCATCTCCATGCTGTTAATAATCCATATTAGAGACACAAGATGATGCATACTGTATGTCAGTACAAACAGAAATAGAACAGAACAGAAAAATAAATGCAGTAATACCTGTTCAGTTGGGTCAGGGAATCTGTATCATTTCTAGTTTGCAGAGGGCAGCAATCACATAGTGGCAAATTCACTAAGTGGCGAAAATGCACTAGTGATGGCTTCGCCACAATTCACCATATTTCACCAGGCAAATTTTCTCCAGCCCTCTGGGCTAAAATGCGAAGTTGCGCTCAGGGAAGCGAACGGTAGCGAAGTTGCGCTACCGTTACTTCACCAGGCAAAGCTTGTTTACGCTAGAGATGCCTAATTTGCATACGGCGCAAAGTTAAACATATAATAGCAGTGTATGTTACAGCCACTACATTACATTACACAAACCCAGGAAACCGTTAATAAATAAAATAAAGTTGTCCTATTGCCCTAAACATGTGCCCCCTGTATAGTTGTTGCCATATGTTAGGAAATGTAGGGGGGAAGGAGGGTAACCCCCCAAAAAATTACGCAATTTTTCAGACTATCGCCCTAAAAAAAGTAAAATACGCCAGCGTTTTTTTTGGAACTTCACCAGGTCTGACCTGGCGAAGTAATGCCTAGCGCAAGAGGTAACGTTTAGTAAAATGGTCATCTTAGTGAATTAGCGTAGTTACGTCCCTTCGTCAGTACTCAACTTCACCTGGCGTAAGGGTGCAAAGTTGTTCTAGTTTATCTACTTCGCTAGTGAATTTTTGCCAGGGACTTGGCATACTTTTTTGTCTTTTTTTTTTTTTACGAGCATTTTGCAGAACTTACTATTTACCAATAAAGCCCCAACATATCATGTTTTTTGGTAAAAATAAGATAATTATTTTTCTTTTTCTTATTTTGTAGATATACTGTGTTTGAAAGGCTATCTGAATAACCAAATTATAAGGACATGACTACTTTGTTTAAATTTCATCCTACAAAAGGAGAGATAGAAACGTTTTAACACTTTACAGAGATTCTGTCATGATTTTTATGGTGTAGTTTTTATTTTTGCATTACACTGTTTACACTGCAAATAAGTCATTCTACAATTCAGCATTTTATTCTTGAACCAACATATGTTTTTTTACTTGTAATACTGGTGTGTAGTCAGCCATCTTAGGTCATTTCACCAGATCCTGTGCTTTCAGAAAAAGCCAGCACTTCTCAATGGAACTAGTCTAGATAAGCTATTGTTTCTCCTACTCAGTGTAATTGGAGGAGTCATGACTTGGATGAGTCGGAGTTTGGTGTTTTACGACGGGGCAGATTTATTGAGTGTCGAATTGAAAATTCAGATTTGAATTTTTGAATATTTGTTATGGTCAAAACTTTCAAATTTTAATTGGGAATTATCCAAACTTGATTTAAATAGCGAGATTTATCAAACCTTACACCTTTAAAAATTCGACTTTGAGTTTCTGGGTCGGTAAAATTAGTCTGAGTTTTAGATATTGTATTTTTTTATCAATTGCCCCCCCCCCCAGTCGAATTTCGAGTATATTCAAATTTAATAGCGCTAAAAAAAACATGAATTCGAAATTCGAATTGATGAATAATGAATGTGACTCTACAAGTGTTATTCTCATAACTACCACTACGAGGGGCATGGGATCATTTTTAGCAGTGCAGGTGTCCTGTTTGTCCTGTTGATAAGCTGCTGGGGGGGGGCAAGGTGGGGAGATGTCACTCTCACTTTTAGTGCAGCAGTAAAAAGTGACTAAAATTTATCAAAGCACAAGTCACCAGGCTGAGGGCACCTGGGAAACAACATGTGTTGTACCATGTCAAATTTCAAAATGAAATATAAAAATATGTTTGCTTTTTTGAAAAATGGATTTCAATGCAGGATTCTGCTGGAGAAATTTTATTAACCTATACATTTTGTTAAAAAACAGTTTTCAGCTCCTGTATACCTTCAAATGTATTTATATTTGCTACATTGTCAAGTTGCATCTTTTATCCACAACTGATGAATAGAGCAAACTCTATTTCACGTGCTAAAAAGATTTCCCCTGTCCTACCCTACTTAATATCGCCAAATGCTGAATAGTCACACTCAGTGAGACTTCTAGAACAGTTAGAGACACAAGACTGATGGAAATGAACTGAACCAAACTGGTCTCATTACATCAAAAGGGCTGAAATATACAAAAGAACACATTTGTCAAAACTATCTTGTAAGTCCCGTTTATTTAGGAGGCCAGATGCTGAATATCATGCCCTTACATTTCTCACATAAAGATTTAAAGAAAATCACTGCATGGGACCAAATGGATAATATAAATCATTCTAATGACTTAATGGTAAGCAACAACATTCATAGGCAAGGAACAGTAAAAGTTCAGAGACTGGAACCATAAATTCATAAGCTGTTAGATGGGGAAAGGTCAGAGGGTAGTCAGAGAACCTGGAAAAGCCTGGTAGCCTGGCAGGAAGGCTGCATACCAGAATATGTGCAGTATCTGCAATGTAAAAATAATACCTGTCCCCAAATAAAGACTAATGTGAGAATGTAATATTAGTTCCTAACACCAAAATTGTTTGAATTTGAAGCTTTGCCCCTCACATGACAGATTGTGTATTTTATAGATTGCGAAAGAGTGCAGCGTAACTAATAAAAAGTCTTAATGAAAAAGTTGTTAGGTTTGCTCCACCTTCACGCTACCTTCAAGCAGGTGTTAAAGGTTTGCAATGCACAATGAAGATTCACAATTAAATAAAAGTTAGGTTGAAAAACATGTCCAACAAGTTCAACCTTTTTTCTAACTGCTAAAAAAAACCCTCTGAAGCCTCTCCAATTTGTCTCAGAGGGGGAAAAAATTCCTTCCTGACTCCAAAATGGCAATCAGACTAGTCCCTGGATCGACTGGACTCAACTACTATGAGCTATCTCTCATAACCCTGTATTCTCTCACTTTATAAAATGCCATCCAACCCCTTCTTAAAGCTATCTAATGTATCAGTCTGTACATCTGATTCAAGGAGAGAATTCAAGATCTTCACTGCTCTCACTGTAAAAAAAAAAAACTCTTCCGAATATTTAGGTGGAACCTCTTTTCTTCTAATTAGAATGGGTGATTATGGTGTTTATACAAATGGCCTGTAGATGTCACTGTGCACACAAGTTATACTGTGCATACACAGTACTGTCTATACTACTTAAGGTGCTAGAGTTTATGTTACTGTTGTGTAATGGCTGCATGAGCCTGCTAATAAAGCAATTTTATACTCTACTCATCCTCAAAAAAAAAAAAAGTTTGCAGATGTCAATGATACTGATGTGTCAAAGGGAAAATGGACACCAGATGAAAGCTGCTATTTGTTTTAGGAAAATGTACTGGTGCTGGCAAATGGAGGGAGTATACAGTACAAATGATGTGGCTTGGGTGGGGAAGATATGCCCAATTAATATACATAGTAGGAAAATGTAGGTGTACATGTCCTTTAAACTGTCTGTTCTTTAAGTGAATTGGTGAGATGATTCAGTTCACAGTGGGAACAGGGAGCATTTACTGCATTAGCTATGGAGTCTTCTGTACCCACTGCTTGTCTGTTCCAAATGCTGCATATACAACTTCTCTGCATGGGGTAATACATTTCTTTTCTATCATGGCAGGTAATGCACTATATGTCATATCAGTGCACAGAACTGCTCAAGTGATGGGGATGAAACCAATGGCAGAGTAATAGTGTCAGCAAGCATACTGAGCAAGGAAACACGCAGGTTACAAAAGATGGATACAAAAAAAAAAAGGATAGAAAAGATGATTTATGAATTTAAAAAGTGCACCAAAGTTATACAAAGCAGAAACTTAGCACTGTGCCTCCTTTATAAATGACCCCCAATGTTTTTCACATGGGATCAACTTGAAATGATATATTAGTCTCCCCTAAAATAGAAACATCATTGTCAGAACCGGGTATGCTGGGAGCTGCTGTGAGGTTCACCACTGACACTCCTAAACAGTTAAAAGCACAGGCGGGCAGCAAGGAACAACTGGCGTCTCATCATCTAAATGTTACAATACATTAGACCTGAGCAGAACTGCAAATCAGAGAATAGACTTAAATGCTAGCTAATGGTGATGCAAATATTCCAAATGGCATAAATGTGACTGTAGAAACATCTGCACTCTGAGCGAATTTCCATTTAATAATCTGCCATCTGCTTTTATTATTTTCTTCTTGTTTTCTTCTGTGCTGTAATGATTTGTGAATCTTAGTGCTGCATGAATATCCCAAATGTATCACATCTCATCTGCTTTAAATATATTTGATATTTTCTGTTTTGGGCTTAAAGGAAAAGTATATTCCATAAGGCACTTTAGAGTACTTTCTCCATGAAAATGCAATAAACATAGAAAGTGCCGTCATTATTTGTACAGATATAAGAATTTGTTTTTCTTATGGATATTTTTCTAAAGCCATTCCACTGGCTGGCTCTGCTACAGCAAATAAGCTCTCTCAGAGGTGGAATTGATTTATAGTGAGCCTCAGAGCAGAGAGGGAGGTCAGACAAACATGGGAGTTGGGTGGAATGACAAAATCAGAGACCTTAAAAGACAGATGTAAACTGAGCAGGCAAATATGTTTAGTACTTCTACTATGTCCAATGTGAGCTTACTATAGAGTTGCAGTGAACCTTCTACCTTACTTATTATATATATTCATATTTATTGCAGCTAGGTATGTATAGGAAACAGCATTATGTGTCAATAAATTATTAGATGAAATTCTGCCCAGTGACAATATTTGACAGGTTCAGACAGACCTGTAACAGTTGCTCTGATGGGCCCAGATACAAACAATTCCCATAGGTCATTTTAGGGTTGGACTGCTCCAGTGGGACACCAGGAAAATACATGGTGGATGCTGGTCCTCTTTGGCCTCTCAGCCCCCACCGACCCAGGTCCACTTCTTCCTGTGCATGCTGATTGAGGCACTCCCCACAGTGATCACATCTGAAAGGAGTTAAAGGACCAGTAACATCAAAAAATGAAATTGTTTTAAAGTAATAAAAATATAATGCAGTGTTGCCCTGTTCTGGTAAAACTGCAATGTTTGCTTCAGAAGCACTACTATTGCTTATATAAATAATCTGTTGTGTGGCCATGGGGGCAACTAGTCAGGAGAAAAGGCTCAAATTACAGCAGAAAGCAGATAAGCTTTGTAGAACATAATGTTATCTATTATCCATTACTTATCCTGTGCCATATAGCCGTTTTTCAATTTCCGCCATTGCTACTTGTTTATATGAACTGTAGTAGTCTTTCTCAAGAGATAGTTTTAACAGCACAGGGCAACACTACATGATATTTTCTTTACATTAAAACAATTACATTTTTTGGTGTTACTGTTCCTTTAAGTGCACTTAAAGGAAGACTTCAGTGTAAAAAATAAAAACTGGGTAGATAGTCAGGCAGTGCAAAATAAAAAAAAGTTTCTAATATAGTAATTTGGACAAAAATGTAATGTATAAAAGCTGGAGTGGCTGGATGTCTAACAGAATAGAACACTACTTCCTGCCGTTCAGCGACTTGAAGGGGGGCCACATGGGACATAAATGTACAGTGAGTTTGCAATTGATCCTCAGCATTCAACTCAAATTCAAGAGCAAACAGTTATGGCCCATGTGGCCTCCCTCAAGTCACTTGATTGGTTACTGCCTGGTGGAAACCAAGAGAGCTGCAAAGCAGGAAGTAGTGTTCTGGCTATTATGTTAGACATCCCCTCACTCCAGCCTTTATACATTACATTTTTGTTTAACTAACTATATTAAAAACATTTTCAATTTGCACAGCCTGTTTATTTACCCAATTTTTATGTTTACTCTGAACAATTCCTTTAAAGGGATTCTGGCATGATTTTTATGGCTTACTTTTAATTTTTAAATAAAACTGTTTACATTGCAAATAATTAACTCTACTATTTAAAATGTTATTCTTGAGCCAACAAATGTTTTTAGCTGTAATTTTGGTGTGAAGGCAACCACCTCTGTGCTTTGTGCCTGATTTTGAGCTTTGAGAAGGAGCCAGCAGGATGGAACTGCTTTGGGACAGCTATTGTTTCTGCCCTTCACATTGGCCTATACAAGTATACAGTGACTTGGGTCAGGCTCCCTTGATAAAATTGCACCCTAGTGCTCACCTAGTGGTAGATATGAGAATAGCACCCAAAAAGGAAAAAAGCAGAGGTTTTCTGCTTTGGTGCTATTCTTATGTCTACCACTAGGGAATGGGATAGGCAGCAATTTTAGCAATATGCTGATAGGCTGCTGATGGGTTGCTGGGGGAGGAAGGGGTGATATCACTCCAACTTGCAGTGTAGCAGTAAACTGAAGTTTATCAGACCACAAGTCTTTGGTGCTTGTTGACTATTGAATAATCTAAAAAAAATACCCCTTTATGTTCTTATAAAACCTCTCTCTATCTCTCTCTTTTTAACTAGACTTAGCCAGAAGCAAATTCCAAAAACCAGTAGTGCTTTTAAATTAAATTTCACCTGAATTAGTAATGGTTTGTTTGTTCTCCTATCTGTTTTAATAAAAGGTAAATTTCATTTACGAGTTAGAATATTTAAGGAGAGGGCTTCATTAAAATACTATATATTGATTAAAAACAAATAAAACAGGACTTTTGAAAGAGGAAAGATATGTAATGGCAATGAACCAATTACTAAGGCTTTTTGGAGTTCAAGGATATAAAGGAGGGCAAAACAGTTCAGAACTGATTGTACCACAGGGACTGATAGTGATCCTGTTAACTTGTTTAGCTCTGTACCATTCATCTTCCTATTGAATAATTAATGAATAGAACTAAGAAGAGAGTGCCTGCCTATTTATAAAGATGTCTGAGCCCTGGCCGGTAGACTTAAGGTGGCCATAGATGCACAGATATAATCGTACAAAATACATTTTTGTATGATATTCGGTGAGTGTATGGTGGGAAAGGACAATAGGACGAAGTTCCAAAAAGGAACGTGGCTAACCGTTACCTCAAACAAGAGGGGAGACAAAAAAACAAAAAATAGAATATAGTGTAGGATTTAAAACAAGTTATAAGCACCCAACAGTGTGCAAGTAAGTTAACACTATCAGTGCGTTTACTTAATTCCCATAAATGGTGGTAGTCTTTCGTGTGCCAAATTATAATAATTTCACCACACCATCAAACAGTGTAATAAAAAAAAAAAAATTTCAATACTGGTTGAAAGGTACCCACATAGTCTCGGGTTTGTTTCCGATTATACTCACAGATGTTTTGAATAAAATTTCCTTTCCTAAAATTTCCTTTCAACCAGTATTGAAAAAAAAAATTTCTTTGAGTGAACACACTAATTACACTGTTTGATGGTGTGGTGAAATTATTATAATTTGGCACACGAAAGACTACCACCATTTATGGGAATTAAGTAAACGCACTGATAGTGTTAACTTACTTGCACACTGTTGGGTGCTTATAACTTGTTTGAAATTAATTTATTAAAATGGAGTCTTTGGGTGGTGGTCATCCCATAATTTAGAGCCTTCTGGATAACAGATCCTACACCTGTATAACCTTTCTTCCCAACACTGATGTGCAGTCAGCAAAGTCAACCACTGGTATTTGAAACCAAATATAAAGGTACTTTTTTTTACAGTAGCGGCAACACCCTCCTTCAATCATAGTAGCCACTGTACAATACAACTCCTGTTAAAATCCACTTGTACTATATCATTATGCCCCAATAAAGCTAATCACCTCTACCCCATTTCTGCTTTGCATATTACAATATAATTTACTCTCCATTATACATCAGAACCTTATCTTATGCACCTTTAAACAGGACAGAGCATTGTCCAGGGCAAAGGGTTTAGATCACTGAATGGTATTAACATGTGCGTTCTGGAGTATCTGTGTAATTAAATATTTTATTTAGCATTGTATTTAGTTCTATATCCAAGCAAACATTCCAGTCCAGTAATATATATTATAACATGACCTTGGGTAAAGAAATGGTGGCTCTATTTCCATCATACCATCATCAACTGGGATGCAGGGTGGGGGTTAATTAACTAGAAACCCTCTTAAATTGCACTTGCATAAACTAAACTCAATTTAATCTGTGCAAGCTAAAATACTGCCTCTAAACTTCCATCATCATACATCTTATATCACCAAACATGTTATCAGTATTGTTGATGTCTATTGTCCATTGACCTGTCCTGCTCTTCTTGCTTCTCACTCATTGCTCCCTTATTATACTGTACTTATTAGATGACTTCTATTGTTGTCAGCGCCTGTTGTTGATTGCATTGACATCGCCTCTGGTGACAACACTGCTCATTTCATGTCTACATGTATAGTGTGCAGCATCATGAAAGCCATTTGCATGTAATCCAGCCGCAGCAACTGGGAGCAGGAATCCTCTCGGTCAAGGCAAATGTATAGCACAAGGTTCCCCTGGCATACAGCACCAACTTGGATGTTATTAGTAAATCATTACACAGAGAAACATGCAAATGAGCAGTAAGACCTGTAGGAGTAATCAGAAGCGATGTTAACAATATACTGTATCTAAAATATTTATTATGGGAGCTAATCTGGGAAGGTATAGAGCTATTGGCAATGAAAATGTTTCCTTCCACCAAGTTAAAATTTATGGGAGAGAATCCATTGCATCTGTATTGTTGCCTAAGTAAGAAATAGTTCCATGTGGGAATTCAGCATCCTGTAAGCAGGCCCGGACTGGCCATTTGTGGGTTAGGGCAAATGCCAGAGGGGCTGCTATAAGGTCCCATAGAAAGTCAGTATTTAGTGGGCTGGTGGGGGCTGTTTGGGCCTCTATGTGGGCCGATTGGGCCTCTGTGTACCTGAAATGCCAGGGCCTATTTTAATTCTCAGTCCAGTCCTGCCTGTAAGAACCATTATATTTACAACAAAGGGGCTCATTTACAAATAGAACAAATGCAAAAGGGATGAAAAATTGGGTTTTGGAGTCCCATGGCCTGCACAATTGTCTGCTCTATTTGGTGCCTGTTGTATCCCCATTGTTTCTGGTGCTCTCAGCTTCTCCACATCCTAATCTGCTTGGTAATATGATTTCTACCCTACCCTAGCCAAGGTTTCTACCCTTGGCTTTCCCTTTGCCTGATTGCTATGTCCCTGTCCAGCTTTATTTTCACACACTGATAGAAATTCTTGCTTTGTGCTTGTTTATTCATCCAGACCTGATATTTTGTTTCTAGCTAGCCCAGTCTTGAATTGAAACCTGGCATTTTCAGTCACTGTATTTCCTACCTTGTGCCTGTGTTATGGCAGTTATAAGTCAGCTGGCCTCTTAATCTATAACTAAAAAAGTAATTGTACAGATGTGCTAACATCTATGTAGCACCAGTGGGTATTACCTTCCTTTGAAAGCTGAAGTGCCGGAGGCCATGCAATTAATACCCAGCTGCACAGATTTCAGCACATCCTACACAGTATGGTTTTCATCAATTTATCTGGACAGAGGAGCATATAGGAAAGTATTGCATGGGATTTGCCAACCCTCAAGCAGGAGTTGACTTGATTCCTACAGTAATTAGTGACTATATTACTGTATGAATAGAAGAAATGGTAAAAGATAATAGTAATAAAAGTAATTATTAAGGAGCATTGTGTTGATTTTCATTTATTTTAGGGGCTTTGTTATATTTCCTTTACCAGATAATGCATATGTAGTATATATATATCCCTGTTGTTTAAAGGGTAAGGCATTTTTTAGTAACTATGTGCACAAAATGTCTCAATGTCTTAAATATATTGATAATGGGTTGAGTGCAGAGGACCTCTTGTATTTCTCTATATGTATTTTGTGGTCACAGCCTCATTGCACCCCCGCCTAATGGTTTTAAAAATCAGTAGTGAGCACAACTTTTCCTTGTTTGTTATATATATATATATATATAGATATAGATATATATATTTTCCCACAGTACCAGCACTCGGACCATCCTTAGCCAGTGGTGCTCGATCAATATTAATAGTATACTGTCACGAAGGATCCACACTCACTGATTCCAGGTGAAGTAAAGGTGTTTTATTTTAAACAAAATAGTACATATTTATCCGACGTTTCTTTCCCACCTGGAGACCTTGGTTCACCTGGAATCAGTGAGTGCGGATCCTTCGTGACAGTATATATATATAAAATCACCCTATTCAAGTGCATTTTAGTTGCTTAAGGGGTGATGGACATTAGCCTTAGTCTCCCTGCAGGCACAGCAGTTTCGTCTCAACTTTTTCATTTCAAATTCAGACATCAAGGGCGGCTCAGCAAATGTTGATGTTTGATCTCTGCTACTATTGGAGGGATGTGCCAGATATCCTTTACAAAAGTTACAGAGATTAAAGAGATCTCCCAATGTCTCCTCACTGCTCACATGCTACTTACATTACCTACTATCACTGCACCCTGTCTACCATGTATTTAACGTTCTTCTGCTGCGATCAAGTGTTTATATACTAAGATGTTTTATGACACACATAATTCTGCAAATAAGCTCTAGCTCTATGGGCAACCCCCTGGCTATCTCTATGTACACCCCACTGGCTAGCTCTATGGACAACCTCCTGGCTATCTCTATGGGCAACCCCCTGGCTAGCTCTGTGTACACCCCACTGGCTAGCTCTATGGACATCCTCCTGGCTATCTCTATGGGCAACCTCCTGGCTAGTGTCCAACTAAAGCAGAAGGGTGGAACAGGATTGACTGAAGTAGGACATCTATTACCTGTACCAGTATATTATGCAAGGAGAGTTCTGATGGGGATTGATTCTTGAACATAATATTCATGACCATATCCTGCTTCCTGGTTGGCTCTAATACATTGATTGTGTAGTCTATTGAATGGCAATTCCCTGTATCCCTTCACAGTCTAAATTGTGTGGTGTCTGAGGTGTTAAAACTTCTCAAATTAGCATTTCATAAATTCAGTGGCCTCCAGCTCTCATTGAACTGCAACTCTCATCATCCACTGGCAGCCATTATTAACACTGGGAATTGTAACTTTACTATGACAGCCTGAAGGTTGCTTTCTGCTACACCGCCCAACAGTAATGATGTCTGGAAGGAAATAATTCATATGTGAAATATTAATTCTACATGTACCTCCTGCAGCCAGCAGGGATCTGGTGTGAGGTCTCTTTTTCTGTTGATCAATAGTAATGCATGTGTAAATGTAATTTGGACCCCAGCAACCAGATTGTTGAAATTGCAAACCGGAGAGCTGCTGGATAAAAAGCTAATAAAAAATGAATACCATTTGTCTCAGAATATCTCTGTACATGATGCTGAAAACTCAAATGTGAACAACCCTTTTAAAGGAACTAGTTGAAAGCTGAAAAAAACAAATTGAGAAGCACATGTAAGCAGGCTGTTCTAGGAGAACCAAATCCACATTTTTTTTTTTTTTTAAAAGTAAGTTATATTGTTTTTAAATGTAAAAATAAACAAAATATTACAAAACAACCCATATGCATTGCATGGAAATCCACATTTTTTAGACATTTTCTTCTCTGCATTTTAATGAATAGCAAGAGGTAAAATGTGCTGTTAACTGTTGTACTTAGTAATACAATAACAGCTTTGCAGAATATAGTTATGTTCAGATAACAGAGGGCTCAGATAACAGAGGAAATTAGAGGAGCCTGTGCGGAATGAAAGAGAGAGCCCCAATGATTCCAAATGAATAAATATGTCCTGAGATGTGTGAATATATATATATATATATATATATATATATATATATATATATATATATATATATATATATATATATATATATAAAACAAAACTGCAATGTTTTCTGCAGGACTAGTCACCTCCATTCAGCAGGTACCATTACTGTTCATCTGTTCTAAAGGATCATCTTTTTGGTTGCTATGGATTAATGTACATGGGAAAACACTGTCTCTTTATTAGATATGGAAGAAGGACCTAGGTACAAGCTGTGCTCACCCAAACAGGTTATATTCTGTGCCAAACAATCGCAAATACTGTAACAATTTTACTAAGTTAAGGATCTAAATCACCTCAATTCTCTTACGAGCAGCCTTGAAATAAGACTGAGAAAGACCAATGTGAGAATGAAGCATGTTTCCTAATAAGGAATGCATGCAGTTTCATCTAAAAATTCTATTGCACCTAAAGAGGTTGTTCACCTTTGAGTTAACTTTTAGTATGATGTAGAGAGTGATATTCTGAGACAATCTGCAATTGTTTTTTTATTTTTAATTATTTGTGGTTATTTAGCTTTTTATTCAGCAGCTCTCCAGTTTGCAAAGTCGACCATTTAGTTGCCAGGGTCCGAATTACCCTAGCAACCATGCATTGATTTGAATAAGAGACTGGGATATGAATAGGAGAGGGACTGATTAAGAAAGATAAGCAATAAAAAGTAGCAATAACAAATAATAAATAAATTAATTTGTAGCCTCACAGAGCATTTGTTTTTTAGAAGGGTCAGTGACCCTCGTTTGAAAGCTGGAAAGGGTCAGAAGAAGTCAGAAAGGTTGCTTAGAATTGGCCATTCTATAACATACTAAAAGTTACTTAAAGGTGAACCACGCTTCGCCCGAGGAACCCCAGGCCTTATTCTGTGCCTCTAAATATGCCCAGTAGCTCCTCATCTTCTTTTCTGCTGATTCATTGGACATGCTTTGTGCTGCTGCCACTGAAAAGATATTTCCAAGAAAGATTGTTCGTTTCAACAGTCAACACACATGCAGAGCTGAATCGTCAAATATACAGGTAAAAACAATAGAGTGCTACCTGTATCTGACGATTCAGCACTAATGGGAGAAGACGCATACAATGATCCAGTCCTATCCAAGGCAAATAATATTTATAACTTTGTTGTATTCTGCCAGGGAATGTGTGTTCATATGCGTTTCTTGCACTTTTTCACTTTGCTTCAGGGACAATCTTTGTCTCTGAAGCAATCTTTTTAAATCACAATTTCCAGTATTCCCTGACAAGCCTCATCCAAAAAAAAGATCTGCTTTGTAGTTCAAAAATACCTGCAAGAAATCTCAAAAGCAGGACTGGTAGAGTCCTTTGCCAATAGGAAACATGTGGGTAGTACAGGTAATATAACAATAATTTGCCATATTAAATATGTTTGTCTTGACTGGGCGGATCCTAGCTATGGCCCCTTAGTTCTATCCTGTGTTCCTCCAGCTGGGGGGAGGTGGATAACACCAGTTATCAGTGAGGATCTTGTGGAAGTTGTAGTCCAACAACTGCAGGAGGGCTGTGGGTGTTCTTCATTGCGTGCCTATACTTGCTTCTGATTTGACATTGCTGGCTGGCATTTACAGTTGAATGCTGAACACTGAATATAGACTGCTGCCATGGTGCAAATCCCTTATCAGAAGGCAGTCATTGTGTGCCCAGACAGTGCCCACATTCGTGATCATGAGAAAGAAAGGTTTCTCCTTGCAAGGCTCAACCCAGCCCTCTATCGCTCAGATGAGATGCAGCAGCTCCAGCTCATCAGCTTTCATGCTTTGAATCTGCACAAAATAATAATTAGATCCCCCACCACCCCTACCCTTCTCACAAGCCTCTCCCAACCGCAGAGCCCTGGCACTTATAGGCTGCTGAGTATCTCTGCCCTCCCCTTGCCCCTCCCTCACTATTCTCTGATCTGCACCCTCTCGGCAGAGACTCTTCAAGCCACAGAAGCTGCAGAACACTCAGTCTGTCCTGTCTTTGAACTTGCAACTCACTGACCGCACAGGTCAGTTACTAACCCCAGATACCTTGAAGTATCAGCTCTTTTCACCTTTGTCAGCTCACTACACTTGCCACGTGACTGCTGGAGCTGCCCTTGGTGCTGAAACATTCAGCTGTACCTTAACCTGTTGTGCTGCTGAATTCTCCAAACTTCCTTGGATGTTGGCGGAGGTTATGGGATGTGATATGATGGCATGCAGATGTTCTTGCAGCTGCAGGGTCCGGCATGTGGAATTGTGCTGATGGTGCAGAGGAGCTTTGGATTACACATGAATGTCGCCTTCATCTGCCCAGGGCTGAGGAGGAAGACAAGGGATGCTGTTGATCCCCTCCAAAGAGAGTTTTTGGCACCAGGAGATGTTTCTGATCGGCCTTTTGATTGCTTTACGGGAATCCATGGCAGCCCCAACCCCTACTGCTGAGGATATAAATCGGGGAGTTGTAAGTGACCAATTGGGCAGTTGCTTTCAAATATATCATGGATATGTGTGTATGAAGAAGGGACCAGCCAGGGATTGCATAGTCCTCACCCACTTTCTATGTTTCTAGAGAATAATCATTTTATGGTTTCATATTTGTATTGTGGGGTTAATGCTCATTGAGCTGCCTATAGATTGAGGCTGTTAACCCAGTAGATCCTGAAGGTGAGTGTAATTAAAAACTAAACTTTTAGTGTAACTGGAGCCACCGCCTATGAATGAGACAGGATCTCATATTTTATGCTTAACTGTGTCGCTGCTCAGGGGAGAGAGGGCTGAGCACTCCACTTCTATTCTGTAGCCAGGGGATCTGACTTAAAAGGGTTTGGGGATGGGATAAATGAACCCCCGGGGATATAGAGATCTACTGGTCATTGCACAAAATGTGTTAATTTTACACATGTTTACTCTACATTCTGGAAAGAAAAGAATGGAAGACACTGAGTTGTGGAACACAGCCAGCTGGGCTTTTTAGTGTCACACTCTTAACAGGCAACTATGCAGCACCAATGCATCAGCAGTAAAAATATACTTAAATGAAGAACAGGTGACCCTTTCAGACTATATTATATGTTAGGCTCAAAGTGACATGTTTCCTTTCCTTTTTTGAAATGAAATAATAAGCCATTATGTGAAGGGGCAGTGAGGGATGCAGGATTGGGCATCTCACAGCTCCAAAAGTGGGCTCCATTTTAGGAGGTGTTTGGTATCTGTATAGTTATGGGTGTGAGATTTTTCAACCTATTCAGAGTCTCGGAAACAATAGTGAAATACACAGACAGACATTGTCTTGATATAGACTGCAGCATTGTTATAAAAGGAGTGTGCCGTAGTTGTTGATAATATCAACAGGTGTAAGATCTTTTACAAGGACCTAATAAAGGAATATTTGCTTTTATTTGTTTTTATTTATCAGGCACCTACATTATTTTTACATTAGGGTTCTAGGGCTTGCTTTGTAAATAAGCTAGTCCTTCGGGGGAGGGGGGATATGGATTCATTGGTATGTATAGGAGCACCGAGCAAGAGTTGACACCGGCTTGCCCTGTTGCCCTATGTTATTAGCTTGTAATTAATTTCCAGCTATTGCCTGAGGCTGATTTATTCACCACTTGTGTTTTGACACTTAAAAGCCAAAGTATCTTCTGTAATGATTGCTTCTGTGCTCCTCATTCTCATAATAGTTTTATTGTACGGAGAGTGTGAAAAGGCTGCTAGATCTATAACCGTGTTCATTCTAAACCTCAGTCTCTCTGCTCCATTTCTTCCTGTGGAATAAGTTGGAAAGTCAACAGGAGGTGCATTATGGTGTTGGCAACCTAGTTAGTATTCTGCAAACTCATTGGGAGTCATTGCCTTATCATAATATACATATAGTATACTGTTAATATGAATACTCACAAGGTTTTGCACTTGTACAACCAAGATCCTGGTCATGAGTATATCATTGATCTGAAATATTATATGTTTGAAGGGTACTTCTAAGGGCAATACACCTCTTGTGGGTACTTGTTTGTTAATTAAAAGTTCCACTTATCCCAGTAATCCTCCTTCAACCCACTTATATTTTACTTTCTGCAAAATGTTGTAAACAGTGCCATCCAATTCCGTTTCCTTTGCACACAGGCAAATGATGAAATAAAATGTATCATGTATAATAACTCACTTTTAATACTAATATCTTATTGAGTGTATATAAATGAACCACATATCCTACAGAGATCTCCCCACTGTGATAATGTTATATCCAGCCCAAGTCCTGGTTTGTTAATAGATGAAAACTGTAAGTGAAAGTTTTGATTGATATAAAATTATACTTATGGCAAGTTCCCGGCAGGCGATTACCCCTAAATTTCATTTAACTTGTGTTCCTTGGGTAAAGAAGTATAATGTAGGTCATGCTAAATGGCCCCACCATGGAGCCAAGTGCAGGGTATTGGCATTAATGAATCAAATCAAAAACACACAGCAATACGTTAGAATATCTGTTGTAAGCCCCACTAGGGAAGAAACTAGCAGGCAGGTCGCAGCTGGGCCAGATGAGGAGAGCAATACATCTGACACTGAATAATGTCTATGGCACACCTTTATAGCCACATGCTGCTGAAAACACCTGCCCAACTGTGACTTCTGCCAACAGAAAATGAGAGCAGGGTGGAAAATATATTCCATCCTCCTTACTCAGAAATGTTTCTTTTGGTGTCATGGAATCACCCTGACATTGATATCAACAGCATGCAGAGCATCTGTGATGTGCCTTTATGTCTCATGAAAGTACTGTACAAGTGGATGTCAGTAGAAGTGACTGACATCTTAGTAACCAAGGGGGACAGGGTATGAAAAGTCAATTTCTTCTTATCTTTAACAGAAAACAGATATTTTTCCTCTGTGGTCTATGAGATAACATTACATTTATCGCTGGAAAGTGTTTCAGTTCTCAGTAATGTGGATCTCGTGGGGGGGGGGGAATAACTTTATATCCTATGGATATCTATCAGGGAATGTGTGTTCACATGGATGTCATGCTCATAAGGTGATTGTATCCATTTAATACCAAACACCTATAGAATTTGTTTGCTGTATGGCTGATTACCAGTAGTGCATGGTATTATGGAAACAAATGCAGTCTACAGTCATGCTTCTTATTTGATTAGTAGTCTTGTTAAGTGTAAAATTTGGTTCAAGATGCTGTGTGCAAGGCAACTGGACTTCATGTTTTTTACATTTGTGGAACAAATGGGAAAATGTATGGAACTGTTTTCTCAATAATGTGCAGTGCCATATGTTAAAATAATATAGTGAATTTATAGTAGTGTTGTTATTGTAGAGTTAGCAATGCAGAGGGAGGCATGCACGTGTCAGTTGCACAACTGTGGGGGATGAGCTGGAATCTGTCAAGAAGAAAATAATTTGTTCATGGCCAATGCAGACTGACAGGGTACTTGTTGCCTACTGTACCCCATTGGTCTCTCAGGAAAGGTTATAGGCTGTCATTGTTTTGGGTATTAGAGTAAATTGTATTACTTTGTCAATTTTTAAATGATTGTTGTTGCTAAATTACATTGAATAATGCATGCACCATGAGCTGGAGCCGCAACTGGATTTCCTTTTCTAACCTCTGGCATTGCCAGCCTCCCCCCTTTACATATTGAAGTGTTTAACATGGTTGGATGCAGAAAGAGTTTATCCTGGCATTCCCATACTTGCTTTTGGTCAAACACCATGGAAGCTGTGTCTTGTTTCCAGAAGTTGGATGCCCCCCAACAATGACTGTTACATAAACAACATATTTTTACTCATTCTGTTAGGGTTTAAACCCCAGCCTTGATGCATACAAATATAAGCTACATACCCTACAAGTCTAACATGGGCTAGAATCTCAAACCTCAGTGATTACCAAACCAACACAATTGTTTTTGATTCATTATACTCCTAAGGAGCCATCAGCTCTTGTACAGCTACAGTTCCAATTAATGTGGTATAATGTTATTTAACATACATTGCAGGGTAGAAGGTTCTTTTTCTAACTGGGAACAACATTTAAATCTTGTTATACTTAAAGGTAAAGGCCAGGTCCATTTCTAAAAAAAAAAATGTAAACTAAGGGTTTGTTGAATCCAAAAACTCAGAACCAAACTACACTTGGCTCTTCATTGTGCCCATTTAGGCAACTTTTGCAGAATTTTGATCATGCCCCTATGAATATGAATTCCCTTGCAGAAGTCAAACCATTAATGGAGAATCTGGCACTTGACTAAATTAAATAAAATAGGTATTGGCAATTATTGTTTATTTGAAATGCCTCCAAATAAGTCAATGATGTCATTATTATGAACCCTGGCTCCAGAAATGTAGTGGGGATTTCAATGTAAATAGCAGCTTATAATACTAACATACTTAAGTGTGCACAATGAATTGTTTTGCTAGTAAAGGCCTAATATAGTTATTCACTCAGCACTGATAATAGAAACTGCTTTCTTATCATTAAAATAAAAGTCACACTGCATATTGAACGGTATGTACTGGAAGCTCAGTGCAACTCTCATTGGGAATTCAGGGACACTTCGAACATAAAAAATCAAGGGTTTCATGAAGTCATTTACAGCTGAGAAATCTGAAGTATGATGTTACTGTCTCTTTGCAGAATATGGGTTTGATATTTCTGAATTGGGCCCATTATACAGCAATCTGCAGAATGACATACTGTGTTTTAGTGGAATTACTGTAGAGACTTAAGCTAAATGGCTCCAAATAATGTGGCTCTGCTTTTAGCGACGGCTGAAAAAGCAAATGAGTGAACTGCTAGAATTGAGAGGTTCCAGCTCTGTTGACAAAGGATTCCGAGTGGAAGGGTACACACCGCATGTTCTAGCAGTTTCATTATCACCATGCTTCTTGGATAATATGAGATAGCAGCATGTGTTTACTTGGAATGGAAATCTGTAAATACCCATCTGAATGCTGAAAAAAATCGGCTAGAATTCTGTTTAGTATTCCTCAAGCTTTGTGGTACAACAGGGAACTACAGACACAAGGGTCTGCGCTCGCTTTCACTAAATGGAAATGACTGAAGCAGCATCTGTTCAGGTAATGAATCAGAGGGGTTTGTGTGTTACTTACCGAAAGGGTAAAGTTCAGATTACTCAGTCTATAGTGTTGTTAGCATTATGGTTAGTATGGTCACCATGCAGCCTGGCATATGTTGTTTAACTACAACACACTCCACATCCCACCAGCAGCTCAAGACTGTCAAGGTCCTGGTTGCCTCAAGTTGCAATCCTTGAACTATAGAGTGATATAAGTAAACTTCTTGGAATAAATCCTCAAAAGCTACACTGGTTGGTGAATTCAATGGATGAACCCTGGGCAAAAATAATATTACTAACAGTAAATAGTTCTTTATTTACAGACCATTTATATCTGATTGCTGGAAAGTCAGGTTGTAATGGCTAATTCAGCTTGCAGTTCTACCATTAAACTGATCCTAGATTATGTTGTCCACGAAATGTTCTTATTTTCTCCCATTGCCCTCCTGTTGTGTTTTAGTGCTCTTTAGCCATAACATGGTCTTAATTATCTGTTATGTGCTCAGCTGGAAACACCCTAAAAACAATGTTCTGCTGGTGTAGCTACATCAAGGACAAATACCTAGCTATTACCAATACCATAAAACTGTAGGTATTTCCCTGTACTGCTCACTCTCTGCAGGACACCATAGACTGACAGTTTCAACTGGCACATTCAGCTTAGTGTTTGATCATCCATGATTATTTATATATATATATATATATATATATACATTTCCAGTTTTTATTGTTCAGTATGGTTTAATCCTTTTTTTACTTGTCACTGGGGAATATTTTATGTGTGCTACTTTTCTGAACAGTACACATCTTCTGAGCCCCATCAAATGATCATGATTATTACAGTAAGTTTGTGATTAGATTAGCTCTTTCCAGGCTCATTTCCATTGGCTGTCATATATCTGTCATACTTGTCTGTATCTGACATATTGCCAAGTTATCTCTGCGAGCTACAGATTCATTAAAGAATGTTTATCATGCTGCAGAAGCTCTGTTATAAAACAAGTTTGGATTCTCTCTCATATAACATAATTGGCCTCATTTAATCTGCTCAGTCTGATCTCTCCTAATATCCCAGCACAGCATTACAAAATAATAGGAGATGCAGATTATTCTATTAAGCTCTTGTGTCAACATATTGTTAGTGTCAAATCTTCTTTCCTTATTAGGTTAAAAATCCCAAAAAATATTTACAGAAACATTACTTTTTGGACTTTTTTCTTTATAAGGAACGTGTTAGATCTGCCTTCCCTGCTTACTTCCAGGGAGCATTCTGCTGTAAGATGCATTGGAAGTAAGCATGCCTCTTTCTCTGTCAGTGATACTATAGAGCAGATTATTCAGAGCTGAAGATCACACAATCCAACTTAAACAAAATGGCTTTGCAGCATTGTTCTGTCTAGAGTATGGCCTCTGTCGTGGGATAATAGATTGGCACCTGCTGTGGATTGATTGCATCTCTGCTGACATTTAAAGGGATTAAAGTTTCAAAGTTTTCCTCCAAGTAATTTAGTGCATGTGCATGGCGTTGATGTATATGTCTAATAAATGCAGAGCTTTGTAATTTAATAAACAAGAAAGACATGTCTCCATGGTGAACCTGTCAATCTTTAAATAACAGCCAACATCTTGACCTGGTTTATCTTTGGCATGGCATGTTCATTAGCTATGCAGTCACGCTTGCTTTGCTAGTGCTAGACCCCTGTGTCCATTGGGAAAAAGATGCTCTTTCCAAACAGGTGCCAGATGTACTGGCTTGTTCTTTGTGTAATTAAATTCCTCTGTCAGGCTTAGTGATGTCTCCTGTAGGACTCCCTTCCAATGCAGGCAACACAGACTGGAATTTTTGTTTTCTCTCTCACAGCCAATGTTAATTACACATTTGTTGTAAATGTGTCTCTGGCACACAGAAAGGGCAAGAGCCAGAGTTGGGTTCTGCCATCCACTATCTGCCAGAATACATACACTTTATAAACAGAAAAAGCTTGCACTGGTGGGACGGAAAATTACAAGTTGCTCTGGAATCTACAATGTGATTTTTCTTGTGAATGTGCCATATGAGCAAAGAAAGCTTGACCCTGGTTATTGTTTTATTGTTCTCTATGGGCTGTATATAGTGCCAGCTTATTCCACAGTGTTTTACAGATATTGCACGTCATTAACACCAGTTCCTCTCCCAATAAACCTTAATAACTAAGATCCCTAGCAAGTTTCAAACACACTAATGACAGTTTTATCAGAAGCCTATTAACCTGCATGTAGGTTTTTGGGGTTTGGAAGGAAGATCAAAAACCCAGAATAAGATACAGGGATATTATGCAAACTCTTTGCAAAAAGTGCCTGGGCTGGAATTGAACAATGCAAATGCATGACCATCATCAAGGGGGCTGTCATGGCCACACACCCTGCATACCCCCATAACCACCCGCTCAGTCTTGGAGTCCGTCTGGTGGCATAGAAACCCCTCTCCTTGTACTGCAAGTAGGTAAGGGAGAGCCAGACCAGCAACCAGGTGAGTTGTGGGAGCAGGTCTTGGTTGACATGGTCCATTGGGTTTTTTCCTGGTGTCCCTCCTGGCCCAGTCTGACCCTGTGCATGACCCCCTTGTAATACACACAAAACATCAATAAAAGACTAATTACTCATATTTGTGACACAATGGATGGTCAGTGATGGTACACATACAGTAGTTACTGTATATACATACACATAGACCTTTCTAGGGCAACATTGTCTGGTCAGAGGATTCATTACAGAGGTACCGATGGCAGATAATGCGGGTTAACTGAGCTGTTTCAAGTCAATGCTCATAGGATCATAGAGCTGATATAGTGGTCAATGTCATTCTATAGGGCAGGGTCCTCCTTCCTCTCTTCTCTTTAACACTTACCACTTAATATTGAATGTATTGTATTGACCCTCTCTTTTAATTTATTGTGCTACTAGACAGCACTGTGTGCACACATAGCACTGCAAATATATATATATATATACATACACACATACATTATAATATTACTGTAGGAACATAATATTTTACTAGCTTGTGTAGTGCTTTAGAGCTTATAAAATAACACAGGGAACATTTTCACATATCAGCCATCAGCTTTTATTGTTTTCACTGCACAAAACCAGTAAATGCTAACTGGCGATCGTTGCCATGGGTTACAGTAAATCATAGGTCACATATATTGTCCCCTGGAATATCACAAGCTATTGTAATATTGTCCACTTATTATTATCTCTACTCATTGAGCCATGCTGTTTCAGCTGTCTATCTAAGGTTTGCTTTGTCACCCGGAGGCATTTCATTTGTTGCTGATGTGAATACCCCAGTATTGCCCCAATGCCATTTTCTACAATATTTTGCGGAGGAACACAAATAGACTGCAATAAAAAAAATAGGTTGGTGTCATGTTGTACTTTGTTGTGCTGAATGTACTGTAGGACTGATTGAAGAATTTGGTTTAATAGGAAAAGTCACAAAAGAAACCTGTTTGCTCTAACTATTAAAACATTGTAGGCTAAATGTGTATGCAGCATATAAGTGCACAATAATGCCAATGCAGCTACTGTGAGCTTGTATGCATTTAAAGGGTTAGTTCCTCTTTAAATTAACTTTTACTGTGACATAGAGAGTGATATTCTAAGACAATTTGCTATCAATCTTTATTTTTAGTGTTTCAGTTAATTAGCTTTTTGCCCAGCAGCTATCCAGTTGGAATTTCAGCAGCTATGTGGTTGCTAGTAGGGATGCACCGAATCCAGGATTTAGTTCAGGACTCGGGCCAGGATTCAGCCTTTTTCAGCAGGATTTGAATTCTGCCATATCCTTGTTCCTGGCCAAACCCAATCCAAATCCTAATTTGCATATGTAAATCAGGGGCGTTAAGGGAAAAACGTGGCTTTTCATCACAAAACAAGGAAATAAAAAAAAATTTCCCCACCTTTTCCTTTACTACCCCTAATTTACATATGCAAATAAGGATTCAGTTTGGTAATCAGCTAAATTTGAGGTGAGGCTACAAAGGCCCGGGCCTTGGTGGGCAAATTGTTTTCTGCCCAGCCGCTCTATGGGGAGCACTGGGGATACTCAGCTCCCCAGTAATCCAGCACTTGCAAGTATGCGTGCATGTGTCCGTGAAGTAGTGCGTGCCCACGCCTGGGAAATCTGGCGCTGGCTGAATAGCAAAAAGTGGATTCAATGCTAGTTGCTAGGGTGCAATATACCATAACAACTAGGCTATGTTTTAAATGGGGGACTTGAAAATGAATAGGAAAGAACTCAAAGAGAAATACAAGTAATAAAAGTAGTAAAAACAATAAAATTGCAGCCTCACAGACGAATAGTTTTATTGCTGCTGGGGTCAGTGACCCACATTTGACATTTTATTGATTTTATCACCCTACTGGGAAGCTCTGCAAAATATGACTCCTTATGGGTACTAATACTAATGAGCAGAATCGATTCTTTGGGTTCATGTTGCAAATGGTTTATGGGTTTGTACTTCACCAGCCACAGGCCCCATATGTATCCAATCCTTTATACATGGACAAGGAAAGTTATTTAGCAAAGACTGACTGTGTTTATTGATTCTCTGAGCTACTTGTCAGTAATACAAGAGAGAGAGAGATGAAATATGAGGCACTGAGAGTGCCTCGCCGGTATGACTTTAGTTAGGAGAAGTGGCTAATGAATTGGATCCTGTTGTTCTGTTCAATCACTTCACCTTCTTCACCGATAATGAAGTCAGGACATCTTGTGACAACTTCTCTGAAGCGAGTGCATTGGGAGTAAATAGTTTGCCGCTTCTTAGATGATCATGAATCAGGAGCATCCGAGTGCTCACATAGACATCCCTACTTCTACTGAATGCTACTGAGACCTCCCGCATCCCACTCTTTCCTCTGTGTGACCTCATTAGTTCCCTCTTTCTGAACTCTTTCTTCGCCTTGGACAGCTGTATACAGAGGGATCATTAATGGGGGCGGTGACGGGCTAAATGGTGATGAGGGTGACTGTGGGTCACATCTCGGCATGGAAGCTCTTTGTGAAATTATCCATTTTTAGCGTTGGTTTTGGACTATTTATACATTATATGGAGATGACTGCAGAACGAGAGACAAAGCTCTATTATGGCCTGCAGACATGGCACAAGAAAGCTTGTGGCTCATTAATTTTCCATTCACCCCGAGACATTCGTATTTACAGTCATATTTGTTCATTCTAATTTCGCTTTTGCAGAATACTGCTGAAATGCACTCACTAAGCTGAAGGATATCATCAGTATGCCACACATTTCTGTGTGTGTGTTAGATTCACTTGTTCTAGACAAGTCAGGTCAAAAATGGGAAAGGGAAGTGCCTGTTGGAGGAATTCAGCTATTCTAGAATGGGGCATAACATGGGGACATATTGTATGGGATTATGTGTCCAGGGGGAGGACACAGAGTATTTGATATAAGCTCTTACTCCTGTTAGTAGATAATTGTGTAATGAATACCAGGAACACAAACAGACTATGGTCTTCCACTTCTTCTTGTATTATGTATTCTTTTTTTAGCTGTTAACAGAAGTCTGGAAACTGTGCTGTAGCTCAACAACAGCTGAGAGGCTACGGGCAAGACATTCTTGGTACACATACTGTACCATTCTGCTTTTCTAGATTAGTGACTTTCTGACCTGTCGTTGGGACACATCCATGGAGACCTTCAAACAAAAAAACTCTAAAGTTGATTGATTTCTGTTAATGCGAGGATAACTTGGACAGCAACCATTTGGCTTTTGTATTGGTAGCAGGCTGACAGTGTAGGGCAGACACCAAAAATAAACCCACACCACGCAATCACAGGCATCACATAATGTAAACTGGGAGTGGTCCTGGGCAAATACAGTATTGCAAGCTGATTTATTCTTTTCTAAATATCACATTTCTGCTGAAGAAAATGTTCAGACACAAATAATTCCTTGTTCTCTTACAGCCCAACAGGTTTGCACTGATAATTAAAAATAATATGCTCTTTAGAAATGTTTTATTAGTTCTTTAGTAAAAACAAAAAAAATAAAAAATCGTTAAAACCATACATGATGTATTTTAATAAATGTTGCCAGAGCTCCCTCTAGTGGACATTACATTATATGATTTTTTTTTCCCCACCAGCCAGTTAGATTGTATTTCCAGCACATCTGCTCTGAAGCCAGGAGCTTTTAGATTTGTCTTGGGAGCTGTCAGCTCTGCTCAGATTGTGAAGCAAGGAAAGCTCTTTGTATATTAAATAAGCATTTGAATTTTTATTGAAAGTTTCAAATAAGTTATAGTGTTGGAAATGTGAGCCTTTAAGGTGCAGGTGGCACTGTAAAATGGAAGTACTTCAACCTCTAAATAAAAAGAGGATAATTTATATTCCCCCAACGGTGCCGTTTATGTCATCATTTTAGCATGAAAAAACACAAATTATCAAATTAAAATATTTTACTTTATTTGTGCTTGAAAACAATTCAATGAGCCAAAATCACTGGGTTGTGCCAATTGGTTATGCATCCCCTATGGACTCTCTACGGTTACTCTTCTTTAAAGAAACATATTGGGGTGCTCAGGAGAAACGTACCCCAAGGGCTGTGGTTAGAGATAAGAGCCGCTGGTTATGCCTAACAAATTAGTGCCCATCGATATATTTTTGCCTTTTGTTGTTCCCATTTCCATCCACTAGGTAAGGATTTTACAGTAGAGGACTGAATGCAATCATTTAGTTGTGTCATCTGCCTGTCACATCCAGTTGTCTAGTCATGCTGAGATTCTGTACATTCTGTTGCTTACAGAATCCCTGTCTGCTGTTGTGTACAGAAATATTGTTTGGAATGACAATAACAGAATGAGGTAGAAAACTAGAAATCAAGTGGAAGGCATAAGAATGGCATATTAAATCAGAGAAGCAAAATGTTTTGTGTACTTATAATAATTTTATGAAAACCAGGTACAGTTTAATGGGAGCCATGCACAGAGCATATACAGGTATTGGACCTATTATCCAGAAATCTCCGAATTATGGAAAGGTCATCTCCCATAGATTCCAATTTATCCAAATAATCAAAATTTTTAAAAATTATTTCCTTTTTCTCTGTAATACTAAAGCTAGAACTTGATCCAAACATAGATCTAATTAATCTTTATTGGATTCAAACCCAGTCTATTTGAGTTATTTAATGTTTAAATGATTTTCTAGTAGGCTTTAGGTATGAAGATCCAAATCAAGGAAACATCTATTATCCGGAAAGCCCCAGGTCCAGACCATTCTGGATAACAGATCCCATATCTGTATATGCATGAACCTTTAGGAGAAGTGTAGAAGGCTTTATCAAGTAATGTGATGATCTGATGTTTGTTATAGAAAATGGTTGGTACTGTTCCACTTTCCCACCCATTGCAAATAGATTGTGAATTAGGTAAAAAGTAGAACTGGAACCTAACTATAAAATGTTCCAGGGATAGTCCCATGTTTCTACTCCCTGTCCTTGGACTTATTTTGTTCATGATTCTACAATTGTCATTACCTGTTAAAATTGGCAACCTTTATTTCACCGTTCCTATGGCTTGAAATCCATAATGTAAAGGGTAATGAGAGGGATTCATAGGCAATTGGAGATGTATGGAAGTAGTGTATGCTTTTTGCACTTGACTTACCAGCCCAACCCAAATGTACAGCAAGCAATGAAAGTAATAATACACGTTTCTGAAGCTGCATTTAAAACATTTACATCCTTATTTACTTGTTTTGTTTGTTCTTTCGTGCCTGAGAGATGTATATGGGTCTAGTGCTAAGCTAAGTTCAGATATTGTCATGAAACATCAAAAGCACTTTTGAATTTGACATTTGACTTTTTTTAGGTTTTCAAGATAATAGCAATTTTAAATACCTAATACAGTTATGGGATACTTTATTCAGAAACCCATTCTCCAGAAAGCTCCAAATTACAGGAAGGCCATCACCCTCAGTCCATTTTAAGCAAATAATTCAAATTTTTAAAAATGACTTCCTTTTCTTTGTAATAATAAAACAGTAGTGTGTACTTTATGGTAACTAAGGGGTATGAATTCATATTGTTGGGAAAATCCCTACTACTAGGTTTATTTAATGTTTTAATATTTGATGATTTTATCAAGAAAACCCCAGGTGCCAAGCATTCTGGATAATAGATTCTATATCTGTATAATGAATTTGAAACAACACCTGCTGGTCATTTCAGGCAAATGGTGACAGACGTCTGATTGTATATAGTGAGGCAAGAAACATCTTGTAATGTTTCTCTCCTTAGAAAATGTTAATGAGCAGAGAAAAAAAATCTGGCATTTCTGTGATCAGTTCTAGGCAGAACAACATCACAACATGTTCTTTTCTTGCAACATTAATTTTCATTCGACTGTAGCTACAGCCAGCCAAAATGAACAGTAGGCAGTGGTGTTTCATTTGCAAATTTGTTTAGAAGATCACTCTTTGGAATTTTACATGCATTTATCTTAATGGTTTATTTATCCTTTAACCCAAATAAGTGTAAAGTCGCCTGCGCCTATTCACACGCGGTGCGGTGCTTTTGAAAATCTCTCGAAAATGCATTTTCGAGCGATTTTCAAAAGCGCTGTGCCGCGTGTGAATAGGCGCAGGCGACTTTACACTTTAGCGGGCGCAAGACTGGGGGAAGAGATTCAAGGAGATTTGTTGCCCCAAAAACGCGGCGATTTGTCGCAGGCAACAAAACTCCCTGCAATCTCCATGTCTGGAAGAGCCCTAAAACATGACAGAATGAAGCTGGTTAACTGCAAACTGAGATCCTTAAAGTGGCATTTGCACAAGAGGGGCTTCCAACTCACTGAGAGAGCCAGATGTAATTACATAATACCCTGTGTGTTCCAGAAAGGCTTTTAGGGGCATTTACAGAGCAGGAATCGCCAACCCATTTAGTGCTTGGCAATGACATGAGGTACAGTACAAAAAATTTGACATCTGCAAAAGCACCCCCCTTCATTGTAATTGTAGCCAGGAACACACTATAGAGTAACATAACAGAGATCATTTTTTCTTCAAGACTGTCTGATACATTTTTCTTTATTAGGAAACTGCACACCTTAGTCCTATTAAAATCATTTTCGTAAAGAATAATTTGGGCTTTAGGTTAGTGAACCCTCTAGGAAAAGCAGGGAAAAGATGTAAGCAACTGTCCAACTTGTGACCCTTCAGCTTCTATTGAAATACCACTTCAAGTGACATGGGAAGTCCCGGAATTCCCCTTCTGCTGGGAATATTGTAGATTATGGGTTACATGCAAACCTTTTTAAATTTCAATTCAACCCTCCACAATATTGTTATGCTATATAACATATGTGAAGCTTCACTAAAGCACCAGATACTATATGGGGTAGATTCATCAAAGAGTGAAGTTC
>CM044432.1:141176262-141198445 GCA_024363595.1 Xenopus borealis | reverse complement strand
TAAATATGTTAATCACTCTTAAATTACTATCACAATACTAGTGATACCGTTAAGGATGACTTTAGAACCCACCTTGATTAGTTACATAAATGAAGTGCCACGTGCTAAATTTAATTATCCAAGTGTTGATATAATTAATTCCATGAAGTATTAACTTATCATATAACAAAGTGCTATGTGCTATAATTAATTAATAAAATTCACTTTCCAATTAATTGAGGGACTATACCCCCGTCCACCACAATGGTGATTCCAAGGCAATAACCTTATTGGTCAAATCAGTTACACGATCCAATTCCAAAAAACCCACCCAAAACAAAGGTTAAAAGTTAGAAAAGGAAGATAGTAAATAGTAGTGTTGGAGTCATCCCAATTGCTTCTATCTCAATTTTGGCCCTGGGACTGCCACAAGAGGAGAAGGCAGAAACTGTGGTCTCATTGTATTACCTTTCCCTAATTCAAAGGATTAGCTAACCTCAAAAACCACAAATTTCCCACGTCTTGTGATGTGAAAATAGATAAAAGGATTGATAGATTAAAAAGATTTAAAAGCTTGTATGATAAAACCGTCCAAGGAAATAAAATTAAAAAAGAGAGGAGAAGGAGAACCGCCAACGTACGTTTCGCTAAATAGCTTTATCAAGGCTGTGTTTGCGGCCTACTTGGCGTGCTTATTTAACGAGTGTGGTTGCGCGTCATCACTAGTGGTCCGCCCTATCAAGCGTCGCCTCGCCCTGACGTCAGGGAATGATCCCTAATTCGGTAGGTTTAATCTAGCGAAGTAGGTGATCAAATTTAAATTTAAAGGGGAAGTATTCAACCATCGAATTTTTGAATATTCAAATTCAAATATTCGATGGTCGAATTTGGTCGAATTTGCTTAATTTGCATATTTGAATTCGAATCTTTTTGAAAATTCGATCGAATATTCAAATCCCTCATGTGAATATATGTGAATTTAGTAAATCTGCCCGTTAGTGTTATCTGATGTTAGACGGCTGAATAGCAAGGAGATTTAGGGGCAGATTTACGAACTTCACGTGAATAGATCGAAGTTCGATCGAATTCGATCGAATTCCGATTGTACGATTTTATCGGATATTCGAATATGCAAATTTGGCCACTTCGATCATCGAATAACCAAAATTTGACAGCATCGAATAGATCGAATGATCGGATATTCGATCATTCGACCATTCGATGATCGAAGTACTTTAGCTTTAAAATTTTATTCGACTGCCTACTTTAAATTTTGAAAATTTTGAAAAAGATTGAAGCTACCGAATTGCTATCTTTTTCTATCACCTGCTCGAATACCATTCTTACAATTGAACGTCTCGATCGTTCGAATCCTACAAATTTTTCGAGCGATCAGAGGAAATTTTACAATTTTTCCGTGAAATCAAACAATCGGTATTCGATCGAAGTAAAAATTGCCTAAAACTATTCAATAATAGTTGAATGCTTATCGAGTTTCGGACGAATTCGAGGGCTTTTTAGCCATCGAATTAGGGAATAATAGTAAATCTGCCCCTAAATGTGTCGGGTAGGAGAGTTTGAAACAGAGGGTTAAAAGAGACTTGTTTTGTTGCATCCTTTGATCACACTTAAGGGTGGTGACACATGCTGCTATTGAGGAAGATTAGTCGCCCAGCGACAAATCTCTTCTTCCCCCCTGGCTGGAATGTAAATCGCCGGTGGGATGGCACTCGGATTGCTTTGACTTTCCAAAGTCACCCAAAGTTTCCTCTGCGACTCCTTCAGTTACATTGAGTTGGAGAAACAATAGCTAATCTCAAATCAGTTCCATCATCAAGTGTTGGCTCCGAAAGCACAGGATTAGGCAGGATTATCTGACTACCTGTCTGCCTACACTCCAATATCACAATGAAAACAAGATATATTTGTTGGTTCAGGAATAAAATTTTATATGGTCTAGTGAATTATGTAATCATGCTAATTATGTTATATAGAAATAAAAACTATAGTATAAAGTTATGACAGTATTAAAATCCATGTATACACAGAAAAAAGGAAACCCAAAACTAGTTTGACCTTTGGTGAAAGGAAGGTGAAAAGGGAAAGAAGCCAATCCCTGCCTGGGCTCTCATGCTTTAAATGCTTTTTGTTTTGCAGACCATCTTATTGATTAGTTACAAGTGCTGTATTTGCCTTGGATTTTCTCTCTGTCCCTATGTTTCCCGATGTTGTACAAAAATGTATTAATCATATGTGAATTTCATGCTGTAGATTCAGTCCTACAAAGTTGATAATGTGAACAAGCCCTGTGTGTACTTGGTGTTGCTTGGAGAACTGCTACAAAAGAGAGTGCAAAACATTATGGGGTAAATTTATCAAAGAGTGAAGTTCCGCCACTAGAGGTAAATTTTTTTTTTAATTTAATGTTCCTAAAAATACCCAGTTTTTATACATACTGGTGTTGGTTTGATTCCATTGCTTCCTTAACCGTTATCTCAATCATTTTGCTAAGTAATCCTGCTAAGGGTAAACAATTTTTTTTATGTAAAGCACTTGAACATTATAATTTTACTATTCTAATTAACAGTGTAATATATTAAGCAAAAAATCTGCATTATATTTTCGGAAGGGTGTCCCTTTTATATTTGACTTCTGAAGGAGAGCAAGTCTCTCTGGATCTAGAGCTGGGAGCAGTGGCGTAACTACCGGGGGAGCAGGGGGTGCGAGTGTACCAGGGCCCGCACCCCCGCAGGGCCCCCCTGGCAGTATCCGCCTCGTCATAAGATGGCTGCAGCCAAAAGGAAAAATCGGAACGGAAGGGGAGGGGGCCCCCACCTAGTTTCGTTAATGGCTGGGAGGGTAAGGAAACTGTATACAGACATATTCATTGTCAATCAAGCTCTCCAGGGAAATTTATTCATCAACAAGTCTGTGCAATGAATTCAAGGTCAACGTCCTTTTAGAGGGCACAAGAGAAAGAAAACAGAAATGTTAATTTACAGGTCTGCAAATGTATAAAATATTCTATGTAAAGGTACAGTTTTTCTTTAAAAGGGTTGAATTTTTCTGAAAAGGATACATGGCACAAAGATAGAAGAATTCAAGTAAACACTGGTATCCAAGCAGAAATCACATTTCCATCATAGCAAGAGGAAAGAATGTTTTTTTTTCCCTATCAAGGCATAATTTCAGTTTTCCTTTGGCTGCTTTCTGGAGAAGGCAGAGGGGATCTACAAAAGGCTGAGCTTGATGGACACATATTCAAGCTCAATAACTATGAAAGATGAATTTCTTTATTACTGACTTCGCTAGGGAAATGCAAGCTTCAAAGAGAAACTGAGATCTAACTGATTATACCGTATATATATATATATGAGAGTGTACACTGAATTTGACTATAATACAGGCAAAATGGTTTATCACATGTGATTATACTGTGGTGTCTACACCCCTTGTGCATCTGTAAGGCAGTTTAGGAAAGCACTTAAAAGCCTGCATATTGTATTCAAGTCACAGAAGAAATTTGATTTAAAAAATCAAGTTAGTGCTGGAAACTTTTTTGGTCTCATGGCGGTGTATAGGTTGCGGTCAAAAGGTGCTATTGCCTAAATTTTTAGATTCTATGTTGTCTAGTTTCTAGGCCAGAAGGGCACCTGTCTGTCCCCCTCCCCATGCAAGCGTTTCACCATCTTGCAAGGGAGCACATGTGCAGGCTACCTCTGGGCCGCTGGGGATTAATTGCAGCCATCCCCAGTGCTCCCAACAAAATTGAAATGCGGCTGGATGGCATGTCGCCCCTAAAATCTTGCCACCCTAGGCCCAAGCCTCTGTGGCTTTGCCAAAAATCACCTTCATCTCTACTTCTCCAGCAAACCTACCATGGGAAAGGTTTTGATAACAGCTCCTAAACCATGTTTACAGGCTATACAAACACATTAAGGGTCATTTGCACCCATAAGTGCAGTTGCGTTTAGCTGCAGTCATTTACATGAAAAATACTTTTCCTTAACGGTACTTGCAGTGTATAATTGAACTTGACACAACTGCCATTCTCCTGCTCTGTGTCAACAGCTGCAATAAAAAATAATTTTGAAATGACACCAATCACCAGTGATTACATTACACATTTTTCTTTGCAGTTTGCATCTCACAGCTGCATCCAGAGGTGTAACTACAGAGGAAGCAGCCCCTGCGGCTGCAAGGCATAAGGCCCTAATTCATATATCATTTTAATAAATATTCGTAACACAAGTCAACCTCTTGGGGGCCAGAAAAATCATTTACAGTGAAGTATTGTCCACAGTTGTTTGAAGATGTTCTCTTTCTGATGACTGCAATTTTGCTAGAATTATGGGAAAACACTGCATTGTGGGTATAAAAATGGCAACTGTGCTAGGAATTGCACTTAGCCCACTGAATAATGGCTCCTATAGTATATCTCTGTCTAGTTTAGGACTTTCCCTATAATAAGAGAGTTCAATAAGAGCATTTTAGAATGGAATTTTCCGTGAGCGTGTGTGACCCCAAGCCTCTGAGCTTTGGAGAAAACCAACAGATTGCTAAATAAAACAAATGTCCTGCTTTATAAACCTGCTACAAAGGCATTAAAACCATGGAATCATTTTAATATAATTAAAAACAATTTTCCCTACTTTGAATTTCCTGTAGAAATACTCTTATTTATTGAAGAAAATTATGAGGTTTCTATTTTAGTTTTAGCTTTCTCCATTGTTAGAAATAAAGGAGAAGGAGAAATAAAGGAAATTAATATCCTTCTATTTTGTTTGAAGTTGTGTGTCCTTATTGCCGCCTGTGAAAAATAATGCTACAGAGCAATAAAGCACCGTACACATAGAATATTTTTTCCACTTTCTTTGTTGCTGCCTAGAATATATTTTGACAGTGTTTCGTTTTTTCTTTTTAAATTAAGTATACCTGCTTTATTTATGTTGTTTTTTTCTGAGATTAAATCATCCTAAGTTACAGTATGCACAGATGTCTCTGCTCCTTGCTGCACACAGTGCCTTATCAACCAGCTGCCAACTGTGCAAACAGCAGTGCCCATGACTTGCCCTGCTCATGTCTGCCAGGCAAATTCTGACAGTTACTCACATTACCATCTATCGTATCACAGTCTGGTAGAGGCTAGTGGTAGCAGAAGGGGCTGATTTATCAAGAAATTAGTATTTGCTTCTTCTTAACATCACTTTGCTATTTGTTGTTATTGGCAGCAATTGTATTATCTACCAAAACATGGGAGACACATTAAAAAAAATTAGGGATGCATTGAAACTTATTTTGAATTAGGATTTGCATATGCAGCATCTATGGTACCTGTCTATTCAAGAGATTATTTTTTTGCTACCTCAAATTTTTTGAATACTTTTCTTTGGAAAAATATTAAAGGAGAAGGAAAGGGATTTTACACTTGGGGGTGCTAAATGTTAGGCATCCTCAAGTGACTACTTTTACCTATGTGATACTCCAGGCCATGCTACTATTAACGTACTACATCCTCTCGTAATCTCAGGGCTGTGCATGAGCTGCTTAGAGCGAAGAGACAAACTTAATTGAAAAAGTCGACTATTTTGCTCTACTGCTCATGCGATTTCCCCAGGAAATGTTAAAATTAAAGCAGCAGTAAGTTGATCTCTCCGTGGAGCTCGCTAGAAGAACCTCGGACAGGTGTGGTTTTCGGCTGATAGGAGCCCCGGCCTGGGGTATCAGGTAGGTAAAGGTAGTCTCTTGGGGGTGCCTAACATTTAGCAACCCCAAGTGTAAAATCCCTTTACTTCTCCTTTAAGAGAAAATTGGGAAATTATTTAGTATAGCTAGAAAACCTTTATTGTGCATGAATAAATACAAGAAAAAATATTTTCACAGGTCTTGCTCTTCTGAGCAGCTTTGCAACTTACATGACTTTCTTTTCTAGTTTTCATGGTGTTAGCAAGTTTTAAACTTTAAATTATGAAACCGAAACAACAGTGTTATTTCATGGTTAGTTCTGCCAACTGGACTGACAATTGGGAGAAAATTCTAGAAGGGGAAAGTCTCTTGATGTTAGAAAAGAGGACAGAAGATAGTTGACATGTCTCTTCTGTAAGCACAGCAACAACATCATTTTCACCTCTTCTTCACTTACATATGAGTTGGAGTGTACAACCTATGACATATAACCCTATAGGTTGTTTTTGTGTATCTCAGGCCAACAATATTTTTGGTGTGGTAGCATGTACTGGTAAATAATTAAGGCATTAGACATTTTATTATTGAAATATATTTATTGGCTAAAGGGACACTGACAAAATGCTATATGCAATTGCATATTGCTTCCCATGACAGTCAAGGCAACTGCAAGTAGCAAGTATGGTATTGTTCTTCTCTGTACCATTTCTATCTAGTTATCTAACTCTTGACAGGTATATTTCCCATGGTTATTAATGCCCTCTATCTCTTGCTGTCATTCTCAAGCTTGGCAAAATATTTTCTATTTCAGGCAATCAAAGAAATAAAACAATTCTAAAAAATCAAGGGGCATATTTAATGCTAACCATTAAGTAATCCCCCACTGTCTGTGTATAGCAAACTGACTTATGTGTAGATAAATCCAAATAATACTTGTGTTTCCTGACTGATGTGGATTATGCAGATCTGACAGCAGTGCCAGAGATGATCATCAGAAGGATAGGCGGAGTGAGTGGCGGCTGTTAGATCAGCCTCACGCTGTAGGGTATTGACTGCTTTCATCTTGTCCACTGATCTAGCTGTCTAACAAGGCTTTGTTCTTCATCTTAAAATCTCACCACACCATCCAAATCCTTGTCTACCAATAGGATATTTGGAACACATAGCTAACATTGGCAGTGGAAGCTGAAAACCTGTATGACATAGAGTAGAATTAGTCTAAATTGTGTTTGAATTGATATTTGCTAATTTGCCTTTAATGACACTTTCATCTTTGATCTCATTGGGCAGAATGTTTGACATCAGTGAGATGAGACAGCTTTACCCCTTGTCAAAACAGAAATGGAAATGAACACGTTAGACATTATTTCATTAGAGTTCCACAAAAACACTGCAGATGAACTCAGGGACTTTTTATAAACATTCACACTCCCCTAATCTTTGCAAGTTTAATGCTGTTGCACACACAGCCTCAGAAGTTATACAGTAGCAGTACAGGGTGCTGTATCTCACAGATATGTTGCCATATGGAAGGTCCCTCTCCTGGTATTTAATTTTACATGGCCATATAGGTTTTCAGCCGAGTTGGAAAACTTAAGAGACCCACCAACAATGGTTTTCAAGGCCTTTCTACTCCAGACCCTGTCCCTGTAGGCCTTTACTGATGGTGAGCTTATAGATGTGCTAATCCCTATAGAATCACTATAGACTGCTTCTTTAGCTTGCCTGTATTTGGTAGTATATATTCATGAGAGGGAGTAGATTCTTCCAGCTAACCATCCCTTAACTTGTGCATTGTTTACCTATGGCATGCATTAAAGAGAGGGCCACATTGCACTGCATCTGCTGGCTGCACCTGGTATAAAATGTACCTAGTGGTGCATGATCCCAGATGCAAGTGCTTCTTGAATGAGCACTAAGGGGTAAGATTTTGGACTCACCTTAGTGTTCTAGTGCTTGCATCCAGGGTCATGGTAAGTGACACCATAGATTTTGTTTTTGTTATTATTTTAAGTACAGCTAATCAACTTTCTTAATTTTGACTCTTAAATTCCCGTGCACCATCTGATTCCCTAGACACAGTTTAACCCTGCCTAGTGTATATCGCAATTAATAAGCATTCCTAAGGGCTAGGCCACATGGGAAGATTCAGAGAGATTAGTCGCCAGGTGACTAATCACCACTTCTTTGGGGCGACTAATCTCCTTGAATCGCTTACCCATGTCTCGCGCCCGCGCCCGCTGGCGACTAATCTCCCTGAAATCTTCCCGTGTGGTCAAACCCTAATACTGATTCCTCAGTGACAATATAATTTTAACCCAGTGATGGCTGGTCTAGGTCAGAGGACAATATTACAACATAAATCAGTAGAAAGCAAGAAGGAAACACAGGGGATACAAGTCACCTAATTAGCAAAGATCCTCTGGCTACACCAGCAGAGAAAGTTATTGTACTAAAGCAACTTCCCCACACATTCCAAGCATACAGTTACTGGGAGGAGGAAAAGCACAATCCCCAGTTCTCTAATCATTCCCCCTCCTGACAGTTTTATTATCCGCAGTTCATTGAATTTGTCACCTCACCCCACCCCCATGTATTTTTCAAACTTTCAAGAACCTCTGCCTTCTCTTTGGCCTCATTTACTTCTTGCTCAGGGCACAAAGAGACCCAGTCATGTGGGAATGGGAAAGTGGGTAGATAAAAAAGATTGTGATCAAGGAACAGGCACGCTGGGGGCATAAGAGGGAGAGAAGAGTTGGACAAGGAGAATTTCTACTTTTTCTGTCCTTGTTTCTTTGTTTTCAGGAAATTGGCTATACACATGAACTCAAGGATATTTTTTTCCAGATTATTTTGTGCTATTCAATCCACAAGGGGAATTAAATATTTTATCAGTTTACACCAGCAACAGTCAACCTACTTATACTCATATTATATATATATATATATACACACACATGCAGGTATATAGACATATCTGAGATATCTGAGTAGCCTGTAAAATATTTCCTGGTCAATCCCTTAGCATGCTGGTTGCAATAAAGCATAAAAGGTCAGTATAGTTGTCTGTTGGGTATCACTGCTGCACACCTTCCCTCTTTTGCAAAACATCTTTGCTTTAATAAAATGGGACTCTATCATCGGGGCAAATTCACTAAAGATGAATTCTTGCCTGCAAAGGCTTCTCTGCACTTCCCATCACTTCACCAGGCGCGAATTCGCTACCACTACGTTAATTTACTAAAAAGCGAGGTTGCATCTCAGCAGCCAGATGTGGGCGAAGTTTCGCTAGCGCTAATTTGTCAGCACGAACATTTCATAATGAACTTTTACTATCGTTTGTTTCTGCCTTGAAAAGCTTCATTAGTACCCTTTCGCTTAGGTCAATTTGAATAGGGGGGTACATATAAGTCATATATATGTCTATATTAAAGATGTTGGTGCAAATGCATGAAGTGGCCAATAGTGATGGGTGAATAAATTCACCAGGCATTCGCATTTCGCCTCATTCACCAGGCATTCGCGTTTTGCCTCTCGCAAATAAATTTCGAAGCTGCAGAGAAAAATCTGCTGCAACACCAAAAATATTATTGTGAGTCAAAATTGTTGCGCGCATAAAATTGTCACAAGGCAAAATTATTCAGATTTCCATTTACTTTAATGCATTTGGACAAAATATGTCGCTCAAGTCAAAATTGTCACGTGTCAAAATTATTTTGACGCCCACTGACTTCAATGCGTTTCACACATTTTTGGACGTTTTCACGAAACCTAAAATTCACACATTTTTGTGAAACATCACAGATACGCCCATCACTAGTGGCCGTTTATTATTACATTGTCCAAGGAAGCAAAATAAAGACAAAATGCCCTAGACATGAGACCACCCTAAAACAAATGTGGCATGCCCCTCATATGGTTAAAAAAATTGTAATAGTTACAACTTTTAAAGACAATCCCGCTATAAAATATGAAAAATAATTTTAATAACTTTTCAGTATACAGGATATGATGTAGCTGACATAAGATTGAGGAGGATAAAGCTTAATTTTATCAGTTCACCAGGTCTAACCTAACAAGGAAACTAGTGAATTGTCCTTTACGCCTGTAGATGTCCCTGGGATCTCAAGTAAATTTTCGCCAATTTGCCCTTTACTAAATCTTCCCCTAAGGGTTTTACTCAATAGATCATTGGCTTCTACCCAGTCCCTTTAGAAACTGCCCTTCATTAATTGTACATACAAACTTACATTTTATAATAACACCTTATTATATATATATATATATATATATATATATATATATATGTTTAAATACTGATTTTCCAACCTGCGGTTTTCTAGTTGTTATTAATCTACAGCATCCACCAATAACAAAAGCCTGTAGGGAACCTCTGATAGATGCAGTTCTGTCATAGCTGGAAGGCTCTTTCCTGATTGACATTGTTGCACCCTCGCTGCATTGCCTGGGCCCTTTGTTCTCTAACAGTGTCTTAGATTGCAGATTTGTGAGCAAACAAAGGGAAACAAGCAGGTAACATTAATTCATTGTGTGTGCCAAACTAAACGCCCACAGCATTTTATGCATCTCCTGGTATCACACCCCAAGTGAAGTACATGTGTGATCTCCTGAATGTAAAGCAAAGGAGTTCTTGAAAAGGGAAATGACTGTTGGCTTGTATATGGATTCCCACTAATCATTTCAGCAAATGACATTGCTTACAGCTGTGTGCAGTTGGTGAATTTATGTGAATTTGAAAGTTGCATATAACCTGCTGACAGTTTTATAACTGTCTCTCTTCCTTTCTTCCATCACCATCAATATCCACAGCAAAAAACGCTGAATTACCTTTCATCCTAGGTCCTGTAAGAGCCACCCCTACAGAGCTCACCCACCTGTGTTCCCTGCCAGTTGAGTTTGGAAGAGCAGAGCTGTCAATCAAACACCTACAGCCGTAGGGCTGCTTTGCATTCCCTTTGTACTCACTGATCGGAGCCAGCAGCTGAAAAAAGCATAAAGAAAGTCCATTATTGTAACTCATGCTGACCAAGCCAGGCATGCAAGGTTAAAAGCTTCAAGTCTACCAATTTCCACTTCTTGCTCAGATGGATGCTAGCTTGAGCACTGTAACCCCTGATACAACAATTACCTGTTTTACATCTCACAAAGTGTCTAGATTGTGGCCATCTTATGAGAACATATAAAAGAATGATTTGTAGAGTCTATTAGCACAGAGTGCTATAACAATGTACGGAATGAACCCGCTGTACAGTACATCAGTTTTAGTTCAGAATGGCTAACTATGAAGACACATTTCATTAACTTATTTATGATCTGTTTTCATGTAACCTGAAAAATGCAATTTTTCTGATCTAAATAAACTCACATTTTATATATCTGAAATATATATCTGTTGTTACAGAATGTACCTTGCCTATTAACAAAGGCAGATAATCTTTCAACTGTACATTAAGACTAAATACAGTATGTGCAGTTAATCCCCATAAAAGTAAGGGGTGAGCGACTCTAAACCAGGCTTATAAAAACATAATATTGATTGATGTACAACATCTAATACAGCCTATAGACCAATATTCTGTTTTTACAAATCTGCTTTAGATATGCTCATTGAGTGTCGGCCTACTGCCCTACTGTCCATTGGAATCACCTACAATATTGATAATTGCATTTGATGTTCATGAAGGAAAAAAATACTTGCTTTATTAGCATGTTTTAAAGAAATTGAAAAATACAAAGAAGTCTACTTATTCAAGAGCATTGGTGGGCAGTTCTTCTGAATTACTATTATGTAGTCTAACGTAGGTAGCTTTTCTCTTGCAGATATTTTCTGTTCTTGACTTCACCACTTTTGAAACCAGGGATTCTTAAGCTTTGAGGTACAGACCAAATTCTGTTCCAGTTCTTGGTTCGAGTGCTGCTGCCAGCATATTTGTGGCTCCCTATATGGTCCTAGATGGTTCCCAATTTAAATGCTGTAGATCCCCACTTTCATTGGCTGACATTATGCTCCCAGTTCTTTATGGGGCACAGATTACAGTCAATGTACGAAATCTGCATATTGACTGCACTTCATATTCTTGTGTGAAAGAGTACTATTTACATAATAAACAACACCAATTGTATGGGCAGAATATCTACAAAATCCTCCTGTTATATTCCATTTATTGTCCTTTTCAGCTGACTATACCATAAATAAAAATTGTACAGGCTTGGCTCAGACACAGTTTCCAATAACATTAATAGTTTATTGTTTTAGCAATTGTAGTGCTCTTTATGCAGCTTGACTTGTCATATACAAGTTTGAGCTTCATGACTTTGAAAGATGTGGACAAGGCCTGAATCATATTCCCAGAAGGTTATTATAATGGATAGATACATACCCCAATAGATACCTCCTATGGCCTGAAATATTCTTAGACTTGATGACCATAGGAATACTAATATTCCAAGGAAAATGCCCTTTTAATGCTGTTTGTGATCTGAAACATTTTTATGTTCATTTTTCACTAACATTCTCTCTACATTTCCCATTTGATGCGTTAATTAATTCATTTCTGTAATATTTGTCAGCCCCGTCAAATGCCCAATTAAGACAAAACAACACAAGTGACTCCTGGGGGAGCAGTCTCCTAGAAAGTAATCAATAAAGTGTCAATAAGTGGGCTACCCTAGGAGAGCAACTGCTGGTAACAGGTGATGGCTCCCTAGTCTGAGAATACACTGCCAAGAACATTTAACCATCTGGCTCAATAAAGAAGCCACTTGAAACCAGACAGCTTAGGATAGGATTACAGCAGCTCATGGTAGCATTTAACACTTATGTCCCTCTCAATCTTGTAGTGAGCACTGAATAACAATCCTACAAAGGATTCCGGTACTGAAATGGTGCAATATATTTGGCTCAAAAGGTAATTGCTGCGTTTCGTGCCCCATTTTGAATCAATATATGTAACATGCTTCTAGCCCAGACGCTGCATATTGCTAGGATTTTTCCCCCACACAGCACAATGCTTTTGGGAAATGAATTTGTAAGATATTTCTGCTGGTAGATTCTCTGTAATAATTTTCATTGCCTTGGGTGTCTCATACAATTATTTGTGAGGACTTACTATAGTATGGATATAGGCATCCTTCCTGCCGCATATTGATTTTGCTTTCAATCTGTTGGTAGTCGCCTGCAACTCGTGATACTTAGATGCTGGGAGGAGGGTGATCTCAAGGGGGAGGGTTTACAAAAGGGAGTACATTACTTAATACCTGCATCCCAGATGCCCATTTACTGCATGCACATAGAAACAACTATGGAACAATGAACGTCAGACTGGAATATAGATATGTTAATTATCAAGTTAAAGATGCATGTGTGATGGCTAACAAAATAGTAAGATGAAGGATATTTAATGCAGTCCAATACTTTCCCAGTGCAATGAAAATGATTTAAAAAACTTTGTCAACAATTGAACATATATTTCAGCAACTCCCACAACCCTGCAAAGGTGAGGTGATTTTAGGCTGGTTATTATCCTTTTTTTATATTGTACCCACTTGAGTCATTTTACAAAGATTATAGAGTATTCACATTAGTTCCTACCCCGGTGCAGGGGGTAACGTAACATTTGCAATCTATTTTGTTTTTGGAATGTGGGGGGAAACAGAATAGAAATAAAGAATTCCCAGCACACAAGGTTCACAGGAAAAAGCCCCTAAGCTCTATTATGCCAAGTGAACACACAATGATTGTGGTATTATATATTTGTAGCAACAAGATAGGTTCTAGGTTTACTAAATGCAGATTTTTCTTTATAGGAACCTACCCTGGATGGACTTTAGTTTGGATTATGGACTGTAAGGATTGAATTTATTCTGGTTATTGTACTTTATGGATGGACTTTATTTCGGACTTTGTTCATACTTGTGGACCGTCAAGAGAGATTTTGCATAGTGATGAGTGGGTGGGGTTGTTTAAGCAATGAGTAGAACCGAGGAAGGGGCACACCTCCTGAAACATTCTGTTTGATCATCTGGTCTATTTAAGATTACTGGCTAGTCCCTGTTGTAAGAACTTTGTGTGATGGGAATTTGTTTCCCTAATTATTAAAGCACCAAGGCTAAATCACAGAGACTAGGGTGATCATGGGGTATCTCCAATATGGGGGAACCAGGATACCCAGAAAGAACATAATCAAACCTAACAATGCAAGGCAAAAATGCTAACCATTACACCACCATGCTGAGTGCCAGGTCTAATGGCAAGGGCGCCCAAGCTAGGGGTGGGAGCAAAGAGTGTGGAGGTCGTCACAAAACTGGTGTTTTTCATATATTAATGGCGTGGGATTATGTTTGCAATTTGTTAAACTGTAAAAACTGTTAAATTTATGTCCTTTATACTTTTATAACCATTTGAAGCTCATGCCATATGTGATTTAGGGTAGGCTCATAACTAGGAAAATGGAGGATCTCTTTTGTCTTTATTTAGCTTCCTTGGAGATTTTTATTAATAACTGGCTACGTCCAGCAACATCACTAATAAATAGATACATATGATCTTTATGTAGCCTCCGTATTTAAATAGTTTTTTATTTCAGTATCTTCACGAAGTTTCGCTAGCAAGAAAGCAACGCTAGAGAAAATTCGGTAAGGAACTTTTGAGCTGATGAAACAATATGCCAGTGCTCATTTGCCTCATTTGAAAGTTTCACATTTAGATGAATACGTGTAGTCATCACAAAATAATGTCTGACGTAGTTGAGCGCTGTATTGTAAAGATTAACAAATTAAAATTTGGACATAATTAAATCTGCCCCGTGTCTATAGCAAACCAATAATATAGTAATATTTTCCGGAGCATTATGAATCATATTCAGGAAGAGAAATCACATTTTAACAAGGGTTTTGCATCTCTTGTTTATACCCAATGTTGTTCGCTCTCTCTCTCTCAGCGTAGGAGTGATGTTGTTTACCAAGGACATCTTGTATAAAGGTCTTGAAGGCTGGAAAATTGTCTTGCACTAATAGGAGCAGGTAGAGGCTATGTAAAACTAAGCTACGATGAAGATGTTAATGGGAATAAAAATGTTTATTGCGTGCTAAGAGGGAATATAAGCAGTAAACATGAAGCACTTAGTACAGCACTCTGGCCAAGGAAGCAAGATATCACATTGTTCTTTGAAGAAACTTCTGGGACAAGTGTTCTGTTATCGATGTTTATTATCAGTATTCTAATGACATCTATAATATTAAATGTCTCTGAGAGAAGCTTATAAAATATTTTGCATACAATTTTCCAGCCAGGAGTTGTTTGTTGTTTCCTCTTGGTATTCCAGTTTCCTCCAACACCCCAAACCCATACAGGCAGATTCATTAGCCCCTGATAAAATTACATTGTACATAGCAGTGAAAAATTATAAATAATATAACTGCCAATATCTGCTCACACAGGAATTGTGACTTCTGCTCAAGCTATTATCCCCATCAGAAGTAGATAAAGCGCACACCACCACAGTACCCACTATAACACAACTAGCAATTTTAAAATGACAGAGCACAGTGGACATTTTCTCAAGTGTAAAGGCCACATAATTTTCCTACCTTTTACAGCCCACCCACATAGAAAGCGTAGAAGTAGAAGTGTACCTACCTTGATCCATTGTTAGATATTGCTTTATAATGAGTGATGAACTGGATACCTATTGGCTAGATATGGCTCATGCCAACCTGTAGAAAATGCATGTGGTGAAAAGCTGATGAATGGTCACTAGCCTTACCCATTCCGCAGACCCCACAGTTTGGGGGGGGGTGGCATCTGGTCCCCTGGGCACCCCTCCCCACAGTCTACCCTTCATAAGCAAATATGTTAGAAGTATTTATGTATGTATTTTAGATGCATCCCATGAGCAGTAACTAGCTTTACATTATTTTAATGTTTCAAGAGTTTCAATAATTTTGTAACACAAAACGTCACCAGCCTATGGGCCTCTTTGAAATAGGAATATCCGGCTCTTGAGGTGAGACAACATAAAGGATCTGTGGATCTTACTTTTCTATAAACCTTTTTTTATTAATTTAATGTACAGTAAGTCCCCTGGTTGTAATTATAGTATTGTAAAGCACAGTGGGAATTTCTAGCACTTTATAAATCAACAGTGATGATGGTGATGATGTTGTTTTAGGTTACAATCATGGCTGAATGAGAAGGATGAAGGAATCTCAGTTTCCTAGGTAAAAAAAACAGATGTACTCAACCCACTAATGACTTTATTCTCCAAATCATTTGTTCTTATGAAAATAATGAGCAGAGCTGCTGTTTCTGCTGGTATTGAAACAAATGTGTTCCATTTTCTATCTTGTTGGAAAACATTTACTCTTAAATTACTGAGAACTGCTGAAATGAATATTACTTTTGGCTCCAGGGTGGGTAGCAAGCCAGCTTTATGATTTGTATGATCAGTATGATTTCACTAGTACAATAGGCAGAGTCCCAGTGGTCCACCTGCTTAGTGTAATGGCGAGGATGGATTGGACATAAGGCTGCAATTGTATTCATTTGGAAAAGAGCAGTTTTGCTTGGGTCTGGCAGCTTAATTATTTGTGTAACACATTGTCATGTAATAGCAAGCAGAATCTGCATGTGAATAATTTAGCATAATAAAGAGAAATATTCAGATTTTGCCTTCTGTCTTTAGCTTAAAGTTGACATATGCATATTTTAAAATCACACTCATTGTCCAACAGTGAATAATATATGGTGCCTGATTGCAATGGTGGCATAGTTATCTCTTAAAATTACACCTTTATTAAAGCTTCCCATGGGTCCCATCTGGTCCCCCAGAAGCACATTAGGATGTAGGTAGCCAAATCACAGCAATGCCCACACACAGGGAAAGATAAACTGCAGCTCCCTTTAGAGTCTGCTTACTTGCTCATTGGTTGGCAACCCACAGAGCAAAGTGGCATAGACAGAAAAACACCTGCCAAGGCAATGGTAATAAACGCCAAGGCTGGTATTACAAATTTACCACCAATTTATGCATCATCACCCTGACCCCTTTCATCATGGCTCACACCCTCACATTGCCAGCCACTCCACAGAGGACATACCAGTTGGTATGAGGACAACCCTACCTGCACAGCCTATGAAAGCAGTCAGCAGGAAATGGAATAAATGTGTTTTGGGGAACATTTTTAGTAGGATAGCAAAAAGCAATTTATTTTATTTATTATTGGATGTATATAATGCAATTGCAAATATTCAAAGGTTTATTTACAAACAAACTTGCAGAGCACATTTTTTTGCATACATTTTTTCCCGTTTTATTACCCCTGATGCAGTGTTTTCTCCAAGAATTTTAGTTGATTGCGGCCATTGCACTTGTACTTGATATGCCAAGCCAGACGCAATTGCGCATAATTCTCTTCACAAATCTGGTACAAGTTATAACCAACCTTTTTAGATTAGGAATTGCATCAGTTCCAGAGTGCTGGAATTAATGCCATGTTCAGCTTTAGAATTCAGCAGGTTTAATAGAGGCACTTGCACACAATTCAGCAGAAGAAGCACAGATGAACAAACTGGTACTTTGTGCAACTATACAGAAGTGCAAGGGGCATGTTTGGATGCAAATAGCTTTAATAAATAGCATCTATATGCGCAAATGTGAGTCAAACTTAGTCAATTGCACATGCACTTGTCATAAGTGTACCTTTCATTCTCAATACCATATGCCCCTTGTGCTACTAATTTATATTCAAGCTGTTGAAAAGGAAAACTGTGCTTTTTAAAGGGGTTGTTCACCTTTGAGTTAACTGTTAGTATGATGTAGAGAGGGATATTCTGAGACAATTTGCAATTGGTTTTCTTTTTTTATTGTTTTTGGTTTTATAGTTATTTAGATTTTTATTCAGCAGCTCACTAGTTTGCAGTGTCAGCAATTTGGTTTCTAGGGTACAAATTACCCTAGCAACCCTGCATTAATTTGAATAAGAGACTGGAATATGAATAGGAGAGGGACTGAATAGAAAGATAAGCAATGAAAAGTATCAATAACAATACATTTGTAGCCTTACAGAGCATTTGTTTTTAGATGGTGTCGGTGACCCCCATTTTAAAGCTGCAAAGAAACAAAAGTAAATTGCAAATCATTAAAGAACTATGAAAAATAAATAATGAAGACCAATTGAAATGTTTCTTAGAATTGGCCCGTCTACAATATACTAAAAGTTAACTTGAAGGTGAACCACTCCTTTAAATACCATCCTTTTCAGGATATAAGCCTGCCCAGGAGTGCCATTTCACTTTGAAGCAATGTACATACAATTGTGGTGTGCCACACTTTCCCACACACTAATGCTGCTGTGACGATACCAGTTTTCTGGTTTTCTTATCCTGAATCTTCCTTTTTTTACATGGCACTATGAGGTTTGTGGTTTTATAGGCAAGCGCAGCCCTTCCCTGAGATAGCCAGATTGAGTCCTGAGACCACAGTCCATACTGCCGGCCGTGCTCCCACAGTGGGGTCCCAGGGCCTAGAAATATTTCAGGCAGTAGTTCCCTCCGGGACTTCTCCACCCTTTTGCTTTTCCTTTTCCTACTTTTTTTCAATGCAGTTTGAGAGCATCAATTTTGAGAGTTACACCTGATCTATTAGGGTTTTTAGTGGCAATTAACCGTAATAAAAGTTTTTTTCATTGAATATATTTGAATTAATTTTAAACTTACACATATCTGCCTCACGTTTTATATAGACCTTCCTAATTTGATTCCCCTCACATGAATGGTTGTCAATATGAATTCATCATTTTTTGTTTAGATTTAATTTATTAATTAATCAATCATGGTTCTTAATTTATTTAGATCAATCAAGTATTTATTTATTTAAATTAAATTATCACATATTCACATTATTATTTTATAATCACTTCAATGAACTGTCTTATTTGATGAATAATAGATTTTTCAAATCAATGTGCAGCCTTTATTCTCACTGAAGGGGTCAATTAATTGTTGATAACAGATCGTGATCTCATGCACTAACATTTTAAGATTAGATCTTAACAGAGATAGTGATACTTTAAGATAGCCATCCATTCACTATCGGTGATTTTGTAGTTAATCAATTCTTCTATTCAATGAACTAGTAAATAAATAAATTCTTTTATCAATTGAGCTCAATTGAGGTTTTGTTACCAGTACTTCATTAAAATAAGTGTTCGGGGGTTTCAATACTTCTTTTTAACTAACCAAATCTATTGATTAGGTATATCACACTCCTGACTCACTTAAGGTGTTTACTCTCGATTAGTAAGTATAAGACCAGATTCATAACCTTCTGATTTTTTTCAGATACCAGTTTTAGGATTTGCTCCCTTTGCAAATGCCCCCCCCCTACATATTTTGTTGGCCTGAGAAATTTAAATTAATGATAGTAATATCCTTGGCAATATTATAAAGTAGTTTAAAAGCGAGGAGCAGATTGTGGCCATTTTTTAAAAATGAAATACATTTTTCCTAAACTCATTTCCTGCCTAAAAGCTTTAACAGTTAGGAGTGAAACGCCGCTAATCAGAAAATGATTTTCCAGTCACAAAATGATCATTTAACTAGAATTTTTTAAACTGCTATTATCTGTTTGCTTATTGTGAATTCAAGAGTACTTTCCTTACATTGCTTACTTACAAACAAGGCCCCAGTTTTTTATGAGTTAAATTTGCTAGCATCAATGCATGGTGATTTTAAACAGCTGCTTAAAGGGAAAAGTGTACCCTCCTTTTGACATGAGCTCATTCAGTTGGTTTTATGTAGGGGGCTATACTTTCTCCAAATCTATTTGGCCCATGGGTGAAACAATTCTGTGTTGCAGAGATGTCAATCAGACTCTGGGTGCTGCTAGTGGGAATGAAGTTTGTGTAACTCACTGCTGAAAATGTTTCTATGTGACGTCACTGACTGCTTGGAGAGACATAACTGTACATGGACAGTTGTTGTTCTGAAGCCACTGATTGCTGTCTGTTCTAATGTTCCTGATGATGTAACTGAATACTAACTAGCAGTGTGGGGAAATTGCTGGAGAACTTGTAAAACCTTGGGGAATTAAGTAAAGTGACAGGGGTGCAATTGGAGTAGGCTAAAACCAGCTAACTCCCAACAAAATCAGGGGCATTGAAAGCTATTATGCTGTTCTGAATAAATTTGTGTATGCCTGCCTTTAGCACATAGCTTCAGTGTCAGAATGGGTAGGGGGGGGTCAAGGCCCATGGGGGCAACCACACACATTAGGGCCAACAGCCCCCCCACCAGAGCCCCACCACACCAGCCGCAACCCTCTTCCATCCACCTCCCCCACATCAGCGTGTACCTGCAATCTTTCTATTTGCTGAAGAGAGAGATGGGATTGGAGAAATTCAGGCAGGCAAGGTGGGTGTGGGTGTGGTCCTGCAGGGTCCACCAGGTTTTTTCCCAATGTCCCTCTGGCCCAGTCCGACCCTGCATAGCCTGATATGTACAGTATGTACATACATATTCAGGACAGTAAAGTATTTGGGATTGTTACCAACATGTTATTCATGTTAATTGATATTAAGAATAATTTTTACCAGTTTGCCTGGTACAATACTGGCTTTGTGGAAACCCCAGCTATTCCTCTCAAAGCTTTGTTTTGAACCCACCTCTGGAGCAAAGTGCCTGTATTGCCAAAGGTGCAGGTTCTCAGTACACCAATGAGCTGGCACCCAGAAAGTTCAAAGTACAAAAATGAGGTGGGTGGAGGGAAATCATCTGCTGTTGCCTGTGAGGAACTGTACAAAGAGAACACACAGCAAGCTGGATCTTTTGTTTCCCTAACCCTAACTTTTCCCTGTGCTCTCCCACTGTGTGTTCTTTTCAGCTGTACTGGGGGATACAGGAAATCAGTCCGGCTTTTCCTAGAGGACCACCCAAGCACCTGTGACTGTGAGGGAATTCTGACCTGCTCTGACTTTGTGGATTGAAGAATTTTGGGATTTGTTACCAGAGCTCTATGCTCGTCATTAGTTAATTAAAGATCAGTGCAGTGGACAATGCAGTTTGGTTTCCTTTTCATGCGAAGCTTCAGACAGGCTGCACTTTATTAAACTGCTAGGTCACAGCCTTGATTTATAATTGCAGTTTAGATTTGCCTATCTGTAATACTGCCTTGCATGTCGCATTTCCCCTTGAGCAAGGACTCTGTTTGTAATGGCAGCATCCTGTCCTCCAGCATTTCCACTTTGAATTTTTTTGCTTGTATCTCTGGCATACACAGAGGAAAGTACTTCTGTCATGGGCTGCTGACTGAGATATGTATTGTAATCAGTAGGAATATGCAACCAAAGAGGCAAAACAAAAAAAGAAGGATTTCTATTGCAGTAGATGTCATTGAAGTAGTGCTCATGGGTAGCGATGGGCAAATTTATTCGTCAGGTGAGAATTCGCAGTGAATTTCCACGTTTCACCAGCAAAATTTTTTTTATGCCAGCGTTTGATGCCTGGCATCAAAATTCTCCATTTCGCAGATTTTTTGCCTCTTCACGAATTTCGCAGGAAGTTCACAAATTTTTCGTTGAATTGGCAGAAATTCGTCCATCACTAATCATGGTAACTTAAAGTGTACTGTAGCTAGATTGCTAAGTATTAAATAGTCCAAGTAGAGTGAGCAACATATGAAAAAAAAATCCCCAAAAGCATTGAAGCCAATGGGTGTTTTGTTTTTTTTTTGCTCAACAGTTTTTCAAAATGTGCAGCATTTGTATTAAACCATTTACTATCCATTAGAGTCTATGGGCATTTTTATTTTCTCTGCAAACGCAGCAAACTATTTTGCTTATACCTAATGTGTACCACTCTTGTTTGCTTTAAATAGTTAACTGCGTGCAGGTGATGTTTGGCGGAATGAATGAAATATCCTACTGAGCTTGAGAGTAGATGGAAAGACTTGTCACAGATGGTTTTTCCTTAAAAGTCAGCAATAAAGAAAGAAGCATCACAAATGTTTTTTGTTGTGTACAATAAATAAATGAAAAGCAGCAGGGGTGCATCCAGCATGGCAAGCATGGTGCCAGAGAATGCAACAGAATAACATTTCAGTGTAACATTGATTTCTCCTTCAAGACTCAAGACATCTACAATATCTAGATATAACTGTCACGTAAATATAGCCTTGTTATTAGAAGCATTTATCCATTCAAATATGAAGGTATCAGTGGCGTAACTACCAGGGGAGCAGCGGGTGCAATTGCACCAGGGTCCGCCCCCTTTTGGGGCCCGCCAGAAAGGCTAGGAGAACTCCAATGTGCAATTCACATGGGGAGAGCCCGATGGGGTGCCCAAGTGCCAATCCTGCACCAGGGCCCACCAGCGAGTAGTTACGCCACTGGAAGGTATAAAGTATGTTGGGCACATAAGGGTGCTTCTGGCATAAAGCAATGTGAGTGCCCAGATGAATAAATGAGTTTAAAACTTTCTCTTGGTGATTTTCTGTTGGTTTTT
>CM044432.1:141126052-141144466 GCA_024363595.1 Xenopus borealis | reverse complement strand
CAAAGTATACAATATATAAAGTAATCATAGAATATATGCTAATTTATATAAAAATAATAATTTATAAATGAGCTCAATCTACCCATGCTCTCAACCCCTCTTTGGTTCCTACTTCAGAAAACTGCCTTCTACTCAGATGTTTTATATTTTATTTCTGTAACATTGAACATTGATGAGATTTGCCATTCTACTAAACATTTATTAGACATTTAACCTAAATCTAACTATTCTGCACATTTCTCCTAAATATCAACACTCCCAAATTTAGAGGTGCTTTCTGCACATTGGGTTGTTAATACTTAAGGCTGCTCTGTATTACAGTGTTATAGAACCAGTAGCTAGAGAAAGGAACATACATTGTGGCTTTTCCTAATATTTTTTGGGAATCTCCCTAAAGCTGGCCATAGATACAAAGATTTGATCATACACCACGTGTGTGGCGTGTCCTAACATTTTTGTACGTTTGTTCTGTCGTTCAGTTGATCAGACAGGTTAGAAGATTTCTGTCGGCTGCCAATCATATCTCTGCATGTATTGGCGATCTAACAATATCAGTGGGAAACTGTCATCAGCTTTGTTGGACTTAAACTTTCGTATAATTGCTGTCAGGTGCTGAATATTGTCTGATCTGTTCCTCCTTTTGAACATTTGGATTGATGGGGCCCCCATTTATACAAACATTCTGCATGTGATGCAGCACAGGAATCATTACCTATTGTTACCCTTCCTCCTATGCCTGTCTTGCTATGGGGGGAATGTAATTAAAGTCGCAAAGAGAAAAACATTGCGCACCAATAAGAGTAAAAATCCACATCTAGCAATAGCAATATAATATTGTTGAATATTAAACGGTCATTGCATTGCAAATCGTTATTGCACATTGCGGATTGTAATGGCGCACTCTTAAGAAGTGCTTGAAGTTGTCGTAATCTTTTGGAGCAAACATTGTGACTTTTTCAGTAAGAAGTTTTATTACGTTGACAGCACATTAGCACAAAGTATAAAATTTGTAAACGGCCTTCAGCTGGCGGAAGTGGTCGCTAAACAGTTTGCGGGTTCGCAAAAGGTATAATGCATTCACGCAAAGCAAAATTTGTTCGTGCAAAGGCTTAACTTTTGGCATTGCGAATAGTTTTTAATTTACCGACTTATATTACATTCCCCTATATGTGTTTTACTGAACAACATGGTAATATGAAAGTATGTGCCTTACAGCTAAACTAAACAGAAAATTCTAATCAGCATTTGTAGGTCAGACCTTATCTGACTCACAAAATAGTGTTATGCAACAGTACACAACAGCATGAGATTTAGTTGGATCTTACAAAATCTGATCTCCCCCTGCTGTAAAGTAAATTGAGTCAAATAAAGATGGATTTTGTTCACGCATTTTCATACGAAATCAGCGTATTTCCTAATATTTTATGTTGTCAGATTCAGATGTAGCATGCAGCGTTGCCTTCCAACAGTTGTGTTGCGTGGTATGGCAAATCTTCCATGTAGTTTACACATCAGATTTTTATATCAGTCGCATTATTTTTTGTCTCATATAACTTCATCAAACCTGTAGGATGTGACCTGTTAATTCAACACCATCTTACAAAATATCCTGTTTATTTTAGCCCTGAGATTCATTGGTATGAAAAAGCCAAAGAAAGATGGATGGAGAAAACAGAATTTCACTCTATTACAAAGTGAGAATGTGCTACAGAGAAACAACACAAGGGGGCAGTAGAGACAGCATTTGTGTAGAATAAGACAATATTTGATTGTTCCTTAATTTATATGAGGACCCTTGGGCAATGTACAGTAATCATGTAAATCAAACACAAATCCTTTTCCCTCCTCACCCCACCCCCTCATTTACAGAGTTGCAACTTACTTAAAGAGATACATCAGAAGTTAAATATTTTGTTATATCTATCATGATAATGTCTCTGTTAGGTCTTTGCATGCTATTATTAATTATGCAAATTGATCAATGCTTTTACATTACCTGTCTGATGCCCCATGTTCCTCCATGAAGGCGCTACCATATTCGTGCAGGGACAGTCAGGGTAGCAAAACAGTCAGGTTTAGGATCATAAAGAAACAGGAGCTATATTAACTCTTAATGTACATTAATATTTTGAAGGCTATGCCTTTAGTGTCAGTATCACCTTAATCTCACACCAGTCAAGGATAGATTTTCCTTTTGTTCTACCTCAGCACACTTTAGGGTAATTTACAGTGCAGTCACACATATTGGACTGCAGTTGTGTCAAAAAAAATATTAAAGGTTCCTGCTTCAAAAAGCACACTTTTTAATGATCCAGAGAAACCTTGGAGTTACCATCACCACCAGTGTTTTCCACAGAGACCTGTGTCAATTGTTATTGTGCACTTGAGTCTAAAGAATCTGGTCAATGCTTATTTTTAACAGCAATCCTGAATTTACACATTGAATTGCACAAGTGTTTGTCTTTTAATGCATGCAACGCAATGGCATTGGATGCATTGTCCCGTTGCAACCACAATAACATTGCGATTTGCACTCTACTTTTCACTTGGCAGACTGCACTTATTTGACCCTTTGTGCCTGTAACTGACATATGGGGATAAATCTCAAAATGCTGCTTCTTTCCTAAAAAGATGAACTGAGACTGAGACTGAATAGAATCAGTTGTTAGTTGATAGGCCTTGCTTGGCTGTGCAGGCCAGTGTAGGTGCTAGAGAATTAGTACTTCTAGTGAAAGGGAGAAGAGAAGGAGGTTAAAGGAAAACATTACCTCCAAAATGAATATTTAAGCAACATAGTTTACATCATATTAAGTGGGGTATTAAAGAGCCTTACCAAACTGATATATATATTTAAGTACATTTTACATCTCTTGCCTTGAGCCACCATTTCATGATGGTCTGTGTGCTGCCTCAGAGATCACTTGAGCAGAATAACTGCAGCTCTAACTGTAACAGATAGAAGTGTAGAAGCTAAAGGGAGAGCTCTGTCTGTTTATTGGCTCATGTGACCTAACATATATGGTTTGTTTGTGTGCACTGTGAATCCTACGATCCCAGGGGCAGACCTTATTTTTTAAAATCTCAATTTTCTATTTATGATTACCCAATAACACATATTACAAAAACAAAAAATATTATTATGAAAATGGTTTATTTACATGAAGCAGGGTTTTACATATGAGCTTAAATGAATATTTAAGCAACAGATTAAGTGGGATATTAAACAATCTTACCAAACTGGTAAATATTGCCCTTTTACATCTCTTGCCTTGAACCACCATTTCGTGATGGTCTGTGTGCTGCCTCAGAGATCACCTTACCAGAAATACTGCAGCTCTAACTGTTACAAGAGTGGAAGCAAAAGAAAGAACTCTGTTAATTGGTTCATGTCACATGTATGGTTTGTTTGTGTGCACCGTGAATCATACAATCCCAGGGGGCAGCCCTTATTTTTTTTAAATGGCAATTTTCTATTTATGAATACCCAATGGCACATTCTACTAAATATATATTATTATGAAAATGGTTTATTTACATGAAGCAGGGTTTTACATATGAGCTTTTATGCAACATATTTTTATTGAGGCCTACATTGTTCAGGGTATGGCTTTCCTTAAAGCAGCTGAGGGATAGCAATTGTTACTAAAGGCTAGAAAAGGGGGTATCGTGTAGTTCACCTGAACTTGGGAGACATTGCATATCACAGAAGCTTCACAGCACTTATAAATGATGCACAACTGAATAGTGTAGTTTGCTGAACTACAGTTGGTAATATTTACCTGAGGGTGAACTGAACTAAAATTTCTAGATGAGCTAGACGCATATTTATTCCTAAAGCTGGCCATAGATGCAAAGATCCACTCGTTTGGCGACATCACCAAACGAGCAGATCTTTCCCCGATATGCCACTAACTGCAAGGCCATATCGGGGTAATCCGAACGATCGGATTATGACGAGCGCAATGGACTTCTGACGGCTTGGTCGGAAGAAAATCCAACCTCCCTGATCGATATAGTGTCCAGATATTGCTCGGAAAGACCCGTCGGAAGCCCCCATACACAGGCAAACAAGCTGTCAAATTGGTCTAAACTACTGATATTGGCAGCTTTATCTGCCGTGTATGGCCAGCATTACTGTCATGCTGCAGAGCAATCTCCAGCGGGGAACGGGTCCCTGGTGCAATTGCGCTACCTGCTCCCCCTGGTAGTTACACCACTGGGTCCTAGTACTATTACATTTCTTATTCTTTTTACTGCACCATAGAAGCTGTTCTATCAGGGTGATGCAGAGCAAACACGGAAGGCTTGGGCTAGTACTTGTGCTTGTGAGTAAAGTTAATGGAAGTCCTAGCAGTTCTAAAAAAAAAAATGAAAAGCAAATGGAAAAAATGCAGTGGGATGTGGGGGAATAAATGAAGGTGGAGGTCAAGTGCAGGGAAAACTGCCACCGGACTGAGCCTCTGGGCCCTTCAAATGCAGCTGTTAACTTTTTGGCCTCCTATACAACTCAGTTGTGTGTTTCTGTTTCCAAGAATAATGCTAAAATTCAAATAGCTAATTAGGCATTTGATATTGATATGCTTTGAAAACTATAACATGAAAACCTAAAATGATATAGTGGCACCATTCCTTATATGAAAAATGTTTTGTACAGGGGGATGTAAAAAAAAGTCCTCAGTCTTTGGCACTCAACAAACACATTACATTACAAACTAAGAAAAAAGTTTTTTTGTCTCAGCCCAGATATAACCATCCTGTTACTTTAAATTACATAGTTACGTAGAAAACAAAGCAGTCTACTGCACACATCAGAGTTAATAAGTAATGTGTTTCTCTTCATCTGATGCTATTTCTTTCAAGTGGACCTGTCACCCAGACACAAAAATCTGTATAATAAAAGTCCTTTTCAAATTAAACATGAAATCCAATTTCAAATTTTTATTAAAGCATTCATAGCTGTTTTAAGCTCATTTAAAAAATCTCAGCTGCCAATCAAATATTGTCTGCCACTCCTCTATACCTTAGGCATAGAGGCGGGGCAGATAATTACTTTCACTTTCCATTCAGCACTTCCTAGATGCCACTGCTCCCCACACATTCCCCCAGTTCTCTTAACCATTTAATTGTGTAGCCAGGACATGGGGATAGACATTGGGTCCCCCATTCTGGTGCACAAACAAGATTCTGAGATGATACAAGGCTTGCCTTAATAACAGTGTCCACAAAATGGCTCCTGCCAGCTTGCTATAATTATGAATTCCCAGACTGAAGAAAACAAGATTAAAATTATTTATATAGTGTAATTAATGTTCATTTTGCTTGATTAATGTGATAAAATATGATTTTGAATTTTTTTTTGGGTGACGGCTCCACTTTCATCATTCTTATATTACCAATGCAGGTCAAGTATATGCATTACGAGTAGGGTTGCCACCCGGCCGGTATTTTACCGGCCTAGCCGGTAAAACACCCGCCAAGGCCGGGGCCGGTATTACAAATTTACCGGCAATGTAGCTGCCGGTAAATTTGTAATACCCTTAAAAAGACCCATCGGCCAGCCCCCAATCCCCCATATACTTACCTTTCCTCCTCTTGTTCAACGCGCTGCGCCGTGACCACGCCCCCAGACGTCATAGATACGCCCCCAAACATCATAGACATGCCCCCAAACATCATAGACACACCCATTTGACGTCATGCGCCGCCCGTTTTTTTGGTCCCGCCCCCAGCAGGCCGGTAAAAAAAATTAGAAAAGGTGGCAAGCCTGATTATGAGGGGTACTTTAATTCAAGTTTCATTAAAGTGTAGCCCATTATTAAAGATGCTGCCACTCCAAGGACAGATTTAATGACTTTCTAGAAATAACAATATTGGTAGATTATTTGATAGAACCCAAAAAAGAAAATGTTTGAAAACTGTTCAGCTAACTTCTCCATGAAAACCAATAATGCTGACTATACTACAATCCAATAAGAAATCACAACTATTATATGGAGGGCCCTGGAATACAGTAAGTACAGTATATCCTTCTAGAACCTTTTCATAAGAGATATTGTTCTTTCTCCAGTTGTGTTTAGCAATGAAAACGTGGCCTATGATGAATCATGATATGGAACTTGTGCAGTGATTAGTAGTTGCTTTAAAGGTCAGACCCTTTTTATAGATAGTATCAAACAATTATGTTTGTAATAGACATGATCTGAAAATAGATAAGACTTGTCTGTTCTAAACTGCAACTCTGAAACAGAATGTATTCTTTTCTGGCAAACAAAACATCTGTTTTTGTGAAGACTGGGCTAGTCAAGAAATCTGATCTTTTTTAACACATATGTGAGAAAGATCATCTAAATGTGTGGAATTCTTCCAATTACAGCAGTGAAAACACCTTGAATGAACAGAACACCTAATCATACTTCTCATGCTGATTTTCTATAAAGCCAACTATACTTGCTTTAAAGCCAGCTGTGCTGTCTGCTATGACCCTTGCTCTCCTTCCTAATAATTCCTCTAGTCAATTTCAGGTGGATATTCTGACCTAAACCCTATTTTAATGTCTTTGTGTTTAGTTAACATTGAAGTGAATTCAACGTTAAATTTAGTTATTATTACTATAAAATCCAAATTTTTCATGGAAAAAAAAAACCTAAAAATTTTCAATCTGAAAATTCCGGCATCTCAGACAAATTCATACTTTTTCGGGAAAAAGCCTGAAAAAATTGAGCAATTCGGGGAAAAAGATGAGGCAAAAAACGTAGGATTCAGATTTTTGCTTGATTTTATTGAGTTTTTTCCCTGATTAAATTGTGCTTTTTAATAATAAATAAGGTCACATTGTGGCTTCTAGTTTGCTCTGACTTTTTTTAATAAAATAAAAAGTCAGATATTGATAAATAGCCCCCTGTGTATTCGGCACTCAGTCTGCATTCTGTGTATTCTCTTGTACAGCATGCTTTGTTTTAACTTCACGGTGCTAATGAGCCTCAAAAAAATATTGGCAATTCCACTAGAAGAAGCAGCAGCAGCAGCATTACTGTGTGTAACCGCCTGGAAAAGAAACATCTGCCTGTAGATCTTTGTAATATTCCAAGTGCTGACACATATAGCACAGGACAGGTTTTAGCTATGTGTTGTACCATTCAGTCACCTGCATACTAACAAATACAAACTGAGTCAGCATTCATTTTCTGAAAGCAGCATAAATCCTTTCTTTTGGTTTTTTTTCCTATCACATCATTTGCTTTGTCTTTATATGCAGGTTAGAGAGTTCAGGTCAATTTGTACTAGTCTTAGTTTCCGGGTCACTTCAGTCACTGATAACGTAAGGTCTAGTGAGCATCTGATTAAAATCAAACATAATTTTCAGCAAAAGTCTGCTAAAGTATTGTGCCTGTTCTAGACCCTCTAACAAGTGAGTTTTCCTTCTAACTTGAAATGTATCTTTTTTTTCTGAAATCTAAAACTGGGTATTATAATGCCCATTTTCATAACAACTCTCATCAGCTTTTTATATAGTGAATAAAGTACCCCCTCTTGTAAATTATAAGGATAAGTTACCGAGGAGTTTCATGACCATATAAAAACACGAGGCCGAAGGCCGAGTGTTTTTATACAGGTCATGGAACTCCGAGGTAACTTCTAATATCCTCATATTTTGCAACTGGGGGTACTTTATTTATTATAATACACAAGTTTCAGGGAGTCATGTGACAGAAATGACATCAGAACTCACCGTTTATAACTGATGACATCAGAACTCACCGTTTATAAGGATATAATTTGCAAGATATTTACGGCTCTTGTGTATTATAAATAAATAATGAAAAACAATTGAAAAGTTGCTTAGAACTGGCCATTCTATAACATACTAAAAGTTACCTTAAAGGTGAACCGCCCCTTTAAGATTGTGCAAAACATGCATATATTAAGATTTTCTTACTAGAAAAAGATATACTGTATTGATAGGGATCTTTCTTCACCCTGCATATGCTGATCAGATTAACCCTGCACTGAACTGAAGAGCCCTAATAAGGGTTGGGGCAGACGGGGAGATTTAGTCACTTGGCATTTAATCGCCTTTTCTGTTCTCCCTGAACTGCCTGCTTGTATGAAAAAACGCCAGCGCCAATGGACTCGCGACGCTTCAATTTCCGGAATTGCACAAAGTTGCCTAGTAAGGAAACTTCCTGCGATTCCGGAAATTTAAGCGCCGCGAGTGCATTGGCGCTGGAGTTTTTTCATACAAACAGGAAGGGTAGCAGGTAGTTCGGGGAGATTGTTGCATCGCAGAAGAAGCGATTAATCACCAAGCAACTAAATCTCCCCGAATCTCCCTGTCTGCCCCACCCCTAAGTCTCAGGCACAGCTTCAGCCTTGAGGGTGTTCTATGTAAATATAAGTTTTATGAGTAATCTTGGGCTTTTTTTCCCCAGAATTCCTTCTGCAACTCAGACTGTAAGCTCTGCTGGAGTTGTGAGTGATGCGTAGTGATGTACAATTAGGGTTGCCACCTTTTTCCAAAACTGTTACCGGCCGGAAGGGGGCGGGGCAAAAAAGGGCATGACGCAAAAAGGGGCGTGAAGTGACGCAAAAGGGGTGGGCGGAGCCATGGCGATCGATGGAAGAAGACGCAAGAAAGGTACGTTTTTGGGGGATTTAAGGCAAGGCAAGGGCCTTTTTTAAGGGGTATATATATATATATACATACATACACACGAGGCCAAAGGTCCAGTATTATTGGAAAGCCTCCCTTTATGGAGCCTAGGTTACCTGAGCTCAGTGTCGGATTGGGATGCTAGGGACCCACCAGAAAGCCTTAGACCTTGGGCCCACCAGAAAACCTTAGACTGTAGGTGCGCTTTCCAAACTATTATTCCTCCTAATCAGTGACTTGGGGGGGGGGGGCACATGGATCATAACTGTTTGCTTTTGAATCTGAGCTGCATGCTAAGAATCAATTGCAAACTCACTGAACATTTATGTCCCATGAGGCCTTAAATTTGTACGACTAACTCAGAGTCTCAGAGTTAGAGAGCGGAAAAGTAGTAGGAAGTAGTGTTCTGTTATGTTAGACATCCAATCACTCCAGCCTTTATGCATTACATTTTTGGCTAACTAACTGTATTAGAAACATTTTTTATTTTGCACAACCTATCTATTTACTAAGTTTTTATTTTTACACTGAACAATTCCTTTAAGCATTTTCCCCATAAAGAAATAGGGAATGACCATGAAGTGGGCTAAATGGTTAGAAGCAAGAGGCCCACTGACACCTGGGCCCACTTGTTTCTAACCATTTAGGGAGGAACTCCATGATGCGGCTTGAGCCGACACATTGCCATGCCACGTGCTGGATGTTAACAGGAAGTGAAGGAGAAATCACAGGTAAGAACTACATTTATCCAACTGTCAGATGAAAATGCAGTAGGCTCGAGCCACATCATGGAGTTCCTACTTTAGCCTAGGGAATTTTTCTTGTATTCCAATGGGCCAGTCCGATACAATTAAAAAAATTAGCTACACTGCATATTTGGGCATGCCTGCCCTTTTGTGGTCCATGAATCAGACTAGTCTGTCTGTCCAAACCCCTGTGACAGGATTCCCACCAACCTGCAAGGACATTTTATTAGGTAATAGGGGTGTATTGTCTCCTTATGCTAATTATTTTAACATGTTTAAACAGTAGATAAGCAGAATCTTTGGCATGTGCAGCTAGAAATGTTTGTGACATATTATTTGGGGGAGGATGGTATGACATCAAATACTTTTTGTTTGACTGTCCATGCATAGTAAGGTCCCATTGGGCTCTGATGTAATGCTATGACATAAGGTATAATAAGGGGGCACTTTTCATTGAAATCTATCAGTCCCATCTCAGGCTTTTCTGAAGTTCAGAATTTCTAGCAACAGAAATTGTCAGCTTAAAGGGTAACTAAACTTAAAAAAAATACATGATGTAATTTCAGAGTGCTTTGCGGAACATTTTTGCAAATTACATTTTTTTTCTACATTTAGTGATTTCTGAGATATTAGTCTTTTTAGTCAGTTTTAGACCACTAACATGAAATAAATAAAAACAAAGATATAACACACATCTTGTTATAACTTGTTTAAATTATAACATTCAGTATGTGTGGTGCACAACACATTTTCTGAAGTGTGAGAGGTGCGAATACATTGTTTAAAAAAAATATTAATAGTCCAATTTCTAAACACTTGCAATTTCTTATTTCTATAGATTGAAGTGACTGACTTGGTACTGCCAGATGAGAGGGGTGTTGATAATGAGATTGCTACATACTGAGCACAAATGGATTATTTTACTTGGCACTCGCCATACAAATTCTATTTTTGATGTCAACTATTTTGTCTGAATTTTAATATTTTTATCTATTAGAACATAAGGCTTATTTGATTTCAGTTTGTTTATAATGTTTAGACATGTTGCTTTCATCCATAAGCCACCTGTATTTGTTTGGTTTTAAATGATCTATAATAGGTTCATTCACCTATGTTGAGGATGTTGTCTTATGATTACTGCTTTCAGTGATGCACATGACTAAGAGCAGCTATGCATAGACATGGTGGATTTAATATGTTTTAACGTACATCTTCCTGGTCAGTTGGTGCATGAAACCCACTTTGACATTTTTACAGCTAGACATACTTGCCTCAACAGCTCTCCTGGAAGTCCAAGAGTGTAAGTCACGCTAAATGTAAATGCTTTTTCTTTGCACCATATTTAGTTAGCCCTAGATTTGGTGACTATAAATTGAGCCAACATTCTGGTATTAGAAGTCTTAAATGCAAAATAAATGCTGAAGTATTTAGAGAATTACCTGATTGTGTTTACATCCATTCATGTTTGTTTTAAGAGCCACTGGCAACTTTCTATTTGCATTAGCATAACAAGATACAGAATGAGATGACATCTTCATTTTGTGTTATCTGCCAAAAGCACCTGTGCAGTGAGGAAAGTTGGTTTATTTCCAGCCAGATCTCCAGATCTCCTTGGTAGGTGCAGCTATATACAAAGCATAGGTCATTTCCCATATGGCTTGTTGTGCAAATTAAGAACTTATATTCCTCCTAGGAAGCACACGCTGCTTTATTATACTTTACATGTGAGTACTTGCAGGTTTAAGTGCCTGTAATACATACAACATCTCCTATACAAAGAAAAGCAAGAAAGAAAAACAAAGCTGTGACATGTGTAGGAAAAAAACATAACACAAATACGGGTTAACATCAAATCCAAAGAAAGATGGCCCTCCAATAAGGGAGACCAGGTTTATTACTGAATTGGGATGCTAAACCCAATATATATATGGGCATAATACTTTAAAAACTTTAGTTGTGTGTTGTAGATGTAGCCAAAACAGCAATTTGCCAAAAAAAAAAACAGTACATTCTGTAGCAGGTTTTCCTACATCTGAATGAGACATTTAAAAAAAAGTTTGTTTTATAACTACTATAATGCGTCAAGATGAAAAAATCTTTCAAACTTTTTCAAATATCTGTTTTGCAACACTGATGCTTTTTAAATTGGTCCTTGTGTTAGTGATGTGCCATGTTCCCACCCCGCTGATGATGTCACAAAAGGAGTGGGGCAAGCCGGCCGCGTGGCTATAAAAAAGGAAGCCGGAAGTCGGCAGTGTAAGATGGCAAAGAAAAGAAATCAACTACAAGCATACAAAGGAGATGGGGATTGATCAACGCACATTCCCTGGCCCACTGTCTAATAAGTATCTAGATTATTATACATAGAAATCGTTATGCCTGGAGGTTGCATTGTGACTGAGATAAATGTCAACATTTTATCTTTTTGGCCCTGGTATATGCTACATTTCTTTGAGATACAGGGCTTAATTTTCTTGCTTGTGTACAAATTCCTTTGATTGTGGCCAGCTACAACATGGTATTGCATTTGTTTATCAAACAACGCCCATGTCATCATTCCCTGTTGCTTCATAAAACACACATGTACATTGCACATGCAATCTTTATAATAACATTACGTAATAAAATCATAGTCATAATAAAGGGTTTCACAGTCCTATTCATTTGTCTTAACAGGATATTATCCTGATTTGTTAACAGAACAAACGAAAACAAAAACATAATAAGGTTTCTTGCTGAATGAAATTATGAAATCACATCTATTAAGCTAATTAATAGCATATCCTAATTACTTTGAGGGATCAAGAAAAGCTTGTACTGCAATTACTCCCCATTCTTAAATGGAATTTAAATACAATGTGCAATATGTTGTTGGGAAAACAAGGAAATTGTTGAAGAAAATTTGGGAAAGACTGGGATACTGAGATTTTACAGTACATGTGGCTTCAACTAATTGGTGCTGAGGCAAACACTTCTGATAGTTCCACTAAGAAATAGAACACACAGACTTTGCAAAACTAATACATGTTATGTTTAAAGAGAAAAATGCAACAGGCATCTAATACAAGTGTTATAGTTCAGATCCTTGCATAATGTCCCTTCACAAGAGATTTCTACTTTCCTCCAATTACTTTTCACTGACACTGGAAGCTGCTTTTATGTAGCAGACACACAATCCAGAATTGCCCTAACACAAGGGACACACACTTGTAACTTTGAAACAGTGGGTCAACCACTAGGGTGCTCAAAGGGACAGGTACACTTGAGTTCACAAGCTATTATGTACTGCTGACACTCTCCAGTCTCCACAGTGGTTCCCATTACCCCATAGATGTCTACAGACCTGGACTGACAATCTGTGGATTCTGGGGCCAGAGGGGCTGCTATGAGATGCCATAGGCAGTATTTATTGGGCTGGTGGGGGGTCTGCTTGGATCACTGTGTACTTAAATTGCCAGGGTCTTTTTGAATCCCAGTCTGATCCTGCCTGGAGAGTAAAGTGAAGTCACTCTGCTCCAGGCCTTACCTCCTGGTCAAGTTCAGTATATGCAGAATCATCTTTGCCAAAGCCTACCCTTTGGTCCTCCTCTTTTCTCAGATGTACCTTGTGAGTCCTAGCAATCTTTAGGCAAGTGGTAAAAAAAGACTGCGCCCCCCCAAGTAAACATTTTTGGAGGGGACCAATGCATATTACCCTGCACCACTCTGCTGGTTTTGCCCACCCTCTCCCACCACATGCTTATGAACGCACATGCATTATTTTAAAGGAGAAGAGTGGCAGGGAGGGGAATTTTAATATTATAGAGGAAGCTGACCCTGCGGTCCAGGCTCTCCTGTTCCCTGGGCCGCCCCAGCGGCCATGGGTCTGCTTCCTCTACAGTTACTGCTTCAAGAACTCTGATGCCTCCCAGACAATAGTATGACATCCCTGCAGGCAGAATAAGCTAAGGTACAGGAACCGGTGGACATGAAAAGAATGCAGAATTAAATTAGGGGAATAATCATGTGATCCCAAATATAAACTTGCGCACAGTGTTCTTCTGAGCACAATTGCAATTTACTTTACAGATTTATACAGTTAAACAGTAACTGACTTTCAGTTCAATAGATCTTATAGGAAGGTAGTCCTGGATTAATTGAATTTGTAGGTGATGTCTTCAATTAGATGGTGTCCTGCTTATTGCTCTGGGCCCCACTGGAATTTTACAGCTGTGCTGAAATGCAGAAGGAAGGAGAGGCTTCTGTCTAGTTCACTACAGGTTTACAAGTACCCTACTTCTTGAATATTGGGTCAGCACTCTGACAATGAACGGATTCACATTCTTTTTTTCTTTTATTTTCCTAGGCGAGTGACACATGGGGGTATATTTAACAAAGAGTGAAGTTAAGAGTGAAGTTCCGCCACTAGAGTGAAACTCCGCCACTCTCCATTCATTTCTATGGGATTTTTAAAAGGCGTAGTCATCAAAGGGTGAACTTTCACTGCACCCATTGATAAATATGCCTTGCAAAATCCCATAGAAATGAATGGAGAGTGGCGGAATTTCACTCTAGTGGCGGAACTTCACTCTTTGATAAATTTATCCCCTGGTCTGAGCTGAAGGAAGGCTACAAATTCCCCCAAAGAAACTGGAGTGCTTAAGCACATATCATCTTCAGTTTTTAAATAGAGTAATAACAATAATAATAAGGTGGTTATTGTTTTCACTGAACCTGTTATACTGTGATATACAGTATATGTGCATAATGTTATGTATGTGGATGCATCTTTCCCATTTAATATAAATGGGTGGACAGATGGAATGAGCTCTTAGACACTTATGGTCATATTTAACAACATACATTTTACATTGCATCAAATACAATGTAACCTTATACAGCTGATTATAGCTTAAATGAGCATACACAGATATTATAAGTTCCAGGCAGCTAAACACAGTATTACACCTGTGTTCTAGATCATACTGCACATAATTTAGTTCAAGTGACATAGGGCTACTGGTGCATACACAACTTCACACTGACATCCATGTGGTACCCTGACCGGTAGTTCAGAAATAAGAAGTAGCCATTCCTATCTACAGATATATATAACAACAGGTCTACTAACACAGCCATCCTACTATAAACAAATTGAAATTGGCTTTTGAGTATCCTACCTACATAGTTACATAGTTAAATGACAAAGTCCATCAAGTTCAACCCCTCCAAATTAATGCCCAGCATACACACACACCCCCTCCACACTTTCACACAAACCATATATGCCCATAGCTACAGTATACTAACTGTAGAGTTTAGTTAGAATCAAAATAGCCTTTGATATTATGTCTGTACAAAAAATCATCCAAGCCCCTTTTAAAGGAATCAACAGAATCAGCCATCACAACATCACCCCGCAGTGCATTCCACAACCTCACTGTCCTCACTGTGAAGAACCACCTACACTGCTTCAAATGAAAGTCCTTTTCTTCTAGTCTGAAGGGGAGGCCTCTGATGCAGTGATCCTCATTATGGGTAAAACGTTCCCCTGCTATTTGTCTATTATGTCCTCTAATGAATTTGTAAAGTGTAACCATCCTTGCAAGCACCTTTTTCCAGAGAAAACAACCCCAACCTGGACAGTCTACCCTCATAATTTAAGTCTTCCATCCCTCTAACCAGTTTAGTTGCACGTCTCTGCACTCTCTACAGTTCATTTACATCCCTCCTAAGGACTAGAGTCCAAAACTGCCTACAGCAAACTGCTCAAAGCTTGTCCAAGTGCTGCATTGTTACTGCACTGAGGCAACTTTGCTCAGTGTAAGTAAATAAAGTTCAGTGAGTTTCAGGTTCCCCTAGTCCTTAGGAATACTGCTCTGACGAGGGACCTGGTCAAGTGCCTGTGGTTAAGGGTGGGTGTGTCAGCATGAGCAATAAAGCTTATGAAGAAACAGGGTAGAGGGCTGGTATGGAGGTGAGGGTGATGGGAGTTGTCCATGACAGTGAAGGTGCTTGACATATTTTTCATCTGGGGGAAAAGTGTGCTGCAAAAGATATGGGAATTAAGTGAGTGGATCTGATTCCAGTGTAAGGAATCTGTACCCTGGTGGTCTAGTTCATTGACTTCCTGGTTTGACTCCTGCCTGTTATTTCACTCCGATCCTGTCTCATCCCATTTGATTGTTTACCCAGTTTTTACCCTTGCCTGACGATTACCACCCCCTTTACAGCTACGAGCAGTAAGTACATAATCACTAAATGCTAATTAAATAGAAATATAGCCCTGGATTAATATCATTACATACCCACATGTTAACACATTTCATATCATCCGAGCTAAATGGTTGGTTTTTTTTCTGCAGCCTCCAATGGAGCCTTACGTGCCAACTGAGGAAGATCCTCTGTCCTTCCTATTGTAGGACCTTTACTATGTATAAAATTATTAAATTTTTAGAACACATTTTCCTTCCGACAGGTACAGGTAATTCTAGTTATTATAGTTACAGTTATTAGTTATAGTTAGTTAATTGTTTGGATAGAATGGTGTGTGATTGTGTAAGTGAATGTGAGATATAAAAGGCCAAGGGTATAACAAGAGGGCAAGGGGGTCTAACATTTGACATTCAGCTTTGCCTTTCATACACATTTGTTGAACCCATACCCTGATATTAATGCTTATAGTCCAATCATCATTACAAGGAAGGGTTTTTCCCAGAGTTTTTCAGAGCAGAATTTATTCTGGTACAAATGGGGCTGTAACTGGTGACACTGTAAATTTCTGACCAATTTTGTTATTTAGGTTTGAATATGCATTAAATAGATTTAAGTGGAAGCAGGAAAACTTTGCAAACAAAAAGAGTGTTGGGGGTAAGGAATGAATAAGGTATATAACATAGAAGATATTCCAGCAAAAGGCGATCGTGCGATCCATCATACGGCATTCAATTTCTTATCCCTACCTTCCTTATAGGAGATAGCCAGGGAAGACAAATCGAGCGCAGCACGATGGATCATCGCCCTGTTGCCTTTTCTGAAGAGGAGCGGAAGCAGAGTTTCAGTAAGTTATTTCTTAATGAAGGCTTTGTGATTTAAAAGTTTCATTTGTCTTGGTGTTTTTTTTCAATGTATACTAACAAGCATAATAAATATGCCCCGTAGTATGTCCTAGAATGTCTGATTCAAAGCAATTTTTCAATGGGCCTTTTTTATAGTTTTGAAACAAATGCTCTATAAGGATACAGATATATTGTTATTGCTACGTTTTATTACTCATTCTTTTCATTTAGGCCCTCTCCTCTTCATATTTCAGGCTTTTATTCAAATCAGTGCATGGATGCTAGGGTCATTTGATCAGATTGCTGAAATTGGAGAATCAAGAACAACTTATGATAAAAAAATTAAACCCAATTGCGCATTGTCTCAGAATATCAGTCTCTTCATCATAATAAGAGTTAATTTAAAAGTAAATAACCCCACAGCTACACAGGTGTAGTGTGTTTCTGTGTTTTCATTGACACAATATAAATGACTTGTATTTAAATGATTAAATAGATGTATGCAGGGGTGGCATAGAACCTAAACATGTCTCTACGCCGTGAGCGCTGATGTCACGCAATATATTCAGTGGAAGTGACATCAGAGCCCTGTGCATGTGACATCACTTCCGCATTCTTCCGTTGCCCCCCAACCCCTCAGCTCCGTCACTGGATTTCCTATGGACATCTGTAGAGGACACACCTCCCAACTGTCCTGTTTTTTAGAGGGACAGTCCCTCTTTTGACAGCTCAACCAGCAATCCCTCATTTGTACTGGAAATCATGTTTTTCTCTGCACTGAACAGTAAGAAAAAGAAACAAAGTTTCTAATTTAATTGGTTTTTGACAGAGAACCCAGAACTTCCAGGAGGTTCATATAAGATACTTTGTAGCAATTTCAAGATAAGCAAATAAGTAATTGTAACAAGATAAGATAACAGGTCCCTTGAGAAAAGTTAAACTCACATCTTAAAGGGCAATTCACCTTTATTAGCAAAACTGTAATAACTGAAAAAAATATGACTGGAATACGGTCATCCTTTCATAACCTGTCAAATTTAGTTAAATGAACATGGTAATTAGGGGGTGTGGTCACAAAAATGGGCATGGTCACACAAATTTGCATCGCCAAGCGCAGTAAATTTTTGTCCCTCTTTTTATTTCCAAAATGTTGGGAGGTATTGGAGGAGGGCAGGGAGGGTTTAAAGTAATAAAATTAAAAAATAGGCACCCCGAGGGCCGCTCCCAAAACCATGTAGCTCTAAGGCACAGGCCCTTGGGGGCCTATATATAAATACGGCCCTGGATGCATATATAACGTGATCTTTAAAGTGCTATACAGTGTTGTACAATTGTATAATGTAGAAAAATACACATTTTAATAAATGTGTATAAATATAGAAAGTGCCAAGTGGTAAGAGACACAGTAGGAAATAAAGCCCATAGAGTTACAATCTAAATATACTCTGTCAGGGCCAGGCCAAGGGTTTTTTTTTCTTTTTTTTTCTTTTTACTTTTCAGTTCACTTGGCTTGTTGGCCTTTATTAAAAGCATTATAATTAAAATTCTCATACCCCAACCCCCTCTTGGGTTTATTTTAGCCTGGTGTATCTGTAAGGGCTCCCCCACCCTGGAGTGGCGTGACTTGGTGCCATCCAGTTCTATGCTGGCACGTTGACGCACATAAGTAGTAGGCTGCAGGGCTGGAGCGAGACATCAGTCAGAGTCAGTCATTACAAAAGCAGGATCTGTTGGACAGAGAGGACCTGCTGTGCCCGCTAGAGGGGAGCAGTAAAGCATCTCTCACTGAAGAGACCTGTCTGCTCTTTCCTACTGGGCTTTTGGCAGCTGCACCTGCCTTTTGGCAGTATTTGGGGCCTCCAGCTGCAGTATTAATGGATATGGCTGGGCCTGGGCCCATTGTTGCTGCTGGCCTGGCAGTCAGGCCTGGATTTAGGGAGAGGCCCCCTAGGCCCGGGCCTAGGGCGGCAAGATGTTTAGG
>CM044432.1:141085358-141102958 GCA_024363595.1 Xenopus borealis | reverse complement strand
TTTTCAATTTCCGCCATTGCTACACAGCAGCTTGTTTATATGAGCTATAGTAGTGTTTCTTAAGCAAACAGATCAGTTTTACAAGTGCAGAACAACGGTACATTTTTCATTACTTTAAAACACTTTAATTTTTTGATGTTACTATTCCTTTAAGTAGAGCATCCAGGTTGGTGTGTGGGTTGTGGCTCTACATTTACATATTTATCTGCAAACATTCAATTAGACAAGGACTCTATTTTAAATTTATCATAGAAGTGTCTGATGATGAATGGTATTGGAGTTTAAACCAGTTGCCAAAATACAGTGTATGCTGATTTTACTGCTTGCCAGAGAGTTGCTTGATATTATAATGGTAGTTGGAATTTTGCCATAATCTATAATAAATAACCACAGCACACGCACAAATATAAATCAGACTCCTGGCTCTCACTGCATCTGATGCAGGTATTATTGCCAGGATTCCAGCCACACATACAAGTATACCCTTCACTGTATTGTATGTCACAGTTGGCTTACATTTCTTTTAAAGGAGAATTCAACCTTGTAATAAAAAATTGCAATTGAATCAGAATGATGGTAAAGTGATGGATCCAGTCCTTCAATGCACAGGATCTGACCAATGCAGTAGGATTTCCTCTGTATTGCACCACCTTGTTCTATATTATTCTATACAAGAACCAGAATCAGCAGCTAGCAGGACCTGAGAGGGAACTGAAGAATGTTTGTGCTCAGGGCTGTGATTGGCTGTCCCCCTCTTACTGTGCTTCTGGTAGGGCCTGTTAGGACACTCCCACCCCTCATTTGAAACACAGACAGGGACCAGAGAACATCTATAGGGAGCCCAAATAAAGTGGCTTTTTTAAAGATAATATTAATTTTTAGCACCATGTAAAAGCAACACCATATAACACTTGCCTACAATTTCCTATAATTGCCTACACAATTAGGGTTTTTGCATTTATCCTATATGTCTCCTTTAATCCTGAATCATTACGGAGATGCATATTTTGTTGAACAAGCATCTGGCAGTTTGGTACCTCAAAAAACTGCCATATACTGAAAATCATCTCTGTGCTTTCATAATGACATTAAGTCATCTTTTGGCAGTTTTTTCTTTCCCCGTTGCTCTTGAGGAAATACTGAGTATGCTTCCCTTTGCTGAACCAACATACATGTGTTTTAAAAAAGAGTTATTTATATCCTGTGGCTTTCTCTTCATCAGTCTTTGACCTAGCTGCTCTGCATGTTTCCACGAAAAACAAGCCAACCAAATAATGAAAATATTCATGATTAATGCATATTTTTATAATATAAAAGGAAAGTAAGGGACTTGCCTAAAGTCACAGTTACTCCCCTCTAGTCTAGAATACTTATATACTTAGAATAATTATATAATATTATTTAAATATTTGTTCTTCATTTCTCACTTGGCTTGTGTATCACCAGGTATATTATGATTGGTCTTGCATGGATATTTTATGATTATTATTATTATTATTATTAATAACATGTATTTCTATAGCGCTAACATATTTCAGAGCACTGGCTGACAGTTGGTAGGCTCTTGAGTCATTTAGACAATAACATGATTGCAAATGTTAATAATTGTACGATCCAGTTGATGGACTGCAAAGTAGAACTTTAGACCCATGTAGATCAAGATCAATAGCTACTGCTTCATTGGAAAATGAATATACTTCCTTGCAATAATGTGTTGGACACTGTATAAAAACACCGGTGACTCTCCTTGGAAATTAGTGACATCTGGCACCTGGCAATAGTATAGAAAAACTCTGTACCTACTTGGTTAGGACTATTCCCTAACCATATGTGATTAGCTTGGACATTTGATAAGATAAAGTTAAAAAAGCTCAGACTCAGCTTGATGCAGTAAAGAATACACAACTATAAAAAATAAATGGACTGCTGTGCTTAAATTGCCTTCATGTTTAGCCTGGTGCTTGACCATTGCATAGTAAGTTGGGACAGAACTATCAGATGAGCCAAAATAAATCTTTTGGGTCAAGCAGATTTCTTTTGGACGGACGAGTAAAATCTGGTTTACTTTTCATCTGTATAGGCATTTATATGTGTTCTTAACCATGTTCCGAATGTGTTTCCTGCAAACAAATGAAGACCAACGTCAAACTGTCACATAATGTCACTGCACTGTACTGCAATTTAATATAAAGTTAACTACCCCTTTAAGCTAGTTCTTTATTGATTCATGTTTATTGAGTCCTGAAAGTTGAGAACCTAAATACATTCTAGAATGTCCGTCAGTATAGAACATTATGATACTGTTGCTTGTTATTCTTGCCATGTAGCTGCACATACATTGGCTGAGATAAGAGTTATCTGTTATGTATAGGTAACCTCAGCGACCCATCTAGGATAAAGTTGTGTGTCCTGGCATTACCTTGCTGTGTTTGCCAGCCTGACCTGATTTGTGTTTTGATGAGCGGGTTTGTGTAAGGACAAACAAAAGCTTTTAGGCCTGCTGGATTCATATCAAAGTGCAGACCCAATAGAGGGGAACACAATTCTCTCTGATCCTATCAATTAAAGTCTTTGTGTTATGGCAGCTTTCTATTCTTACCAACTAGGTTAAAGCACCAGTCTGGGCCGACAGCTTTTCACTTTATAATTGGCTAAACAGAGAAATGCCTGCAAAGCTGTAAGGGCTCATATATGCAGGTTCTGTGTGCAGTTTTTGGATGCATGTCACCATGTTATTTGTCTGCAAATAACAGGGTAATTGCACTTGACACAATTGTGTTTCCTGAACCAAATCCTAATTTGCATATGTAAATTAGGGGTGGGAATGGAAATCATGTGACTTTCTGTCACAAAACATGGAAGTAACAAACATTTTTCCCATCTTTTCCTTTCCCACCCCTAATTTGCATATGCACATTAGGATTAGATTTGATAATCGGTCAAATCTTTCAGACAAATCTCAAAAAGTGAGGTGATTTTAGCTACAGGGTACTAAGCATCAAGAGGAGGCCTTGCTCACAATACAAACTCAACTGAACATTTTTAATGGATCTTTAATCCAGAAAGCTCGGGACCTGGGTTTTTCCAGATAACAGATCTTTCTGTAATTTGGATCTTCATATCTTAAGTCTATTAGAAAATCATGTAAGTCTTAAATAAACCCAATAAGCTGGTATTGCTTCCATAAGGATTAATTATATCTTTGTTTCAAGGTACTGTTTTATTATTACTGAGAAAATGGAAATATTTTTTTAAAATTTGGATTATTTGATTATAATGGAGTCTATGGGAGAGAGCTTTCAGTAATTTGGAACTTTCTGGATAAGGGGTTTTCAGCAATTTTCTTTCATTGTGCAAAAAACAGTTTTTGCCTTGTAACATTTATCACAAATGAAGGTACTTGACAGGGAGTCAATATCTGCTCTTAAATTAGTCCTTTGGTTACATTGTCTATTCTGCTTTAGGGTCACACAAAGCATGTGTTAAGAAACACTTCCTAAAATGAGAAAAAAAGGAAGATGGATTTAATATATACAATGCAATTTCCCCCTCCCCTTTAGCTTATATCAAAGCTGCAGATATACGAAAAGGTTTATGCAGTCGCTTACATATAATTCTGCTATTATCTTAAACAGTGCTTAAAGGGCAACTAAATTCTATTAATAGAATTATGATAGAGATGCTGTATTCTGTATACTAAATATAATCACAAACTGACTGCACCAAAAGCCCAATAAAACAAAAGATTTATGCTTTCAAAGTTGCCACAGGGAGCTGTCATCTTGTAACTTTGTTAAACATCTTTGCAAGACTCGCACATGCTCAGTGTGGTCTGGCCTTCAGTTGGGAGGTTAAGCTTAGGAATCATCATAAATGATCAAAACATAACAAGTGAAATAATATCTGCCATAAAAGCTAATACAGCAAGACTGATTAATAATTACAATATACAGCCTGTACTGGGTCTTTGGATATCTGCAGGGAAACAAACAAATCTTCTGGGAAGTAAGGTGGGAGGCTCCGACCTGCCGTTTGAAAGTATGATTGTTTCCCTGCAGGGCAGTTAGGGACCATCTGAAGTTTCCTATCCGCAGCTGTCGGAACAAGTAAAACAAAGGGGGGAATTTCACTGCATACAGTCAGGTTTATTATAAAAACAGTAGACATTTTTAAATTAAGGTATAATGGAGATAGATTTATTTTTCAATAATAAATAATAATAAGAAAGTAAAAATGGGATTTATTTTTTTTTAAATTGCACCCTAAATGATTTACATGGAGTCCCCTTGCTCCACAGTCTGAGTCATTGTAATAGATTCATGTTGGTCTTATACAGTGCTAGTGTAGTGATAAAAGCCTACAATGCAGGCTTAGTCTTGCTAATGAGAACCAGTGCAGAATCAGATGGTCAGTCCCTATTCACACATCCTCATCATATGATCCAGTGGCCACCCTCCTTTTGTTCAGGGGCAGCTTGTGCCTTTGTTCACTGCTGTAAGTGTGTAAGAGCCTTCTCGGGATACAGGTGGCACAAAGGATCATATTAGCAGCAGGCAATTGTCTGAACCAAGCAGAGGAATAATGGGCTTTGTTCTGTCTGCAAAGATGTGACTAAATGGTTTGTGATAAATATCCTACAGACTTATTTATGTGGCCACTTAATGCATAATTAATTAACCTACATTTATCATGCACTATGATAAGTGACGTGTGCTTGGCTATACGCTGTCATCAGACATCAGCTGGATAGACTGAATTCACACTCATACAGGAACCTATGTAGTCATTTTGCTTTGTGAGCCAAATCTGAAAGCTACATTATACTAAATAGGAATTTATTTCATAGTGTAATTTATAGCCCACAGAACAGAAGACTGTGAGTTCTCTGGAAATGAAAAATATACCATTCTAATTCTATTCTTCATCAATGATTTATCCCTTTAAACGTTCAATTGAGGGTTTGTTAAAAGAGATGGATGGCCACTAAAAAACATTTTTGCATAATGAAATCCTAGCTATTTTTTCAATCTATGTTTATTAAACATTTTCCTTGGTTTTATATGTAAATGTTATTGCTATTGAAATCAATATTTGTTGCTTTTTATTCTCTGGTTCTGATTCTTGGAAACAATGCATTAAGGCTGGGGACAGACAGGGAGATTCTGTCGCCTGGCGTTTAATCACAGGCGACAATCTCCCCGAATTAGTCTGTCCCCAGCCTAAGAGGCAACTACTCCCTGTTGATCAGTAAATCAGCTGGCTTCCGCTACAATGTTTTAGGAGTCACAAACAATAGATCAGGGGTGTCCAACCTTTTGGCATCGAGGGCCACATTGGAAAAAGAAAAGTTGCCTGGGGCCGCACATGAAATGCTCAAACACTTTTGATTTGTAAAAGTAAATAAAATGCACAGAAAAGAACTAAAATACCAGTTGGATAACCAGATAGAGCTATACACTGGAATATGGGATACCTGGATATTAAATAGACTTACTATTATATTATGATGATGTTTCCTCTGGAACCAAATGTTTCAAGCTAGGCCGTATTCATATCCATCCTGGGCCACAGGTTAGACACCCCTACAATAGAATATAAACAGACTGATATTGTCAGTAGCAATCACATTTAGAAATACACGTAAAACCATTCAAATGTAATTACTGTTTCTTACAATTACATTGTTTATTTTTTTCATTTTACAAAAATTCATTTTTGGCTAGACATCCAATTTAAATAAGAAATGTTTTTCATAGCATGACAACAATTATATATATACAGTTATATACTTTTAACATCAGAAGTTGCTACTTGTGCCCATTTCAGAACTCCAAATACATATCTGGATATCAATTATCCATGCACGAGAGTACATCTCAGTGGGGGGGTCTGTTATTGTGCTTTCAATGTTTAACACAGCAGCACTGGATATAGGTTAGGTTTAATTAAAATACCACATAATCCTAAATGAATTCATCTGGTGACAGAATGCAGCCCATGTGAAATTGCTTGTGCTGGGTCCCAGCTGTTATTTGTACCTTGTGCCCTTTTCACACACTCCTGCTCAATTAGGGGCCGAGGGTTGCTATGTCCAAAGGCTTATTGATTGTGGGCTGTAGGGTTGGAAGTTCACTGACCCTGGTCTTCCAGTATCAAATGGGGTTTCTTTGACAGAAATGTATGTAAAATATATATTCAGCTTCCAACACTTGAGTTCAGTTGAGCTGGAGGGGGATCACCGACTCTATAACTGTTCTAAATTGATGCATTAATCGATACATTTCTTATATTTGTCCCTTCTGATCAGAATGGATAATAAACTTGAATGGGGGTCTCCAAATTGTAAGGTTGTTACTCACCACATGAAGGAAGAGGAATAGTTTCACCGGCCTGAGCCCTCGGCACAGGGAGCTGATAAACCAAAAATATTTTGGAACAGCCACTCACATGAAGGCAATCTTCCATCAGGCAGTTGAAGCAAAGTAAAAGAGTTCATTGTGTCCACAGTAAACTGTTTTACTTTCCTTCAGCTGCCTGGTGGAAGATTGCCTTCATTTGAGAGCCTGTTCAAACTATTTCCTGCTGATCATAATCCCTAAATTTCATTAAAGGGCACCTATGGGGCTAAAAAAATTTCCCAAACCGAAGGTGCTGGCTGATAGAGCCTGCATTCCGGTTTGGGGTTCTAGTAGTTAAAAAAAAAATTCCCCCTGCCTGCGCTGGCTTACTCGCACCGGGAGGGAGCTCCCGGTGTGAGCCGCCATGACAGCCCATGCGCATAAGCCGTATGAAAAGCTGCCACAATTTCAGGCAGCTTTTCATACTGTCATGGCGGCTCGCACTGGGAGCTGCCTTCCGGTGCGAGTAAGCCATCGCAGGCAGGGGGGATTTTTTTTTTTTAAACTACTAGAACCCCAAACCAGAATGCGGGCTCTATCAGCCCTCACCTTCAGTTTTGGGAATTTTTTTAGCCCTATAGGTGCCCTTTAAGGCAGCTATAACAATCGATACAATAGTTGCTAATATTCCACAAATGCTGTTGAGAAATATAGCGATTAATATAGCAAACTGTAACCATTCAGAGTCTGCACCTGGATTACTGAGCTGCCACTGAGATACTAGAGACACAAACATTAAACTATAATTTTGGAAACACTTTAAAAAATTTTTTTTGAATAAAATCTTTCTGTTGAATAATCTGAAACAACTGAATTTTATAAAAGGTGTCTGAAAGGGGAACAACCCCTTTAAATACAAATATAACTGTTTTATGTCTGGGACATTAAATAGCTTCCAAAGGTTGCTGGGAGTTGTTGTGTAGCAACGTCTGAGTGGGATTCCTCAGGTATATACATTTTCCATTTATGCGCATAAATAATACAAATAATCTTCAAATGGCCTCCATCATAGGGTCCCTTCCCTTTCTGTGGCCTTGCATAAACTCTGCTGTATGACTGAAATAAGGTATTGTAGGTTCATGTGTTGTACCACTTTAATTAGCCACCAGATAAAAGGTCCACTGCAGATCAAAAAGTCAAATGTCAAATTAAAATGACAGGTAGCCTATTGGTAACATTATCCAGTTGAGGCTCTGTGGATTTTCATTACCCAGACAGGGCTAGAAGCACTGGCCAAACAACAGACGAGACTTGACCTAGTATCCCCCAGCTCTTTTGTCTTTTCTTAAATAGCGGAAAAGCCAGCCCACTTGTCCCTTACATAAACAGATGGCCTGCATTGGCCTCTTATCTTTAGCAGACAGCTGGCGGTAGATCAGCTGTGAAGAGAGGGAGGCACTTTCATGTATATGTTTTCTTCTGTTGCTAGGCAGTATAGCAAAGTAAAGGTACACACACCAGGTCACCCAGCATTTACACGTCTCATATGCATGTACACACAAATATGTGCATCTATGCTAATATATATATATATATAGAAAGAGAGATTTTATCTCAGGCCATAAAACAAAAGTTAATTTCCCATACTATAGTGCTGGCCAAGGCCAGACAGATATGGGACGAATCATAATCAGCCATTCTGGATATTCCTAGAAACCTAGAGGTATTAACAAAACTCTTTGTATATTTGAATCCATGTTTGAGGCTAAGCTGACCATACACGGACAGTTGAATTGATATGAAAACTAATGGTCTAAACTGGCTGTGATTATTGTAGATTTGGATGCTGTTTCCTGACATTTTTAAGATGGGGCTTGCGTATTAATAAAAAAATGGTTACACTGTTAATTTGGATTGGATTGATGATTTTCATCATCAGACCCAACAAGCAGTGGAACTGGCTATTGTTCATACAGACAAGACTATGAATCTCCAGAGCGTTTGGCAGCTGCACTTTCAGGCCAAGAATAAAAAATGAACCTGCTTCGTTTTTTGATAAAAAGAACATTTTCATTGGTCAGTCCTTAGAAAGAAAAAATGGTACATATAAGCCTAGATATTTTGTCAGAGAACAAGCCTTTTAAAAATATATTCCATTATGCAATTTATAAGGGCCCCTCGATTTCATGCTTCACCTTTGCTTTAAATCAGGCAAAAAGCACTTGTTTTGGTGAGGTTGCCAGTTTATACAGTAATCTTTTCCCATTGTTTTCTTGACACAAATACCAATACATTGGAGGCTATCCCTTGCCATCACCTGCTTGCTTCTACATACTTTTAAGCAGTGGCAGCTGCTTTTATGAATAATAAAGGGCATTTGTGCACTGTTTTGAATGCTTTCAGCTTTCCATTTACCCCCAAGCACCTGCATGCAAAGAAACATCAGGAATATGTATGAGATCTGAATAGGGAGTTAAAATAAACATCTCATAAAAAGCGCAACTTTTTGTGGTCTGTTTTTATAAATGTTCTATGTTTCACCCTCCATTTGCTGCTTTGTATGTCTTCTATTTGTATTGGTATTTATTTATACTCTGTATATGTTTTGTGTAATCACTTATCCAGCTATTGCAACAATCTCTCAGTAATATTCTTGACATTTCTCAGTCACCTATAAAGTTGATTTTCTTAGGAGTGCCAAATACATATTTCCATATTTCCACGGCAATAATCATGAGCTTAAACAGTTAATTGTATAACTATATCAGTAGAACAGTAACTGTCCGACAGGGATACCATACATCATTCAGCTCCTTTCTATTGCAATGTTATCTTAATCAAACAGAATTGTGTTATAATTGAACATCCTGAAACAATAACATATCTGTTATAGTGTTAGATGTTCTCACTTGGGTATTATAAGGTGTGTATGTTATAATATTCATATTCACAACAACCAATACATTAATTCCCATATGTCCCTAAATTTGTGCAGTGTTGCCCACCCAATGATCTTTGGAGTATTGCAGCAAACTGGCTTCTATAATAACAGTTATATTAGATTTAACAGTAACTGAGCCCTACTCTGTAGCCTGCTACATCTGTAGAATTGAAATGGTATATTTCGCACATACATTTAGGGGCAGATTTACTAAATTTTTTGAATGATTTGAAATCCAATCGAATTTTCAAAAAGATTCAAATGTGAATTTTCAAATAACACTTTGACCATCGAATTTTGAAAATTCGATCAAATCGAATGATTCGAATAATTCGAATAAAATTCTATTTGAATATTCGACAGTCTAATTACTTGCCCTTAAAATTTTTATTCGATTGCCTAGTTTACCAGATTAAACCTACTGAATTGCTATACTTCCCTATGGGAAGCTTCCATAGCATTTTTCAAAGTTTTTAGATTGAATAAAAAAAAAGTCGATCGAATCTTTTCTATTCGATCATTCGATTGGTCGTTAAAATCCTTCAAATTCAATTTCAAAGGATTTTAACCCTCAATCTGCCCCTTAGTCACACATACATTTAGCCACACATGCATTTAGCCCTGAGTTCTGTAATAACCACTAATTTAGATTCCAGATTCTAAGGCATAGAGGAGTGGCAGACAATATTTGATTGACAGCTGAGTTTTTTAAATGAGCTTAAAACAGCTATGAATGCTTCAATAAAAATTTGAAGTTGGATTTCATGTTTAATTTGAAAAGGACTTTTATTATACAGATTTTTGTGTCTGGGTGACGGGTCCACTTTAACTATACATAGTTAACTATGTAACTATGTAACAAACAATTTTTTTTAAATAAATAATCCCCTAAATGTATGAGTGAAATAAATAATTTGAGTTCTATAAGAACAGAATAATGCACAGTAGTGCTCAATTACTGTGGTCTGAGTTTTGGAATCTAAATTAACGGTTATTTTTTGTTTGTGTTTTATTAAACCCCAATGCTGCTAAAAGTCTGAATAAAAAGTACTAAAACCTACCGTGGTTATATAGAAGTCAATGGCAGATGTCCACTTTACATTTGGAAGAGATCATGATCTGTTCTGGGTTACATACAATAATTCGGGTTTTCGTGCGAAAATCCGGAATAATCTGAGTTTTCAAATGTCAAATCTGGAAAAATAGTAGTGTTTTTCCGCACCAGATTTTTTCAAGTAAATGTATTGATAAATTCAGTAAAAATGTGCAAAGGCGTTTGGTCATTGTGGTTTTAGGAAAATAGTGAGAACTTTTCAAATTTTTTTATGTAACCCCCTCAATCTGCGTATAGGTGTGTTTGGGTTTTCATTTGTATTAATTTATGTGATCAAACTGTGACTACAAAATAGCTTCAGAATATATGAATATATGTGCTGTAAATTAGGACCAAAAAACCTTGTTCAGTATGGAGCCTATTAAAGAATAACAAAATAGCAAAAATATTCAACAAGCACCTGTAAATGACTTTAATGTTTGGTTCTCGTTTGTACAGTATATAATCGTACTTTCTTCTAAGTATCATCGGATATTGTGGTCCAACAAGTCATTTGATTATGTCTATAATATCAGAATATCAGATTGTCAGCATTATAATAGAAGTGAATTGAAAGTTGAAACTACTCCCCTTTAATCCCCAAAGGAAAAATTCCATAGCAGACAATTATTTAATGTTTCAATACATTTTTCAATCAATTATTACATACTGCTTTATAGTTTGTGGCCTGACCTTACTGCTGGCCTCTTGGGAGATTCTCACAATATTTTCTGGCTGCATTTGATTATTGAGAAGAAAAATTCTTCCATGTAGCCGTCTGCCTTGTTAGTCTTTAGCTGAAGCACTAGATAAAGAGTATTGAGTCTTCTTGAAATATTCCATGTTCCAAAGCTGTTGAAATATCCTTCAGTTGCTCTTGTGGCTTTCTTCGTAGTCTGAAAAATTTGTCTGGTGAAAAAAATGGCTAAAATTTATGTGTTGAATAAAGAAAAATGTACAAGCTTTCCAGGAACTAGAATAAAGCTAAGCTTTTAAGTGTATGTATGATGTTAGTTCTATTAATTTACTTGCATTCTTTTATACCCTATAACATTTGCTGGCCTTGTATGAATACTTGCTGCAGCTAATGAATGCAGCGCACATGCTTTTAATAAATTGCTGCATGTTCTTGCTGTTTACATTTCTATTCTGTTCATGTTTCATACAGGAACTAGCCAATTCAGTCTACCTGGTTATGGAGGTAAGTTGTTTTATTTAAGTTTCATGAAGAATCTACATTATAATCCCTTTTTCATTGACACTGTAAATAATAACCTTAAAATACAATTATAATGAGTATACTGTATATGATATACTTGTAAATGATGCTTAGTGATGTATTCTGCTAAAACTCTTATATTCACCTTCTGTTGTAAAATATGAGGATATCCGAACTCAGTAGTGATGTGTAGGTCAGGAAAAACTCAACCCTCGCCCAACCCTAACTCACAAAATTGTAGAACCTACACCCAACTGGTACCCACATTTTCACGCTCTATACGCTACTTATTTGTGTGCCTGTGATTACAAGATAGGGATGTTTGGAAGCAGTAAAAGATTGTATTTCCCCAGTCGCACCTGCTCCCAACCCTAACCTACAGTGGTTGGCCAAATTTTAACATGGACCCACTCAACTGATGGTCAACCCACGAATCAGGTCAATTAGCACATCACTAGAACTCAGGCTCCAGCCTTGTGCCATTATATGGTCATGAAACTTCTTGGTGGCTTATGATTTCCTTATCTTGCAGTAGGGGCTACATTATTTCCTACTTAAGTGCTGTATTTTGATCTAAAATCACATTGTTTATACTCTATATTGCATATATTATATTCTAGAAACATTCACACTGGTGACAAATTTCAGAAGTTGAGCAGGGGTCTCTAGCAGTACCTGCACTGACTGATGTACAGGACATGCAAAAAAGCAAATTATGTCATTCTTCATTAGTAGAGCAGTGGATAAAGGATGGAGAACCTAAGCAACTTTATCGGGGAAGATTATAATACATAACACAACCCCTAGTTATAGTGATAAAAGATACTTAGGGGCCTATTTATTAAACAATTTTTTTTAAAGGTGTCAATGGCAGGCAGTCCCTTTAACCACTGGAATTTGCTTTTAGGATTCTCCATAAATGACATCGATTTCCAATGGTATTCATTAAATTTTAGTTTTTGGGGTTTCCATTAAAAAAAAAAAGCTCACGTTTCAAATTGACGCACGATTTTGTCGAAACTTTTTCTTGCACCTATTCTTTTAAAATAAATTTTAATGGTAAATTAAGGGGATTTGGGTTTGGAAGTTTGGTCAAATTTTTTTAAATTATAGTGAGAAAAAGTAGAGTTTTATAAAATACGCCCCTGTACTGCATCATTATGCTTCTATATGGACCCAGAACTCCTCCTAATAACTTGCTAAATAGTATGCAATGATCTTGGTGGAGCCTAGAGAACTGATACTTTAAGCTTTAGATTATTTTCTTAAAGGGCACCAATTATAACTAAAATCACTTACTAAGTAAATACACTGTGTGAAAGTTCAAGAAATCTGATTTTTAAAACAGAATTGTTTGTATAATGTAATTCATCAGCTCACTATACCTTCTTCAAAATCTCCCATATCTCCACTGCAGTTCTAGCTGAGGCAGGCATCTTGGATTTTAGTGACTCCTCCTACCTATAACTTCACAGCCAACTGCAGCTCTGATATCTCGCACATGCTCAGTTGAAACTTCTTGGTTACATAATAAACCATCTAAGCTATTTTGAAATCTGCCAAACTTCTGTGTTAGTGTAGCCACCTTCTGGAAGTTGGTGTGTGCCCTTCATTTGCATAGTGACATCACCAGAAGGGAATAAGATAGGGAAATATCATGATGCTTTACTAAAGCTAGGCATTCTGGGTAGAATACTCAGGGCAGTGCTACAATCTGAGCATGCTCATGAACTCATTTGCATGTTGTAGTCCTCAGTGAGAGAACCCATTTGATAAAGTATGGGATTTTTTAAAAACTGCTGTTTTTCCCCCCCCAAAAAACTGTATATATAGTTTTGTTAAACATGTTTAGGTTGTACTGGTCAGGTTGTTAATATGTGTTTGATTTTGGCAGTGATTGGTGCCCTTTAAATACATTTATAAATTATTTGAGAATTAATTGTTTATTATATTTTGATATTATTTTTCAGTATTGCAATGGCGGAGATCTGGCAGATTACCTTCACAGTAAGTAAAGTATTTATTTTGAATGCAAAACAGAAGCATGACAAACTTTTCTGGCAAATTAGAAAAAAAACAGGTATAATCATTCAGTAAGAAAGAAGGCTACTAGGCATTTTCTCCATCTGTGTATTTCAGCTGCTCCTTCAGCCTCTGATTGACTCACGAGATGCAATACTACTGGTACTTAGTACAGGTATGGGACCTGCTATCCAGATTGCACGGGACCTGGGGTTTTCTGGTTTGCCATAATTTGGATCTTCATACCTTAATTCGACTATAAACATTAAATAAACCCAATAGGCTGGTTTTGCTTCCAATAGGATTAATTATATCTTAGTTTGAATCAAGTACAAGCTACTGTTTTATTATTACAAAGAAAAAGGAAATCAGTTTTAAAATTGTGGATTATTTGATTATAATGGATCCGAATTATGGAAAGGCCATCTCCCATAGACTCCATCATAATCAAATAATCCAAATTTTTTTAAATTATTTCCTTTTTCTCCATAGTAATAAAACATTACTATGTACTGAGATATAATTAATCCTTACTGGAAGCAGAACTAGCCTATTGGGTTTATTTAATGTTTACATGATTTTCTTAAGAGTTAAAGTATGAAGATGCAAATTATGGAAAGATCTATTATTGGGAAAGCTCCAGGTCCTGAGCATTCTGGATAACAGGTCCAATACCTGTATTTCTACTAGAGCATTTTTATTACAATGGCCATTAGTAATGGTGCTTTCAGTTGGTTCACATTACCATTACATTCTGTGTATGATGGTAGAGGCAGTTTCAGCTTCCATGCCAGAGGAAATACACCAGTGGAAAAAAAGATCTGCAAGTCTTTAACCTAAGGGTGTTTCAGGAGAATTTGAGTCATTTTCTGCAAAGCTTAAAATACAAGTTAGTGTTACTTGCACATGATCTCTAACAGCTGTCGGCAATCGAAATATGTTTGCATGTGTGTATTTTTATTTATATAGAGCTACTTATCAATGCAGTGCGGTATAGCATTTTTCATTTTGGATAGTTGTGTGTCAGTGTTCTAGCCAACTTACCCCTCCATCCTCCAATGATTCCCATATTTTCAACCGTGATAGAGAGTTAGGACATCAGCACTGGCCTCCCAAGCAACATAACATTTTTTTACTGTTGACAAAGCTATAATGGATTTTTAATTGATTGTATATGAAAAGTTTCTTATCTATTTTTTCCTGAAAATTCACCTTCATTGCGATTTTAAATGTTTTAGCTTTCATTACTTTCACAGAACTATCATTTAGAAACACTTTATATACAATATTATAATATCACAATTTCCTCTCCATAACTGTCAGTTACTTTGGAACATTCAATTTCAAACTATCCCTAACTTTCATTATCCAGAAAGAAGAAGTAATTACTCCATATGGGGAGTTAAAGGCTAAAACGTCTAAATAATATTGCCAAACAGTGCCTATAATTACAATAAGTATATTCCCATACCTAACTCTTGGTTGCTTTAGGGGGATGTTTAACCTCTCCCCTGTCATTCTAAAATTAATTTATCACTGCCATCATTATGAATTTCCCACAGCATTCTGGACTTTACAGGAGTTCCTCTGGAACTGTTACAAGACACGTAAAAACAGCTCCCTAAGCCTAGAAACATAGTGGAAATAGCCCAGCTGAGATGGAGCAATGAATGTTAAGACATAAATATGTTTTAATAAGAAAGTGTACTGTTTGCAGTTATAAGGGTTGAATGTCACAGGTGGTGGCAGTAAAAAAAATGGACCAGTGTCAGTGTTTCAATGTGATGATGCAGATTCCCAGTACCTGGAAGTGTGTATTCAACATTCACATTGAAAAAAGATAGAATAAAAGAGAAGGGTTTGAATAGAAAATTCTTGTAACAAAAAAGTATATGAACAAAGGGATCACAATGCAACTTCCTGTTACCTTTTTTATACATATACATTGCTTTTATTACCTTGCTCCAAATCATAAACAGATTAAATATGCATTGCCTTTCGGAACACCATTATATAACCCTAGTCTAGTGAAAGAATGTACCACAACATGTCTCTGTTCCAATTGCTTCAGCTAGATCTCTAGTCATCTACTAATATACCAAGACCGACCCAGCTTAGGTTATCTGTAAGCAGGTTCATTGTACAGCTAAAGCAAAGGTATATTACAATAAAAAATAATAACACAGCCCTGCAGTATCAGATGTTGGAATACTTCTTCGGGGACTGAAAAGATGCAGAAAAGGTGGCTTGTGTCAAGCTTGTTCCGGCATGTTTATTGTAAGCTTAGAGAGAGTATCTATATTTATAACTAAAAATTTGTAGAAATTCTAAGACACTAAAGTGTTTTGTGGGTGGTGTGGCATTAGTAATAGTAATCCTTGTTATGGCACATTAATACACACACTATATAACTATAGGAAAATGACAGTTGCTTACTGTCCCTAAAATTATTTGAAGGCACTGAAAGTTCATCAGTCTGAAGCTCTCTCAAGTGCCCTTATCCGTTATATCTGAATTTGTTTACAAGCTTCAGAGCAATGGAGGTCCCTTTATTCATTTTGTGCCTATAGCTCAGTGCTGATAGTCCTGGAAGGCCCTGTGCAAAAAATATAAAATGAAAAGTCAAATAACTGTTAAATGGGACATTTATAAACCAAGTAATTAAACTCAAGATCAGCTTGGAACCTTAACTGTGTTTGTGTTCTTGAAGAGGCTGATCCCATGCCTGTCAGTGCACAAACATTTAGGATGTGGAAGACAGCGTATCAGCTTTGGGTGCCATTAGCCCAGTTTTTGTAGTGACTTTTGGAATGGTTAAAGGAGAACTAAACCTTGAAAACGAATAAGGCTAAAAATGTAATGTTTTATATAATGAACTTATTGCACCAGCCTGAAGTTTCAGTTTGTCAATAACAGCAATGATCCAGGACTTCAAACTTGTCACAGGGCGTCACCATCTTGGAAATTGCCTGTGGCACTCACATGCTCAGTGGGCTCTGAGCAGCTGTTGAGAAGCTAAGCTTAGAGGTTGTCGCAAATTATAAATCAGAAAATGAGGTTTGCCTGTAATATAAGTTGATGCTATAGGGCTGATTATTAAATTCTGATGCCATTTGCACTGGTTTCTGTGCTGCCATGTAGTAATTATCCATATAAATTACTAATCAGCCTTATACTATGACATTTCTATTCTATGTGTACTGGATATTTTAAGTTGGTCCCTAAGCTCAGTAAGTGACAGCAGCACAGAGCATGTGCAGTGAATCAGCAGAAAAGAAGATGGGGAGCTACTGGTGCATCTTTGGAGACAGATCTTTACTGCTAAAGGGCTGTGGTTGCCTTGAATCCCAAAACATAATGTACAACATTTCTAGCCTACTTCTTTAGTTTAACTTCCTTGTCCTTTGACTGATTAATGTGATAGACAAGTGAGGCAATTGTGAAGCTTGAGAACCCTATGGGCAACAAACCATTATAAATAAACACAGACGAGACACAATCTATTGTTAGTGTCAGCCCTAACCTTTCCTCTGTACAAGGTGCAATGTATAATAAATATTTATAAACAGAACTCTGGTCACAGAAATAGTATGCCTATGAAACAACGCAGTCTGTTAGTAGTGTCCCATTCTTTATTTGTGCCCCTGACACTAAATTGCCCATTACTTGTCATGTGTTAAATGTTGGCAATACTGTCATATTGATACCGGCTTAATATTATTAAAGGAAAACTATACATTTAGTACAAATATTTGATCAACAAATAATAATGGTTGTTATTATGTAATTATTAACACTTACTTATAAAGCGCCAACATATACCGCAGCTTTGCACAATAAATTAGTGTATGCATACATACAGTTTACAAACAAGAACCAACAAGCAAAATAAAAGATTAGGAGGGCCTGCTCAAAACTGATGTAATACTTAGTTCTGACTATTGTGTTCTCGCACTGTGTCTTCTTTAATTATGCCTTTGGTGTTTT
>CM044432.1:141052006-141062699 GCA_024363595.1 Xenopus borealis | reverse complement strand
CCCCCAGGTTGAGAACCACTGATCTATTTCAACATATGTTTCTAATACCCTACAACATTTTGTTACAGATCGCTGCTAACATCCACAGGCCTAGAGAGTCGTGCTCGAACACCATCACCAACTCCTGCATATAGCTGTTCTCCTGGCCCTTCCAGGTATATTATACTATTCGCATTTTTTGCACCAATATGAAAATATGTAGCATATTGACATGGGCTTCAGTGTGCCATCACTATTTACCCTAACAATCATCATTTTATGTAAGCCAGCAAAATGAGACATAAGCTAGAAGCTTATCTTGCTTATCTTTTATGCGTATAACACTCCATAAATTCAATTAGTTATGGGTGATAGCAGATGGGTCACCAGTGGTTAAATCTGTGCTGAAAATGCTTTCCCACTAGCAATAAAGGAAAACATAGTCACCTCGCTTAGGCCATCTTTGACCTCTGCATATGTTTTTTCACTTGCCATTTATTTTGCTGGTTGGAAAGCATTTTTGGGAGATATCTCACCCCCAGTAGCACAGATTTAACGGCAGGCAACAAGTCTCCCCATATGCCATCACCATTATGGTAATAGTATAAACAGACGATTATGAAATATGAAAACTTTGGTGGTGTTTTGGTTTAAAGTCTAGGCACGGGGCTAGACATATTGCCAGTTTCCAAGCTGCCCCCAGTTATGTGATTTGTGCTCTGAAAAACCTACTTGCTGTACTGCATGTTGGAGTAATATCAACCCCATCATCACCACCAACAGCCCATCTGCAGAACAATAGGAAGGTAACCAGATAGCAGCTCCCTAGCACAAGAGAACATCTGCCTGGTAGATCTAAGAACAGCACTCAGTAGTAAAAGCCAGGTCCCAATGAGACACATGCAGTTCCATCCTAAAGTGCTTTCTGAAAGCACATGACCAGGCAAAATTACCTGAGATGGCTCCTACACACCAATGTTACAAATATTGCCTGCTGGTTCAGGAATGAAATATATTGTAGACTGAATAAGTTGCAGTGTAAACAGTGTAATTTAGAAATAAAAACTGCATCATAAAAATCATGACATAATCCCTTTAATTTCATATTCATGTTATTCTTAAATTATGCAGGGTCTATTTTTTGTCCCTACAGTTGTTATGTGGGATACTGAGGACAGCAATTTGCTAAGTCTTCTTTCCTTTAAAGTTAGGTATATCATCATTTTCACTGTCAAGCAGAGTATTCTGTAATGGACCGACATAATCTGTCAGTTGATTCTATTCTTAACCTGTCATCTAAAATTAGCTTCCAAGTGCTAGCTGTACTCAGTACCTAGTGCCCAGGAACACTTCTGGTTTTTCTTCTGTTGCAGACTGGCCCAGCCTTCAAGCAGTAGATATGGACAGTCAGTCCCCATTCCTGTTCCTACACAGATCCATAATTACCGACGTATAGAGCAGAACCTGCAGTCTCCAAACCAGTTCACACCACCTAGGTGAGGGATTGACTGTTGGATCAAATACCTTATTCTAAGTTTTGGCTTGTTTTGCATTAATGTGTTTTGATGACGTGTTGGAGGTTTAATACAAAATATGTCTTCTTTGGTGTTTGTCTAGCTGTTGCAGCACAATTGTCTAAAATTCTGAGTTTATGCAGGTATAATCATACCAGCTAATTGTAATATTTCTAACCCAAACGGCTCTTTAGCCATAAAGAATAACTCTGCTACTTTTGTTCCATAGAGCTGGTATGGTGCGCAAGTCTAGTAGCACAAGCCCAGTGAGTTTCATGAAAGTGGGTACATCCCCTCCTTCCCACATGGAGAGCATGTCTGCCCCCACACCAAGGAGGCTTTCATATGGTGGGGCAAAACCATACACACCCTCCCCACAAGGTAAATGCTGTGATTAAAGATTTCATTACTAGCCAGAATTCTGACATTTAAGAACTATATGTACAGGGTCCAGACGATGAGAACAGCGAGAGGTAAAGTTTTTTCCTTGAGTCGGACAAGGCAAATAAGGATACAGCTTCAGCATTTAGTAGTTACACAGATCATGTTTGTGTTTTAAAACTGTACTTGCTTCGGGAAATCGTACTCCCATATTTACCTGACTGTACTTGCTTCAGGAATACATGCTACCATATTTACCCATTAATTAAAGGGGTGGTTCACCTTCAAATGAACTTTTAGTGTATTGTAGAAAGGCCAATTCTAAGAAACTTTTCAATTGGTCTTCATTATTTATTTTTCATCGTTTTTTAATGATTTGCAATTTTCTTCTGTTTCTTTGCAGCTTTCAAATGGGGGTCACTGACACCATCTAAAAACAAATGCTCTGTAAGGCTACAAATTAATTGTTATTGCCACTTTTTATTGCTTATCATTCTATTCAGTCCATCTCCTATTCATATTCCAGTCTCTTATTCAAATCAGTGCAGGGTTGCTAGGGTAATTTGTACCCTAGAAACCAAATTGCTGACACTGCAAACTAGAGAGCTGCTGAATAAAAAGCTAAATAACTAAAAAAACCACAAACAATAAAAAATTAAAACCAATTGCAAATTGTCTCAGAATATCACTCTCTACATTATACTAAAAGTTAATTCAAAGGTGAACAACCCCTTTAATTTGTAGCATAACTTCTCTTGGCTTTTAGGTCATATGATTACTGGTTGCATTGTATGTTTATATTGCAGGATATCTATCATTGGGATATATATATTTAAAAAAAAGTATAAATTTAATTTGCTGTACATGTGACTTTTCTTGAAAGCATGATTTTATTTCTTGAAGAATTTGGCTTTTATTATTGTCTGATCTTGTATTTCCTCTTCATACTTAATCTATGTGTATTGTTTTAAAGTGGGAACTATCCCAGAGCAGCCAGGGCAAAGCATCCCTGTAAGCCCAGCAGGAACTGAGACCCGGAACAGAAGTCCTGTCTATGGTATGTTCGTTCTAAGTGTATGTTTTATGTAGAAATGATTTGTGTTGTGTCATGTGCCAAATAACTTTTGAAGGATATGTTTTTAACTTGAAGATTATAATTATTATTTTTTTATCTCCATAAACAGCAAACCTTTTTAACATAGAGAGATTTTGGTACAGCACATTATGAAATTCATGAATGTATCTTTATCAGCAGGTATTCCTGTACCTGAACAGAGCTCCCGTGGAATGGGTTCTCGACTCCACAGTGCCCCAAACCTGTCAGACATGCAATCCTGCGGACAAAAAATCAAGAAACTATACTCTGAACCCGTGATGCCCCAGGATGCACTGTCCCAGCACGGTCAGCCACAGCAAATCAACAGCCTGCAGCCAACCCGTCCTCTTAGATCCTCCCCAAAGTTATCTGACTTTATGCAGAGAAGTCCTCTTCCTACTATATTAGGCTCACCCTCAAAGGTACTTAGTTAGGCATTCTTTTGTCATTTTTTTTGGCACTGTCATCATTTAATGCAGGTGTCCCCAACCTTTTTCCAACCTTGAGCAACATTCAGATGTAAAAAAAAGTTGGGGAGCAACACAAGCAAGAAAAATGTTGGATGGTTCCAAATAAGGGTTGTGATTGACCATTGCTGGCCCCTATGTGGACTGGCACAGTACAGGAGCCTCTTTTTGGTAGGAAACCTGGTTTTTATACAACAAAAACTTGCCTCCAAGTCTGGAATTTAAAAATAAGAACCTGCTCTGAGGCCACTGGGAGCAACATAAATGGGGTTGGGGAGCAACATGTAGCTCACGAGCTACTGGTTGGGGATCACTGATTTAATGAGATAGATATCCATTATATCAGAGACAGCCACTCTAAAAAACCATAAAATGCCACAAAACATTTTATATGTGCAGGTCAGACTGTATTCCTCATTGTAAAGTACCATGGGGCAGAATTGCTGTCACATGTTCATATATGGCTCTGCTTCAGGCCAAAGTAAACCTGCATGGTTTGAACCAGCTTTCCTTATTTATTCCTATGGCTCTTATGGCAATGTAACTTCCTGTTGGGACACTTGTTTGACTGTTCATTTAATTTTGAAGAATTTGTTTCGTCATTTCTTTGATGTTGATAGTTACAGGAATTAGTCCGTTTTTCTGTTCTTGTGTTTCCTTTTTGGAGGGTTTTCATTTTGCAGTTTCTGTGCTTTTTATGACTTGAGAAATTGCTTAGTGCTTAAAGGGATACTGTAATTGGAAAACGTTTTTTTTTTTCCCCAAAACACTTTAGTTAATATTGCTACTCCAGCAGAATGCTGCACTGAAATCCATTTCTCAAAAGAGAAATTTCCCAGCTACCTCCAGTCATGTGACTTGTCCCAGCGCTTTAGGAGGGAACTGCTTTTTGGTAGGCTGTTGCTTTTCCTTCTCAATGAAACCTAAGGAGTTTTACATTTACTATGCTGTTCTAGTTCTGTTCTTAGATCTACAAGACAGCTGTTATCTTGTCTTAGGGAGCAAAAATCTGCTTACCTTCCCATTTTTCTGTTGTTAGGCTGCTGGGGGTATCACTCCAACTTGCAGTACAGCAGTAAAGAGTGAATGTTTATCAGAACACAAGTCACATGACTTAGGACAGCTGGGAAATTGACAATATGTCTAGCCCCATGTCAGATTTCAAAATGAAATATAAAAAAAAATCTGTTTGCTCTTTTGAGAAATGAATTTCAGTTCAGAATTCTGCTGGAGCAGTACTATTAACTGATGCATTTTGGGGAAAAAAAAATTTCCGATGACAGTTTCCTGTTGATCACCCTATAAGCAGGCAGTAGACACAGTAGGCAGCAGACGCACAAGGCATTTTTCTTCCTAACCCTCCTATAAATGATTTGTATTTTGAAAAACAAACCAGACTGCAACTAGAATTTTTCTCATTTTGTCCTTCAGAGCATATCGCCATTTGAGTTCCCACAGGTTCCCAGCTCTCAAAACCTGCTGGCTCTTCTCGCTCACCAGGGAGTGATGATCCCTCCCACCAGAAATAAGACTCTCCCTGATCTAAAGAACATGGGTCATTTTCACTGCCAGCAAAACAATATAGGCCTGTGTCCTGTAGCAGAAGTGAAAGGACCATTTGGCAGGTAAATTGACACCCGCAGAATCAAGTATTATTTGTATATTATCTGTTATTTATCTAAGGTGAGTCTAGGAAAACATATGTGGAAATCTAATCTTCTTGTGTCTCAATAAACAAACTTTATAAACCTTACATATGGGGAAACTGGATAATTGCTACTGTGCCATTTCATAATATGGTATGTTAGCAGTAAATTCTTCCCAAGTTTTGGATTTTTCTGTGGTACCCAGTTACTAGGAAGAAGCTTCTGTATTTTTAATTTTTAGATTTTTTATTTATACAGTGCTTTCATATTCTGCAGCACTTTACAGAGATTATACATCATTCACACCTGTTCATGTCCCAGTTGAGCTTACAGCCTAAGGTTGCTATTACATATATTTGATGATAAATTGTATCAATAACCTATTAACCTCCCTGTATATTCTTGGGAGTCTGAATACTTAGAAAAGCAGGATGGATCAAACATAGTACACCTTTAAAAGTATCATTTAAATGATGTACATTGGGTTTACTATATGCTGGTGAAGCAATTACAAAGCCTCCAAAGGCAGCCCATCATCCAAATATGTGCTTGTTTTGTCTGTTTCAGGTCCTTTAGTACTGGAAAACTGACAGATCTGTTGCTTAAGGCTGCATTTGGGACTGAGATTGGAAGCAACGATAACCTCAATGCAGAGAAACCCATGGAAATCGCAGGTAAGTAGCCAAGGTTCCTTAACTCTAGCAAAGAGATTAGCCTTATAGCGGAAAGTAACTATATTGCTTTGTTTTATGTCAATAATGGCTTATATGCAGTCCTCCTGATGTTGCACTACAATTTCCTATACCCCACTATAAGCTCCTGGTTGGTGACACATGGTAAGATTTGGTGATATTTAGTCTCCTGGCTACAAACGGAAATATAAGCAGGGATTGGTTCTGTTTCATGGAAAGGCAGAAAGGAGGCCCTTTAGATATAGCTGAAATACAGCTCCCAGCATTTCACAATTACCTTATGATGTTGCTGGAAGATGTAGTTCTTTAGCTTCTAACATAGTAAGTTAGGTTGAAAAAAAGACACACGTCCATCAAGTTTAACCTTTTAACTTTTTCAACCGGTCCAACTGCTAGTTGATCCAGAGGAAGGCAAAAAAAACCCCATCTGAAGCCTCTCCAATTTGCCCCAGAGGGAGAAAGAAATTCCTTCCAAAATGGCAATCGGACTAGTCCCTGGATCAACTTGTACTATGAGCTATCTTCCATAACCCTGTATTCCCTCACTTTCTAAAAAGCAATCCAACCCCTTTTAAAGCTATCTAATGTATCAGCCTGTACATCTGATTCAGGGATTGAATTTCACATCTTCACAGCTCTCACTGTAAAAAACCCCTTCCGAATATTTAGGTGGAACCTCTTTCCTTCTAATTGGAATGAGTGACCTACTGGTGAATAAAGCATAAAGAGATTATTATATGATCCCCTTATATATTCATACATAATTATCAAATCTCCCCCTAAGCGCCTCTTCTCCAGCGTGAACATCCCCAATTTGGCCAGTCTTTCCTCATAGCTAAGCTTTTCCATATATTTTACCAGCTTTTTTGCCCTACTGTGTCCTGTAGAGCACTGGTGACCAAAACTGTACTGCATATTCTAGATGGGGCCTTACCAGTGCTCTATACAGTGGAAGAATGACCCCTTCCTGCCATGAATCAATGTCCCCTTCTTAAAGGAGAATACAACCACTTTTTAAATAAACCCTGCATAGAACTCCTTCAGATCTTCGTGAAAATGGTTTGAACCAAATTAGTTCTTATATAATGATGACATTCTTAGAAACAGATTATTTTTCCATTTCAGTTTTTCACATTGTAAGAAACTGAAAATTGATCCTGTCTGGTTCTCTGCAGCTCCCTTAATTGGCTTTGGAGGGGATTTGGCAAGTGGTGCACAGGCAGGGTGTTCTACCAGTCCAGCTCCTGTCATTTTTACTGTTGGTTCACCTCCAGATGGAACAACCACTCCCCACACAAGGACCCGTCTTTTCTCTGGTAAACGTCTATACCCTTTATTTTTTTTATATTGTTCTTATTATTGCTTCTTCTATTATTTTAATAATCTGCCATCTATCCCCAGTTTCTTATTTCCTCGATTGTGTTCCTCCACAGTGGGATCTCCCAACTCTCAGAGCTCAGCAGGCTCTTTTACTGGAAGGCATCTTTTGGTTGGAACAGGAGGAGAAACCTTTGAATCACCGTCCAGCCTCAGGTGCAACTTTCCTGATCCTGGGACTGCTAACGCTGAGGGCCTTGTAAGGTTTGAGGTGCCTGAACTGCCGGAGGAAACTCTTATGGAGGTAAGGAAAGCCATCTTAGACCAATAATATTATTATTATCACCATTATTATGCTAGTTTTGAGTATTTACTTGCCAATTTCCTGTTTTCCATAAAATACTTCAAGCAAAGACTAAAAAATAATGCAAAATAATACACTGTGCAAAAACATTTTGCATAAGCAACAGCCTGAAGCTTTCAGCCTGGTCAGAATGATCTATCAGTGTGCTCTGATAATAGCCACTTTTATCATTACTATAAACAGTCATTAATAGATAAAACGTATGTAAAATGTATAGCATTGTACAATAGAAAAGTATATACAGTACAGCATAACATCTTCCTCAGAGCATTTCACCTGCCATATTGTCCTGGTGTCACAGGCATTCCCTGGGTAAGTATAAAGCACCATGGTCTGTAATGTGTATGCCCCTACTTTAGTAAGTACAGGGGATGCTTCTACAACAGCTTAGCAGCACAATGCTTTGAAAAAAGGTATCAGGGACCCAAATAAGTAAGACAATACAATCACTGGGGGGGGGTTATCTAAAAACTAGGTACCCCCCTCCCCCATTTATTAGACCTTTCATTATTCTTTAATTCTGCAAGTCTTTTCCTGTGTAATAATGTTTTTAAGAATCTAGCTGTTTAACCAGAGAGTGGTGAAACAGTGGTAATTAGGCTGGTTCCTTAATTTTCTATTGCAGCAGGAGCACACAGACACCTTGCGCAGTCTCCGTTTCACATTTGTCTTTGCCCATTCTGTTATGGAGATTGCTTCTCTCAAAGGAACCACTGGCGATGTGGGTGCATCGGTGATGTCTGAATATCAGATGCAAGAAAGTGTTGTGGCCGATCAGATCAGCCTCCTGAGTAGGGAGTGGAGGTACATTTCTTATGGGGGTTCTGTGGAAGGATTTATATAATAGAGCACAGTGATCCCCAACCAGTAGCTCGCGAGCAACATGTTGCTCTCCAACCCCTTGGATGTTGCTCTCATTGTCCTCATAGCAGGTGCTTATTTTCGAATTCCAGGCTTGGAAGCAAGTTTTAATTGCATAAAAACTAAGTATAGTACCAAGCAGAGGCTCCTGTAGGCTGCCAGTCCCAAAGGGGCTACCAAATAGCCAATCACAGCCCTTATTTGGCAACCCCAGGGACTTTTTCATGCTTGTGTTGCTCCCCAACTCTTTTTACATTTGAATGTGGCTCACGGGTCAAAAAGGTTGGGTACCCCTGATATAGCATATACCTGCTTGCATGTAGGTTCTGCAAGCTTCTGCAGATTATCAGTGATGGCAAATTATAGAAAAGCCCATTCTTTTATCCCTTTAGTTATGCGGAACAGCTTGTTCTGTATCTGAAGGCTGCTGAGCTTTTGTCATCTGGATTACAAGCAGCCATGGAACAGATCCGAACTGGAAAGCTATGCCTCTCCTCCACTGTTCGGCAAGGTATGATAATAATAATAATAATAGTATGATCCCTGTGTGTTGTAGGTGTGTTATTGGATATGTAACACTGTGAGGTCCCCATGTAGGTATGATTCTTATCTGAAAGCATTAATATTTGCATTTTTATGGAAAAAAACGTTCCATCTGCCATATAATCCGGTTTTCCCATTACTATGTCATAATTACTTGTTTCTTTAGGTGGATTATAAAGCTTAGATTAATCATGCTTACTCCTGTTTGGGTTTATTTTAGTTTTTTCTTTTTACATTGTCAAGCAGAGTAAAGGTTGTACAAATGTGACGGTACACTGCCTTCCAGTGGTTGGCAGTGTAAGTGACTGATTTCAGTTGTGTAACCCTAAAGTAAATTCTTTCTCACAGCAATTGAAATGTTGATTCAAATAATTTGTGACTTGTTTTGGGCATAATGAGGTATGGTCATGCTGGGAATTTAGATTGAGCCCCAGTCTACTTTTTTGGCAGGGCACACTTTCCACCAGTTAAGTAGTATTGCGCCCAGTCATTTTTGTGGACAGTCCTGAGTTTAATTAGCAGAGGTTTATGCTCCATTATTTTGTTATAGTATAAATTCCAAAGGTCTGACATCATCTTTTTGTTGTTTTTCGAATAGTGGTGAAGAAGCTGAATGAGCTGTACAAATCCAGCATATCTTCCTGTCACTGCCTGAATGGAAGGCTCCAGAGGTTCTTTGCCGACAAACAAAAGCTTATGGATCGGAAAAACAGTATAACAGCGGAGAAACTCATCTTTAGCTATGCTGTGCAAATGGTGAGTAGCAAAAGGAAAGTGTATGTTTGTAACTGTTTGTCGTTCAGTCTCCACTCCCCAAAGTTAAATTTAAAATGCTGGGTTTCTAACCATGGCTACCAGTCAGAAGTTTTATTGTGGGACTTAAGTTTTAAATATTTTTATCACATTAATCAACATCCTATATTTTAATGTAATCCTATCTGTCATGATGCCAGGGTGATAAGTAAAATAAAACAACCCCCCCCCACACAAACACAACTGCATTCTAGGTGGTTTTTGTCTTTTCTGAGTGTTTGGTTTTGAGAGTTATAGCTTTTAGGCACAAGCATGGTGGCACAAATGTAAGACACATACAATAGATAGATAGATAGATAGATAGATAGATAGATAGATAGATAGATACATTTGTACACAGCAAGTCTCACTTTCAAATCTGTCATGCTGACTGTACTGAGACTGTGTACCCACCTTTGTCCAGTGAGCAATGAGTGGCTAATATGTGTCTGTTTGTAGGTACAAACGGCAGCCCTGGATGAGATGTTCCATCATCGGGAGGACTGCGTGCAGAGGTATCACAGAGCTTTGCTGCTGTTGGATGGATTACTGAGCTTCATGACCGATCAGAGTGATATCGAGAACATTAGCAAATGTAAGACTTTCATCTTTTTTGATCACTTTTATGACAGACCATTAAGGTGAAGATAACAGATGATTTCTAGATTGCACCTATCATTTCTATATTTGCACCTGGGCAATAAACCATAGCAGCCAATCAATGATTATCTTTTTTACAGACAGCTGCAGGTTGAACAGGGAAAGCAAACATCCGATTGGCTGCCATATGGTTCAGGTGCAAATAGACCTAGTATTTATAAATGTGGTTGCTTTGAGTGATTGCCCATGTGCCCAGTCTTTATAAATGAGCCCCAATTTTTGATGCTTAGACTTCAAATTAATAACACAATAGAGACAAACATTTGACAGCACAGCAGATTGATACCTGTTATTTTAGTATTACAGATACACCACATGCAGGAATTTAGCCAAATTCCAACACAATTTGCTGTATTAATATTTGGACAAATCATCAGTGCT
>CM044432.1:140959351-141017137 GCA_024363595.1 Xenopus borealis | reverse complement strand
CCAGGGCTTGAGCATGCTCAGTTTGTTCCTCTCCCCCTCCCTCCCCTCTCCTGCCCTTCCTGCTGTAATCGGAGCCCAGAGCTTTGAGTGAACAGGGAGAGACTCAGGCAGGAATGAGGTCACCAATCTAATATGACAGCTGCTATCCTAAACAAACAGTGTCTAGAGCTGTTTACTCAGGTATGGTAAATCATTCCAAATAATAAAGATGGGGTTCTAGCTTGCACTGTTGTGTCTAATCTATTGACCATAAACTGCCTTCTCCTTTAATGCACCGGTTTTGAGAGATGATTGATGCATGTGCCATAGCCCTAAAATCATGCATGTGATAGAGAAAATTACACTGGATATAAAGGGCCTTTTTTTAATAATTGGTGGCAAATTTAGCTATTTAACTTGTTCCAAGAAACAAACAGATGGAGGTTTAATATTCTTGGAAGGGTGCATCACACTATCATTTTTATTCTTGTACTTCTTGCCTAAAGGGCATGTAAAGGCAAAAAAAAAAAAAAAAGTCCCATTTTTACTTTCCTTAATGAAAAAAGAAACCTATCTCTTTACTTTAATACTTTAATTAAAAAATGTGTACTGTTTTTTAAGAAACCTGACAATATGCAGTGAAATTCTCCCTTCATTTACTGTAGTGGATAGGAATTGTCAGACGGTCCCCAACTGCTGTGGAGGGAAACAATCCTACTCATGAGCAGCAGGGGGAGCCCCTGCCTTACTTCCCAGCCATGCAGAATTCCAGCAGCTTTGTTTCTCTGTAGAGCAGCCGGCAACTGTGTAGAAATTTGTACTGGGTTTTATTTTTGCCTTTACTGTTTCCAACTCCAGCGACTCCGATTTAAACATAAATTGGGATTCTATTTGAAGGATATTTTGTTGCAGCTACTGGTTCTGCAGAGTTACTATAAAATCCACATTAGATTACAACACAGGACCCAGTGCAGTCTGTATATACTGATTATTAATCAGTCTTGCTTTATTGGTTTTTGGTAGATATTTGACTTGTGATGTTTTGATAATTTATGACGATCCCTTAGCTTAGCCCAGACGACTCTGAGCATGTGCACAGTCTTAGAGGGATGTTTACATTTACAAGATGACAGCCCCCTGTGGCCAACTTTGAAAGCATAAATAATTAGTTTGATTAGGCTTGTGGTGCAGTAAGTTCATGTTTATGTTTAGTATACAAAATACATAAAAACGCAGCAATACGTTTTTCAAAGTCGCTCGCACGAGGCAATTTCGGGCGACTTTGAAAAACGCGTTGCCGCGTGTGAATAGGCCTTATTCTATTTTACACTTTCCTTGTCCTTTAATATGGTTGCACGGACAGGTGTTGTATATGAGTTGTTTTTAAGTATATATAATGACACATAGGTGAAAGTTAATTTCCATCAATCACCTAATGCACTTGTCATAGGGAAATGCGTCATTCAGTAAATATAATTTAATATGAGAAATACTGAAGTATAGTGGGGTTTTATGCAAAGATAAATGGTCCTGCTAGTTTGGGTTGACATTTTTTTCTTTTTTTTCTTTTTTATTCTAAAATAAGCGAGCAATTAAGTTCAACTCTTCTGTGAGGTCCCTTAGAAACATTTGCTGAGTTTGAACCTCCTTCAGTATATACACACACACACCAAACTCGACTTTAATAGGTGTTACTAGCAACTTGATTGTGCCATTATCTATGTCGGCATAATTGCAGGTCTTTTCTCTGTTCCAAGGTTCAAGCTCCATCCTAAGCAAAAGGGACCAACGTTGCATTTCATACTCATGGTTACCTAATGCAAATGAAAATAGATCTTTTACGTTTGAAATGACCTCTTACATTTCATTTGAGGGGGTCAGGTCAGATTTTAACTTTACTCATCTGTCTTTCATTTTGCAGGTTCACATAACAAACTTTTGGTAGTTGGGGGTTATAATGCTCCATGGCAACAATCCACAGGATGCACAGCCAGCTCCAAAGCCTAGCTCAGGAAATGATGGAGACAAGCACAGGACACAAAAAACGACTCCACCATCTCCTGCACAGTCATTTACACCAACAGTCAGCTCACCTGCACCACAGTCACCTAGTTACCAAATCCAGCATCTCATAATGAGCAGGAATTCGATGCCTGGTCAGAATGTAAATATCACTCTACAGAATGTAGGTCCTGTGGTGACAGGAGGCCAGCAGATAACACTTACTCCATTGCCAATAACTAGTCCTGCTTCACCAGGCTTCCAGTTCAACACACAACCCAGAAGGTTTGAGCATGGTTCTCCATCTTACATTCAGGTTACCTCACCAGTGTCTCAACAGGTTCAGGCTCAGAACTCTACACAACCCAATACTGTGCCTATACAAGCACTACAGGGTGTCCGAACAGGAACTTCATCAGCCAGTTTGGGTATGTGTAGTCAGAGCCCCACTCGTGGTTTTGTGGATGCTGGTTTACTGGTGAGGCAGCTTAGCCTTGGTCCTTCTAATACTGGGACGTTTGTTATTCAGGAGGGTTCTGGAATAACTCAGATTGCACAAAGTACACAGGTGCATCTTTCTCCAGGAACTCCTACAGTACCAGCACACAATCTGCTTCACTCCAATTCACAGGCTGTTAGCTCTGTACATAAGTTTGGTTCACAGAATTCTCTGGCAGGCTCAGTACAATCTTCATCGACTCCAACCCACTTATCAGCCAACTTATCACAGCAGCTAAGCAGTATTATCCAGGGTCAACTTATTCAACAACAACAGGTACTCCATGGACAGCAGGTTAGCAGAACATTTAGCTTTGATGGAACGAATGGTGGGATGATAGCTGGTGTTGGTGGTACATCACCTTTTGGGATAACTTCTGCAGCAACTCCAACAAGTCCATCAAGAATGACAGGTCCTCAGACACTTTCTAGTCTTCCCTTAACTACAACTATGGCCACCATGTTGAAAAAGCAAACAAAAAAGCTTGAGGAGATACCACCTACTACTCAAGAATATGCTTTATTAAGGAAGCTTTGTTTGGATCATCATCACCAACAAATGCAAACCCTAAAGGATACCTATACTGAATATTTGATAGAACTTTTCTTCCTGCAACATTGTCAAGGCAACATGATGGACTTTTTGCCCTTTAAGAAAAAACGCAACATATATCAGAACTTTCTTAGGCAAAATGACTTGGATTTAGAAGTAGATGAGGAGGAAGCAGAGAAGAATTCAACTCAGGCTGTATATATCCAGGTGAGGCATGAGGAATTTTGGTTCTGTGCCTAGATCGTAACAGTTTAAAAATAGTAGCTCTAATTGTTTACATTGTATACACACAAATTAATTGTTGTTAAAGGAACATTTCTGTGTAAAAATAAAAACTGGGTAAATAGGCTGTGCAAAATAAAAAATGTTTCTAATATAGTTAATTAGCCTAAAATAAAATGTATAAAGGCTGAAGGGACTGGATGGCAAATATAATAGCCAGAACACTACTGCTTTTCAGATCTCTAACTCTGAGTTAGTCAGCGACTTTAAGGATGGCCACATGGGACATAACTGTGAGTTTGCAATTGATCCTTAGTATTCAGCTCAGTAACAGTTATGATCCATGGGCCCCCCGCTCAGGTCACTGATTGGTTGCTGCTTGGTAACCAGTCAGTGAAGAGTTAGAGAGCTGAAAAGCAGAAAGTAGTGTTATGTTCTGTTAGACATCCAGTCACTCCAGCCTTTATACATTACATTTTTGTCTAACTATATTTGATACATTTTTTATTTTCACAACCTGTCTATTTACCTAGTTTTTATTTTTACACTGAACTTTTGCATTGTATCAGTGCATCTAAAAGTTTTTTTGTAATAGCAGCCCATGCCTAAATACTTGAGTAAGCATTGGGAAGAACATTTATTGTGCTTTAGTCATCCTTGAAGTAATGCAAAGGCAAGTGGTTGCATTGAAATGATTGGCCTAGATAGTCATATATGAGATTTAACCCTCTTATATACAATTGACTGAGTAGAACAGATTTAACTTCCACAGAGCTTTACTGTCTAATGGTCAGACAGAAATTCTGTTTATTGCCACATCGGGAAAAAAATTGGCAGATTGTTAGCTAAGTCAGTATAAATCTAGTGAACAGTTGCTTAATAACATATTATTGCATAATAATAAAAATGATGATAATAAAATTGCTTAATAGGAAATAGAATTTTGAAAATTGATTTTCCTTCGCTGTTATAATAAAAGAACACCTTGTACTTAAAGGAGAGTCAACAATCACTGCAGGGGGTTGAAAGAGTTAGTGATTGTAGAGTGGTTGTATTTAATTCCAGCAAGCACCCCAGAGGGATCCTCTTTCTGCTTCTTCTTTCTTTGCACATGCGCAGCTGAATGAAAAGCCAACGTTAAAACAAAGAAGCCAAACTTTATCAAAAAAAAGTCAGTGTGTGTCACAAGAAACAAGTATTAAGCTGGCCATAGATGCAAATTTCCCCCGATATGCCACTAACACGGCAGGGCTATATCGGGTAACGATCGGATTACGATGACGCCAAGGCGAAGAAAATCAAACCTTCCCGATCGATATCGTGGCCAGATATCGATTGGGAGGACCCATCGGAAGCCCACATACACTGGCAGATAAGATGTCAAATTGGTCTAAACAACTGATTTCGGCAGCTTTATCTGCCCGTGTATGGCCAGCATTAGAAGAAGCTTGCTCCGTGGTACCCTGGGCCAAGGCAGTTTTCTGCTATCAGAAGCCCTGAGTATCCAGTAAGTGATTACAATCCCTTAGGAGCAGAATTATATACAGTAGAACCCCCCATGTTACGTTTTTCAGGGTACCAGAAAAAAATGTATTATGTATAATAGATAAGTGGGACCACAAAACAATAATGTAAAATGAGGAAAAACTTTAAATCAGGGTATGTAAAATGGGGGTTCTATTGTATGGTAATATGGTGATCCAAGTTCAGAAAGATCCCTTGTCCAGAAAACTCCAGGCTCCCTAGCATTTCATATAATATATCCTATACCTGTTATCCAAAATGCTTGGGGCCTGGGGTTTTCCAGATAAATCGTTTTCCTGTAATTTGTGGGGCTGTGTGTTTTAAATATTTAAGTTGGCTTTGAACTTATTTTTCAAAAACAAAAAGGCATAGAGAGATTCTTCATATGATAGGTATACAAATGGAACACTGACCCTGGTTTATGTCCACTAATCTAATTATCTACCTTGCAAGTAGCTTTAAGTTCCTTGTTTGTACTGTTGAGCTCAAGTCATTAAAAAAAACAGATTCTTCTTGAGGTAAGTAGTAGGCAAATATTATGTTTTGCTGAAGCCCTAATCATTGAAGTTACGTTGAACAATTTGGTATACTGCTCCTTTATAAATATAGTAGGGTAGTTGCCCTCTTTACCTCTTTGGTATCCTTTCACTAACAAAATAAAATCATCTGGTTTTAGAGAAAGTTCAGGTAGAGATATGGGATCTGGAAAACCAGTTATCCAGAAAGCCCTAAATTACAGGATGGGCATCTCCCATAGACTCCACTTTATCCAAATAATCCAGATTAATAAAGATGATTTCCTTTCTTATCTGTAATAATAAAACAGAATAGACCTGTTATCCAGAATGCTCTGGACCTGGGATTGTCCAGATAAAGGATATTTCCGTAATTTGGATCTTTTTACCTTGTCTACTTGAAAATCATGTAAATATTAAATAAACCCAACAGGTTGGTTCTGCTTCCAATAAGGATTAATTATATGTTAGTTTGGATCATGTACAAGCTACTGTTTTATTATTACAGAGAAAAACGAAAATCATTTTTAAAAATTTGGGTTATTTGATTATAATGGAGTGTAATGGAGACAATCTTTCCTTAATTCATGGATAGCTGGTTTCCGGATAATGGATCCTGTACCTTGTATGTGATCTAAACTAAGTTGTAATTGACCCTTTATTCAAAGCAAAACTAGCCTATTGGGTTTATATAATGTTAATTTTCAAGTAGACAAGATAGAAAGATCCAAATTAAGGAAGGATCCATTATCCCTAAACCCTAATTCTGGATAACCGGTCCCAAACCTATAATATCATTTGTCATTTTTTATTTGTTTTTAGACTCCAGATCCTCCTGTAAGGTCTGCGATAGAGACTACAGCTGACACGGAATTCCAAGCTTCCAATATCTTGAAGGAAACTGCAAGTGGTACTGAATCCTTTTTACATCAGTTTAAATGTTTGTTGCTAAATAATTTTTTTTTCCTTGTTTGGAACTTGAAATTACATATTAATTTGTTTTCATATAGACAGAGGTTATAAAAGAGGTTGATGGAACAAACATATGCCATTTTAAACAATGCATAACCACATTTTGAGACATTTTCTCAGAAAAGCACAACCCTATTACTCTTACGAAAGAAGGCAACTAAGTAAAATTATAGATTGGCTATTTGAGATTGGATTAAGATTTAACCCCTTATGTTGTACTTAAAAGGATCTGATTCATTCTCTTCATTCTGTCTTCATGCAGCAGTTGGGTGTCTGATCACTGACAGTTAGATCCAATATATCTTGTCGGGGCCTTTATTTCCTAGCAGATGTATTAGAGTTTACTCTATTAAAATCACCAGATGTCGTGTCTCTCTACATGCAGAATTTGTGCAAAAGGTAGTTATTTTGTTAGATTTTGTTTGTACTGGAATCAGTTACTTGAATGAGCTCTAATACATTTGCTAGGAAAGGAAGCCCCTCTATAGCATATTGGATCTAACTGTCAATGACTGACCCCTAACTGCTGCATGAAGACAGAATGAAGAGACACAGATGCTGAGAGAGGAATAGTGAAGATAAACTATTTCAGAAATGATGTAGAATATTTAATTGATAATATTTAGTAAGCTTATTATTTCAGTATGATGAAACCTATATTAAAGTTTTCATTTTCTCAAAAGTACCCTTTAAGTAAGGTTCATTGATCATGAATGCTTTAGCACATTTTCCAGTCTCCTTATATAGGAAAGACAGAGCGAATTCCACAAAGTTCTACTATATCTCATTTGAACAATTTTAGCAATATTATTGTGATAACCTTCTAAGAAAGCCTCTCTAGCAAATCTCTAATGATAACCTCATAGATCCAACAATGAAGCAGCCCCAATCACCAATGGTTGCTCTTGGTCTTCCTCTCTTCAACCTGTTACAGGTTGAAACGCCATGGATGGCAAGCTGACAAAAGAAAAACTACAATAGGGATGTATACATATGCCTGCCCAATAAACAAATATCAAAATGAAAGACCACAATCACAGGAACTTGATTTAGTTTTCTTTCTCCAAGATACGCTTTGGGCAATTTCCATTACACCATCATGATAACTGAAGTTTTTGGTCAAAAGGTCATCAATTTCAACCCTTCCAAATGACCACCAGTTTATATATAAACTTATTAATACACATGCCCAACATGTTCCTATACACTTGTCAAAGAAGTCCTCCAAGCCAAACTGTTTGGTTGTATCAGTCTAATTGACAAGTTATCCTATCCTCTTCTAGAAGATAAGTCCCCTATAACCACAATCTGTTAAGGACTAGCTCTCTTCCCCACCACTACTAGAAACACTGGTCTCCTGTTTATTAGGTAAATCACAATCTTGTTTTGTGTGTCTGATGGGATACATAAACCAGGATCAGCCTCCCTTTATTTTTTCCACACTAGGCTTACTTACTGTTACCCAACTGACTGCCTCATCACCCTGCTGTTATGCTCTTCCCCAATACACCATGCTTCTGCTGTTCTCCTCTCTCAGTACTATCTGACCCAGCTAGGTCCTGCTTATTGAGCAAGAGTCTCTTGTGGTTGTCTGTGAACCTTAGCTTTGAAATGTGCTGTTTTAGATGGTTAACTTGAGCTTCAAAGTGACCATTTGGTCTGCAGCTTCTGTTACAAATCTGCATACATAAGTCATTCCTTCAATCATGCTAGTACTCATTATGCTAGTAGTAGTGCACAAACAGAAACACGTTTTAAACTCCAGGTTAAGATATCCACTTAGCACCTAGCACCTAGTTGCAAATAATCATACAGAGGCTGTCCGAGGGAGAGAGCTCTACTGGAGTCCCACGGGTATTAATTAATACAGCCTATTCAGTTGCAAATAATCAAACCCCATCCACCTCAAACTGAAGTACATCTAACTACAAGGTATTGCAGCTTTTGGAAGAACTTTGTTGTAATACATTTAGCCCCATCAAACATTTCTATGTATCTCCTAGGGAAGTAAAACCTTTGAAAAAATTAAACCACAACTTTCACTTAACTGAAAATAAAAGATAATTATCATTTTTATTGTTGCATTATGCAACCACTAGTCTCTTTGTGATACATGTCCAGTTTTAATTTTTTTTCACTTTGATTAGTTTGTAATCTTATTCCTTTCTGTGATTTGATGTTCCATTCTTTCTTTTACACAGCTGGAATGTCCCCTTCAAAACAGACTTCTGCTTCTGTTGCTAAGAAGCAAAATGACCCAGCAAAGGTTTCCATGTTACAGAATGCTGCCAGGGCACAATCCCCATTCCTAACCCAGCTGCCTACAACACCAGCTTCTTCTGTGCAGACTACAATGCATCTTGGGCAGCAGCTTATTACAGAAGCCCAGTCCCAGCCAATAACAAAACAGTCTCCTGGCTTTGTCGGCCAACCACCATTGCACACCCAAAGTGCTCAGCCTTCTCAAGAAAGGATAATAGACCATTTCTCCTCCTTGAAACAGCCTCCAGTGCTGGTATGAAAGAATGAAAACCGGTGCACTGATACTTTTTTTCTGTTTAGGCAAATATTTCAGTAGTAAAATAAATACTAGAAAGGGTCCAGAAATCTGAATTTCAAGAAGTTAGTTGATATTGCTTACCTTGTGGGTTCATTCATTAGCGCATGTTTGACTTTACATTTTGCCATCCGTAAAATAGATTTTTACAAATGAAAGTGTATATTTTACGTTAGTTTATTCCTTTCATTTTTATGTTGCTGCTCTGTATTGACTTTATCTAAATTATTTGTTTATCTGAGTGTAGAAAGAAAGTTGGAAACATTTTTAAATGGGTATTATTCTGAACAATTATGTTGGAAAACAGTACTTGGTTGGATACTAAGTAGAAAATTAGGAATTATGTAAAAACAATATTGGTATGCAGTCAAATGGTAACAGTCTGTTACTGTAATTAAATAAATGTTTTAATTCTGCTACAGGCATCTGCATCAAAGATGGGCTCAGACTCTGTTAAAACCCCAGTTCCTGTAGGTTTGAAACCTGCTCCTTTATCATCCTCTTCACCCAGCATTCTTGAATCTCTACCACCTTCTGTGGCTGTTTCACCAAAGAGGATATTATCACCTGGTGCCAGCAAAGCATTATCTCCTGCCTCACGGTCCCCTGGTTTGGTGGGGCCCCAGTCTCAGGAACCTCAGGGTCTTGCACCAGTTCCTGGGGATGTGCAGCAAGAAGCTCTTATTCCAAAACCAATAGAACAGGTACAGCTACTTCCAGTAAAACAATGATAAACTTGTGTTTTTTTGTCATAGATGTTTACAGAACAGATCATTTGTGAATATACTGGAAAACAAGGATGCAGTTGGTTAAAGTCACAAGGAAATATTAGTGTGATTTGACCTAATAAAACAACTTGAGAACATGATTTCATATGATTATAAATTTATTTTGAATTTATCCTTTTTGTGTTAATATTAAAAAATGTTTTTCATTATGACAGAATTAATTGGATTCAGTATTTTAAGTTGCATCCAAGAGGTAAGAGGCCTCTTTTTGTCTTGTAGGAAAGTTCTATCCATCAGCGAATTGCAGAGCTTCGAAAGGAAGGGATGTGGTCACCAAAAAGATTGCCCAGACTTCAAGAGCCTTGCAGAAATAAATCTCACTGGGATTATCTTCTGGAGGAAATGTCATGGATGGCTGCAGATTTCGCCCAAGAGAGGTTGTGGAAGCAGGCTTGTGCTAAGAAGGTAATCTCAAAGTTTGAGTTGTTCACTTATTGTACATTAGGGGAAATTCAGTATTAAAAATATTTAATACACAGTTGGGAATGAAATACATTTATGTTTAATCCATTGCAATTTATCACGCCATGGGCAGCCTCAGTCATGTACAGAGGCCAAAACACAATTGTAATTGTTTAGTACATTTGACCTTTGACATGGAGTAATAAGTAGGGTATTGCTTTTAGCTTGTCAGAACAGCTGCTAGGCATTGCCAGGAGAAACAGCAGAAGGATTTCAGAGCCAGGAAGGAGGATGAAGACCGATTACGTCGCATAGCATGGTCAGCAGCTCGGGAAATACAGTACTTTTGGTCAAATATTGAACAGGTAAAATATCTCTTTGAGAAGATACAAGCATATTGTGAACCTGAATTCAATTAATTCAATTCCTGTGGACTAGGTGTGTATGTGTGTATTCATAGATAGATAGCACACAGGGAAATATTTCATGAAAATCTAAACTAAAACAGGCCAACATTTTGGTCTGTATCTAAGAGCTTTCTCAAGAAAAGGCCTTATTGTTAAGCTTGATTTTTTTTCGGTTTTCGTATCCTGGGTTTGTGTGTGTGTGTGTATAGTATTTTTGTATGCAAAATCTGTATGATGATTATATAATTTTTATCTTGGCTGTTTTTTGAATAGGTGGTTGAGATAAAACTGCAGGTAGAATTACAAGAAAGGATGAAAAGAGCATTGTTCACACACAAAAAAATACACAAAGGTAGTGTTTATTATTAAATTATCTCTATATATCTGTAATATTTATGGCTTAAATAAAATGCTTATATTTTTCCTTGGCAATTTATTACTTGCCTCTGTGTCACGCTAATGTATTTGTTTGTGCTCAGGAAAGGTGGGAATTTGTTGTTCCCATATTTGGATTGCATACAGTACAGTGGCAGACCAGTGATTACAAAGTTAACCAGAAATATATATATATATTTTTTAGCTTAAACTATACTCCCATGGCAAGTATGTCATCTGTGAAGTTTATCTGTGCAGAACATATACCTATAATCCTGTCATATCACAGTCCTACTAATAAACATTGTTAGCAGCAATACGTTGTACCTGTCAGATTCGATTGTTCATTAACCCCCTCTTCCTCTAACTTTATGCAAATTACTGTCAACAGCAAGCACCACTGTATGAGCTATTACTTTCTTAAAAAATTTAAATATCTGGAGCAGTTTTATTAAAATAAGTTGGTCCATGTTGTTTATTTTGCCACTAGAAACTTATTGGTATGTTGTTGACAAAAACCATTGTGGCTCGATAGAAATCCAAGATGCCTGCCTCAGCTAGAACTGCAGTGGAGATAGGGGAGATTTTGCAGAAGGTATAGTGAGCTGATGATTTACATTATACAAACAATTCTAACTCAGATTTCTTGAACTTTCACATAGTGTGTTTACTTAGTAAATTATTTTAATTATGTGCCCTTTAATATCAGAGGGGTTCAGTTGGTTAATGAGAACAGAAATGTTATTGGTCAACCCTTTTGAAATAAAAAATAACAAAATGGTATAAAGGTGATACCTTTATTGGCTAACTAATATAAACATTGCAAGCTTTCAGAACATTTTAGTTCCTTTTTCAAGCTGATTACTCAGGTAAGAACTGAGTACAGAACTGAGAACAGAAAAAAAGCAGAGATTCTGAACTTTAAAATTTTGTCTGTCTACACAAATGAGGAACTGTTACTGAAGTTTTCCTTTTTAATAGTCCCAATCCTAGTAATACAGCTGATGTTGCATGGTTCACACATGAGGAAATTCCGAAGAGACTAAAACATGTTAAGACACACAAGGTCCGGGACCAGATGGTATTCATCCCAGGTTATTTAGGAAGCTCAGCTGTGTGACTGCCAAATTTTCAGGATTCATTGAGGTCTCACACTGTGCCGTGAGTCATATTGGTAATATGGTGCCACTATTCAAAAAGGATTTCGTTCTCAGCCTGTAGGCTGGCTAGTCTGACATCAGTGGTTGGAAAGCTTTTTGAAAGGTTATTAAGGGTTAAGATACTAGACTTCATTGCAAATCCTAATACTATGAGTTATTGCCAGCATGGTTTTATGCATAATTGGAAAACTGGGCAACACTTTGGCAAAAATAATATATATGCTAGGAAAACACTAAGATTTACTAAGGGTTGAATTGTTGAGCCCTTTTAGCCCACAAATTCGACCGGCGAATAATTGGCGAGTAAATAAAATCGAATAAAATATGCACTGGTTTTGAGCGCTTTACGAATATTCAACAAAATTGTATGATCGAACGTTTTTACGCAAAATTCGTAGGAATCTAATATTCATATCGTTCGATCGTACAAATAATATTAGATACGAAAACTTTTAAAAAAAGCCTATGGGGGCTTCCCATAGGCTTCTAATGCAATTCGGTAGGTTCAATCTGGTGAAGTAGGCAGTCGAATAAAAATTTAAAGGGCAAGTTCTTCAACCAGGGAATAGTCGAGCAATCGAATATATATTCGATCTATTCAATGGTTGAAAATACTTAATTTGCATATTTGAATAGTCACACAATAAAAAATAGACTATTTGAGCGAGTATTCGAATCCTTCACATGAATTTAGTAAATCTGCCCCTAAATGTCCGTGTGCTGAGAGTTTCCTTAACTGAGAAGGATCTAAGTGTTTTTGTTTATAGCAAGTTGTCTATTTACTTTAGTGGCCACAAAATGACACTGCCCAGGATTAAAGTTCTGTCTTGCATAAAAAGGGCATAAACTCAAGGGATGAAAACATAATTATACCTCTTTATGGGTCCCTGGTAAGGCCTCACCTGGAGTATGCACTTGGACAGTGAGGTTGTGGAATTCATTGCTGAGTGATGTTGTGATGGCTGATTCTGTTAATCCCTTTAAGAGGGGCTTGGATGATTTCTTGGACAAGCATACTATCCAAGGCTATTGTGATACTGAAATCTATAGTTAGTGTATGAATATGTATAGTTTATGTGATTGTATGGAGGGTTCAGTGTGAGTGTGTGTGTGGATGCTGTGTTTCATTTGGAGGGGTTGAACTTGATGAACTTTGGTCTTTTTTCAACCTGATCTAACTATGTAAATATATACATGAGTAAGATGTCAAAATGATGAATTTCCAATTAAAACATTAAAAAAAAAAAAATATTTGTCTTCAGAAAATGTCATAGATGAAGTACGCAGTACAGTTGCACCAACTACTCAATATAATTGCAAATGCAGCTCAGAGTATGCAGTAATATTAGAAGCTTTTCATTTTGGCAAATAGTACTAATGATTAATAGATTTGTGTGTATATTATAATAAATTCTACAGCTCAACATTAGATTGAACACTTTATGTACTTTGTTTTCTAGATATTGAACCTAAAAAGCTTGAGTCACAGAATAATATGGTGAGTTTTCATTAATGTTTTAGGCCTCCTTGTACTTACTTCTTATTCAGGCTTATTTATTAAATGTCAGATTTTAGTGGTTTTATGAAACCACGACTAAACCCACAAATAATGATCTTATTATTTGTATAACCAATAAATACTGCTGTGTGTTTACACTTTGTAGCAAATTGTTGGTTGTTCTTTATTTGTCCAATGTGTTTTATGTTCCAAATGTGGTACAATGAGCTGAAAAGTTATCTAGAATGCTTGGTACCTTGATAAGGGATCTTTCTGTAATTTGGATCTCCGTGCCTTAAGTCTACTGAATGATCATTTCAACATTAAATAAAGCCAATAGGATTATTTATCTTACAATTATGATTAATTATATTTTAGCTGAGATTAAGTACAATGTACTGGTTTATTACAAAGAAAAAGAGAAATTTTAAAAATCTTATTTTCTGAAAATCTAGTCTATTGAAGATTTCCTTCCCCTAATTTGGAACATTCTGGATAATAGGTTTCCAAATGATGAATCCCGTACCTGTAGAAAATTGTGTTTAAAATTGGCAAGAGAACTTGCCTCCTCACTTAAAAAATTGAACTTGGCATCTTTTCCTGTCCATCTTTCTTTCTTTCAATTTGTCCAAGTTCCAATGCAATGCAGGTAAATGTATGGTTGGATGGTTAGGGGTTTTACAGGCCACAATTTGCTCCAGAGCTCACACTAATTATGTTACATGTACTGTAGTGCTAAGCAGCAGTTATGTTTCATGGGAGGAATGTATTGTTTAGCAACACCCTTTTTCATTCAGTTTATTCTATTCATATACATTGCTATACAGCACTGCTACTGCCCTCTATAGCAGACCAGATAGTATCCTATGCTCGCTGGTTGTGACACAGCCATGTGGAGCGGAGGTGGCCATTCTCAAGCTTGTTGAAGTCCTACAACCAAAGCCTTCCATGTGGTCAAGGTTTTACTGCAAGGGCTATAGTTTATTAGCATAATAAATAATTAAGCTGTTGCGCTGCTTCAAATCTTGTAGTCTCTCAAGCCAGAATCCTCAAGAGTTACCATCACATTTTAGCATATTCTTTCCCCAGAACTAAATGTGATCTTTATTCATTTTACTACATCAGTGTAAATTAGCTTTCCTTCCCATGTTGCTTAGAGCAGTGTCCGATTAAGGCTTTTTGTCATCAAAATGTAATCATCATCCGCAAGGGCAACAAAGCACCTGAAAATACCTTGATATTGAAGATTACAGGAATAGCAACGTTTAAAATTTTGTGAACCACATTTTGTTTAATAGTTAATGTACCTTTTTTTTTTTTTTATATACAATTGGCTTACTAAATGAACCTTCTGTCATTGTAGGATGCAGCTGTTTCTGGGACCAAGATAAATGCAGAGAGTTCCAAAGTGGAGAATAAGGGTTTGAACCTTTTACAATAAATTCTACGTGACAAACATGTTTCTTTGTTTGCATATCTAAACTTTTGTGTGGTTTTTTAGAATCTTCTAACTTGTTTCATATATTTTTCAATACAGTCCTACCATAATGGCGCTAATCCACTTTTTAAATTATATTTAGAGAATGCTGTGAATGCAGATGCAAACCAGAAAGCTGTGGTTTCGATTGAGGCCCTTTTGACTATTGAAGGAACAAATACAGCTCAGCTAGGATCAAAAAAACATAGCCGTGATATTACTGAGGTTGCAGCTGCTGCTGAACTTCTACTTCCACGGGGCAGCTCTCGCATCTCTTGTGTTGTGAGTATATTCAATTAAAGGGGCCTATGTACTTATTGAAATGAGAGGCCCAAGTACTTGCCAAAATACTCTGTGGTAACTATAGTATAGGGAAATAAAAGGGAAAGTAAACAAGATGGCCATTATAGGTGCACTTAGTAGGCTTGGACACTAGGCGATAAAGTGACCTCTCCAGGGTTACAAGGATTTACTACTGTGGATCAAACCAGGGTCTCTAGCATGAGATTCCACATCAAAGACTGATCACTCTTCTTTATCATCTCAGGGGGACATGGAATTATGGGCTTAAACTCCACCCTCCAGGAGGCAGGACACTCAAATCTTAGTTAACGGGGTGTACCAAGTCCAGTTTAACCCTGCACACTGTACTCATCCAATCAGTTTTTCAAGTATCCTGCTCCCAGGAGTATGGACAACCAGGAAGGAAAAGGAATGTTTCTATGGTCAGCCTGATGCTGATACCTGGGGTAACACCAAAAGCAGGTCTACCTGCTTCCCCAAAGGTTAACTCCTGATCTTGAGCAACCCACTGGAGTAATTTATTTAGCCAAGAATTGCTACAGCATCTACTACAGCACATGTTGTGCCAATATAAACAGTTTGAAGCAGTAAATCTATCTGGATTTGCCTGAATCTTGCATTCTCAATTATGCACTACAGCACAGGGGCCAGGGAGAGCAGCTATGCAGATCCTGCGCCATGTTGCATGGGACTGCACCTGCTTCAGGCAGTAGCCTCAACAGCTGCACAGACAGGGAACAAGGAATTTGCCCTTCCTCGAAGTTAACATCCCACAAGTCCTCTTGTTCTTACAACGGGGTCTTCAGCTCAGCTCCTTTGAAGGTTCAGGAATCCGCATTATCAGTCCTATTGTAGTCTCAGCATCTTATCAATGTCACAATACACAGATTCCTGCAGGGAGTGGCACACATGATCCCTACATTTCACCCACCAGTCCCAGGATGGGATCTGAACCTGATACTTGAAGCTTTACTTGCTCCACCATTCAAACCTCTCGGTTCTATCTTTGACACTTGGATCACATGGAAGGTGGTGTTTCTAGTGGTGACCACTGAGTGCCCTTTCCTGTGAATTTGCATTTATGATCTTCCACAAGTATAAGTCCTATGCACAGTTCCATCCTTTCTTCCACGTGAATCAGGAGATTGTAGTACTGTCTCTGTGCCAGGATCCGAAAAATGACAAGGAAAGATGACTTCACAGTCTAGATGTAGTCAGAACACTCCAGTGATAGATAGAAAGATCAAGATCTTTCTGGCAATGACAATAGCTTTTTGTTCTACCATCTGGACCTCATCAAAGCCAGGCAGCATCCAAGATTTCCATTGTGTGGTGGCTGAGAGAGACCATCCACCAGGCCTATCTCTCCAAGGGAAAAACACCACCAGAAGGGGTGTCCGGGCCCATTTCACAAGGGTTATGGGAGCCTCTTGGGCATATGGGGGGAAGAGTGCTTCCTTGCTCTTATGACTAGCTGTTGACCACATGGTAGCATCTGGGATAATTCCCTGCTTTATCAATTCTGCAGGTGTTCTGGTTACTACATTGTTTCCTGCTATAGCAGTCTCTTTGGGACAAGCTGATTGGATCAAAACAGTGTGTGGGGTTAAGCCTGACCTGGCACGCCCCACTTTGTGTCCTGCCTCCTGGAGGGTGAAGATTAACCCAATCATTCCCTGTGTTCCCCTATCGACTACAGAGAAAAAGATATAATGGGGAGTTTAAAAATCCTGTTATCCAGTATATCAGAAATGCTCTTTATTTGTGATTATATAGACAAGAAAAATAATACATTTTGTCAAATATACATTTAAATTCTTAATAAACAAAAAAAAAAATCCTGTTATCCTTTGGGCTAACAAATGACTAAATGTATTGCTGTACAGACTGAGCAAACTAAATGTTTGGTTTTGCCATCTCTCTGCATGATCTGTCTTGTTTTTAGTCAGATTTTGATGGTAACACATAAGACCACTGTAGGCCTAACTATGGCTGCCTGTGCGTTTTCTCTTTTTATGGGACCTGGGAAAGCAACCAGCAGAGTGGCTAGCGAGGCCACCGTCACTATGTAGCAGCGCACTCCAAAGCCACCTCACAAAACCGCCAACTCACGGATCACGTTTAAAATCAAATATTCCAACATCTGATAGGCAAGCAAGGCTAGCGAGGGTCTAATTGGAGGTGTATTTTCAACATTGAATCCGTTGTTTATTTTTTAAGAGTTTTAAGTAAAATTTTTGCAGGCTCAATGGAAATAACTGGAATAATGCTAGTTTTTTATTGTTTCACCTTTTTTTAAAATCACATTTTCCTTAATTGTGATAGCAATTCAGAAAAAAATTTGATCAATTAAAAGAAAAAAGAAAATTTTAACGATTTCTTGATTAGTGATTTTAAAACCTCAAACTGAAAAATCAGCTTCTGTGTCTTTCACTGTACAGTATTAAGAACTAATTTGACAAAATGTTGTTCTGGTCATATGTTTTTCACACAAACACGCACATTTGTTGTGGCTTGTGTGTGACTCAGGTGAAAACCAGCTATCTCCCTCTTCTCCATGGCACCCTCCGAGAGTACCAAAAAGTTGGGGTGGACTGGTTAGTAAAACAGTACAAGAAGAACCTCAATGGTATACTGGCTGATGAAACAGGACTTGGGAAGAACATTCAGGTGATTGCACTGTTTGCACATCTGGCCAGTAATGAAGGTGAGAAATTGGAAATACTGGAAAACTTGAGTTCAAATGCATGCAAGAGAACTTTTTCTTATCCTGGTTTTGTATTTTCTTTCTAGGAGTATGGGGACCGTACTTAATTGTAGCCCGCAGCTGTAAGATATTAAAATGGGAATTGGAACTCAAACGCTGGTGTCCATCTCTAAAGATTCTTTTGTATTTTGGCAGTCAGAGTGAGCTCAGAAGAAAGAGACAGGTAGAGTTATTTTCAAAATGTATTTGTCCCAAAATCAATGTGTAATATTTATTGATGGCTGTGGCAAAACATATTTTAAAAAAGTAATCACTTTTCTTGTAAAGTGTATTTTATTTCCTTTTAGTCGTGTTGATATTTTCTTAAAAAAGCAGATTTGATGTTTTGTTCTTATAACCTTTTGAGAAATATTGTGTTCAGCATGGTAGTGCAGTTTTTGGCATTGCTTCCTCACACACCTGGGATCTTGGTTTCAATACCAGCCAGTCCTGGTGAAATTAACCATAGTGTTGTTTAAATGTAATTGGGTAAGCTCCTATAGTGTAGGGACAAATGTAACTGAACGATCTCTGTAAAACTCATTTATTAAATGTAATAGATAACTGATGGTTTTTATATGCAAACTTTTTTCAGATTGCCGCTCTTTAGATCTTCAGAATTTTGCAGCTACCAGTGTATATAGCACTTTACCATACAGCCATTTAAGTGACAAGCGTCACTATTCACTAATTGCTGGAGTTCATAGAATTTATTGTGATAATGTGAAAAATGTTTTTCTCCTTTGATGCAGACATGGGATGAACCAAACAACTTTAATGTTTGTATTACCTCATACAAGCAATTCTTCAAGGGGCATAAGGCTTTCATGAAAATGAGGTGGAAATATCTTGTTCTGGATGAAGTACACCAGATCAAAAACATGACAGAAAAGCATTGGGAAGCCATCCTAAATTTACCAAGGTGAGATTGTATATTTATCTGTCTTCATAGTTAAATTGGGTTGAAAAAAAAAAAGTCCATCATGTTCAACCCCTCCAAATAAAAACCCAGCATCCATACACACACCTCTCCATACCTTCACATAAATTATATATATGCCCGTATACTAACTATAGAGTTTAGTATCACAATAGCCTTTGATATTATGTCTGTCAAAGAAATCATCCAAGCCACTCTTAAAGGAATTAACAGAATCAGCCATCACAATGTCACCCTACAGTGCATTCCACAACCTCACTGTCTTCACTGTGAAGAACCACCTACGTTACTTCAAATGAAAGTCCTTTTCTTCTAGTCTGAAGGGGTGGCCTCTGGTACGATGATCCTCTTTATGGTTAAAATGTTCCCCTGCTATTTGTCTATAATTTCCTCTAATGTACTTGTAAAGTGTAATAATGTCCCCTTGCCAACACCTTTTTTCCCGAGAAAATAACACTAAGCTTAGTCTGCCCTCATAATTTAAGTTTTCCATCCCCTTAATCGGAGTAGTTGCACGTCTCTGTACTCTCTCTAGCTCATTTATAGCCCTCTTAAAGACTGGAGGCCTTACCAGGGACCTATAAAGAGGTATAATTATGTTTTCATCCTTTGAGCTAATGCCCTTTTTTATTCAAGACTGAAAATTACACTGTCCAGAATTACACAACTTGTTATCTGCAAAAACCCCTAGATCCTTCCTATTTAAGGAACATTATAAAATGTTCCATTTACCACAACTCTTTGTAGTCTATCTTTTAGCCAGTTCTCTATCCAGGTACAAATACCATGTTGAATGCCAACATTCCTTAATTTAACCAGTAACCTTCTTTGTGGCACTGAATAAAATGCTTTAGCTATATCTCTGTAAATCCACTGCCATCCCAGACTCAAGGTCCCTGCTTACCTTCTCATAAAAAGAAATTAAGTTAGTCTGGCAAGATATATTACGCATAAAACCATGCTGGCACAAACTCATGGTAAAATTAAGTAGAGAGGTTTGGCAATCACCGAGCTAAGCTTGATAAGTACCCTGTGACGAATACCATCTGGTCCCGGACCTTTGTTTATCTTAACATGTTCTAGTCTCTCTTGAATTTCCTCATGTGTGAACCATGCATCATTAGTTGTATTACTAGAATTGGGACTATTCAGAAGGAAACCATCATTAACTGGTTCCTCATTGATGTGCAGTATAGAGATAACATGGAAACTTTCATTACTGAAACTGCATATGTGCATCAGATATAAAGACACAAATAACTACTTTCAAATAAAGTAGAAAACCCATATCTTGTAACTTGTATTTTTCTGTTAGTCAGCGCCGACTGCTTCTCAGGGACAACCCACTGCCCCACACATGGAAGGAACTATGGACCATGGTGCACTTCCTCATTCCCGGCTTGTCTAGGCCATACTTGGATTTCCCAGTGAAGGACAGTGACCAAGATCATGACTACAGACACACAATTTCTATTCGATTGCACAGGGTAAATGAAAGCATTGACTTGATCTGTTGAAAATGAGTACAAAATGAATAATCTGTAATCTGGAAATATATCATCTATAGTAATTTAAGTATCAGTGTCCCTGAAAGGGGAACTTAAGTCTAAAATAGAATAATGATAGAAATGCTGTATTTTGTATACTATAAACATGAACTTGCTGCACCAAAAGCCCAATTGAACATAATTTATGTTTTCAAAGTTGGCCGCAGGGGGCTGTTATCTTGTAACTTTGTTAAAAAATCTTTGCAAGACCAAGACTACGCACATGCTCAATGTGGCCTGTGCTTTTGCTGGGAGGCTAAGCTTAGGGATCGTCATTCATTATCAAAACAGCAAATAATATCTGCCATAGCATCCAATACAGCAAGACTAATTATCAATACAGCAAGATTAATAATCAGAATATGCAGACTTCACTGGGTCTGCGGATATGAATCTGCACAGTCGCCGGCTGCTTTACAGGGAAACAAACAAAGCTGCTCAAGTTCTGGGAAGTAAGGTGGGGAGCGCTTGAATTACACCTTGTTTTTGGGACCCCAACCCATATGAAACATGCATAATTACATGTTGCCTTCAACACTACCTTGTGGGCCTCTGTAGGGGCTGCAACTAATTTATATAAGCGTATCCATACTGATTTACTATATTTTTTGATTGAGAAGGAATATAATTCACTGGTGCTATATTTGTGTCATCTTAAATGTAGTCAACACAACCATTCATACTGCGTCGGTCCAAGAGAGATGTAGAAAGGCAATTAACAAAGAAATCGGAGCATATTCTCAAGTGCCAATTGTCTAACCGCCAGCGAGCTCTTTATGAAGATGTTATGATGCAGCCCGGGTAAGACCATCTAAGGCGTGTGAATGCTAGAAATAATAGTTCTTTCCTACTTACTCATTATATCCTTTTATATTTATTTATAATTATTTATAAATAAATAATAAAGGTTACGTTGTTTACTAAACTTTTGTCTATTAATACATTTTCAGAATTATGTTTGCACGGTACAGGCATGGGTTCTGTTATGTTCTCCATTGTTTTATACAGAACTGCTTTTTCTATGGAGATAGCTCCTTGAACCTGATGGTAACTAAGCCGGAATAAAACCATGCTGATGGCTGAACAATCGAACAATAGTTTTTTTTTTTTTTTACTATTGAACTGTTTAATAGCTTTAAGTCCTAATTACAGAAAGACCATTTATGTAGATAACATACAGATACATACCTGTTATATTAAAACTAGGTTTTGAATTCTTTCTGTGGCACGTTCAATAATACGTTAACATAATTTGTTTGCACAAGGTGCAGATTTATTAAATTTAACCTAGAGGAATCTCCAGCAGTAGTAGTTTTTAAGTTCTAGTAAATCAGTTTTTTTCTTTTTTGTTGCACTTTTAAATGTTTCAGTTTTGTCTGCTTAGACTGTTCTTCGTCAATGTTTATTTTAATTTCTGATTTTTTCATTTTATAGGACACAGGATGCTTTGAAAGGAGGGCATTTTGTCAGTGTTCTCCATGTTCTAATGCAATTGCAAAGAATTTGCAACCACCCAGAGCTAGTGGATTCCCGCACTAAACACTCTTCTTATGCTTCTGAAGCTATTAAATACAAAACAGCATCTCTGATCCTGCATGCATTGCTACATGATCCATGGAAGGTGGGGAACTTTTAATTGACTTCATGTTTTCTGTGTATATAGTATTGTAAATTAATTGTTTTTTGAGAGAAGATTGTATAAATGGCTTGATAGGCTACTGTTTTCAGTATAAAAAATATTTTCTAATAGTCCTATGACAGTTGTCTTTCTTTCTCTTAAAATTTAGAACGTGGACTTAGCCTCATTTCTTTTGATTGGGGTGGAGAATAAAATGACTCGTTATGAAGCTCAAGTTCTTCCTAAGCAGAAAGTGACCAGGAAATTGATCCAGGAGATCTATAATTCTCCAGATCCAACTGTTAGACCCAGTCATGTTAAAATCAAACCAAGCAGGTATCTAATTCCTATGTTTTAAGATTTATTTTTAAATTTCTTATTTATCATACACTTTTTAAGGATTTACATAAATGTATCTGTTTATAAAACTTACCTGACACTAATATAAGGATTTAAAGCGATACTGTCATGTTTTTTTTCTTCAAAACACATCAGTTAATAGTGCTGCTTCAGCAGACTTCTGCACTGAAATTCATTCCTCAAAAGAGCAAACAGATATTTTTTATATTTAATGTTGAAATCTGACATGGGGCTAGACATATTGTCAGTTTCCCAGCTGCCCCCAGTCATGTGACTTGTGCCAGCACTTTAGGATGGAACTGCTTTGTGGCAGGCTGTTATTTCTCCTACGTTGTGTGTTATTCTACGATCTACCAGGAGCTGTTCTCTTGTGTTAGGGAGCTGTTATCTGGTTACCTTCCAATTGTTCTGTGGTTAGGCTGATGGGGGGCAGAAGGGAGGGAGAGAAAAAAAACGTTTTCCCATGACAATATCCCTTTAATACCAAACATTTACTTTACCAGTGGCCAGCACATGTAAGTAAAGGGGTTTCTGAGGGCAAACAAGGTTTTAGTGTTAAAACCTTATACCAGTTCCAGGCAGCTGGTATTTATGTAAATTATATGTTCTCCAATTGTAGCTTGTTTGAGCCAGTTCTGTATGGGCAAAAACCAGAAGGACGGACAGTTGCTTTCCCAAGTGCTTCACAGACACACACAGTAACGCCAACAATGACTACTGTCTCCCAGCAAGGACAAGCTAGGCGATCACCGGTCACAACACCTCCTGTACCTCAAGGAGCTAAAGGTATTTTAAGTTTCTTAGTCCATTTGAAAGTCAGAACATTTTTATATGGATATACCTATTTTTTTATGTTCTCCAAGTGTGTCTACAAACCATCATTAAGATTTCAGGTGGTGTTTAAATACCTTGATAAATGCTGCTTTTTTGTCTGTATCTGTTTCAATTCACTAGTCTGATCATGAAATTAGGGATTCTTTGTTTTTGCTGCCGCAAACGGATATTGGTGAAGGCTCTGTAATGACCATTTTTGCGCAGGTGGTTTAGTTACCTTTGCACATTTTGTTACATGTGATATTTTGCCAGCACGAAAGCTGTGGTTGTGTTGTACTTTCTATCTAGATTTCAAAACGAAGTACATTGTACTTTTATCCTTTTCTTCTTAGAGATAGATATTGTGTTTTGTCTGTTTGACAAAAAAGCAGGTTTCATTTATTTATGCAAAAGGTGTTGACATCCCAACTAACCCCCCTCCCCCCATTAATTGTGTGCACATAAATTGTGTGCAGGTTGAGAGGTTCAAACTATTACTAAATAATCTGTTTTTACACAAAATTCTCCATGCTCACCAAAATTTGTTGGGTGTGCAAACCCACATATGGCTTAGAGAGAGAAAATTGCAATAGCTCTTTTGTAAGCATAGTTGTGACCTTGTATCTTGAAAGCTTACTTTAAGAACATTATCAAGTTACATACATACAACTGACACTTAGAAATGGAGGCTATTACAGTAAAATACAATGGTTTGCTTGACTTTTATTAGCCTTTAGCTGCCCCAATCCACTCTGGCATGTGTTGTCTACTGTGGAGCACTGAAAGGTAAACATAAATATGCACAGAAGGGTAAAAATAAATACTATGTTAAAGGGGATGTAAAGGCAAAAATAGAAAAAATAAAATCCCATTTTTACTTTTTTAATGAAAAAAAAACCTATCTCATATACGTATATACTATAATTAAAAAATGTCTACCTGACTGTATACAGTGAAATACTCCATTTACTTTATCTGAATGCTGCGGATAGGAAATTCAGGGAAACCATCATACTTACAAATGACATGGAGGGAGGAACTTCCCCCAAACTCAAGCAGCTTTGTTTGTTTCCCTGTAGAATATCCAACAACGGTGTAGAGTAGTGATCCCCAACATGTTGCTCACCAACCCCTTAGATGTTGCTCCCAGTGGCTTCAAAGCAGAATATTATTTTTGAATTCCAAGCTATGGTGCAAGTTTTGGTTGCATAAAAACCAGGCGTGTTGCCAAACAGAACCTTCTGTAGGCTGCCAGTCCACATAGGGGCTCCCAAACAGCCAGTCTCTTTTACAGTCTTTTACATCTGAATGTTGCTTATGGGTAAAAAAGGTTGGGGATCCCTGGTTTATAGATTCATATCCTCCACAGTCAGAGCAAGTAAATGAAGGGGGAATTTCAGTGCATACACTCAGGTTTCTTATAAAAACTGCACAGATTTTTTAATTGAAGTACATTGGGGCAGTTTTCCTTTGCAGTTAATAAAGTAAGAATGGGGTTTTGTTTTTGCCTTTATATCCTCATTAATGTTTCCAATGCCAGCTGCAGGGACAAAGATCATGGAGCCAGATTTAAACAGTTAAACTGGGATTCTATTTGGAGGATTATTTTGCTGCAGCCACTGGTTCATGAAGAGTTGGAGAAAGTTCGTATTAAACAATACAAAATCTATAAAATCCACATTAGATTACATGACAACACAGGACCCAGTGCAGTCTGCATATTCTGATTATTAATCAGTCTTGCTGTATCGGCTTCTATTGCAGATATTATTTGACTTGTGCTGTTTTGATAATTTATGACAATCCCAACAGCAGTCCAGATCACACTGAGCATGTGCATGGTTTTGGTCTTGCAACGATGTTTAACAAAGTTACAAGATGACAGCCCTCTGTGGCCAAACTTGAAATCATACATCATTTGTTTTATTAGGTTTCTGGTGCAGTAAGTTTATATTTATGTTTAGTATACAAAATGCAGCATTACTAGCATTTTTCTGGTTTATACTTTAGTTTCCCTTTAAAGTGGACCTGTCACCCAGACACAAAAATCTGTATAATAAAAGTCCTTTTCAAATTAAACATGAATTAAAGCATTCATAGCTGTTTTAAGCTCATTTAAAAATCTCAGCTGCCAATCAAATATTGTCTGCCACTCCTCTATGCCTTAGGCATAGAGGCGGGGCAGATACTTACTTTCACTTTCCATTCAGCACTTCCTAGATGCCACTGCTCCCCATACATTCCCCCAGTTCTCTTAACCATTCAATTGTGTAGCCAGGACATGGGGATAGACATCGGGTCCCCCATTCTGGTGCACAAACAAGATTCTGAGATGATGCAAGGCTTGTCTTAATAACAGTGTCCACAAAATGGCTCCTGCCTGCTTGCTAGAATTATGAATTCACTTGACTAATGTAATACAATATGATTTTGAATATTTTTTTGGGGTGACGGGTCCACTTTAAGACAAACGTAAGTTGCACTTAATAAGTAAATGTAAATGTTTCAACTTGCATACAAATTCAACTTAAGAACAATCCTACAGACCCTAGCTCTTACATAATTTGGGGGCTGCTTGTGGTTTTGCTACTTATTTATGAAAACATGTTATTTTCAGCACCAGCCACCAAAGGTCCCACCCCCCATGTGCAAGTGGGAGCCCCAAGACCTCAAGCTCCAGCTGCCTTTGCCACAGCTGCACCTGTAAGGCAGCTAAGTCAGCCACCCCAGCAGAACATACCATCCCCAAGGCTGGTTCTCAGCTCTCAGGCACGATTGCCAAGTATGTGGGTTATAGTCTTTTATTTCATATTTTTAAATTACATTATAACATTTTTTTCAGCTTTCGTTGGAGAGAAGAAAAAAAAAAGTATTTAAATGATAAAGCATTGTTATAATTGTCACTCCCAGTTGCTTTTCATTATTTACAACTTTTGTTTTGGAACTGTGCTTATTCCAGTGTGTTCTATTATATTTCACCCAAATCACAAATTGCTTTTCATATTAGCCATCCTCTTTCTGCATTTTGTATTCTGGTAATCCTCATCGTCTCCCTTAAGCCAGTCTCTTAGTATAACTTTTGTGGCTTCTTTGAGACTTTTTTTTTTAAAGAAAAAATAAACCTACAAATAATAGAATACAATAGATTGTCTGTGTGCTTTGAAACGCGTAATTCAGTAAACAGGGCTACAAACCAAACTGGAGACTGATACAGACATATCATTGACTGATTTATATGTTGGAATGGTAAGGATTATTATGCCTTTATTATTGTGCCTTTTTACAGTTTTTTTTCCCCTTGCATTGTTGTCCCTATTTATGTGCCATGTCAGCCTCTTTCTTGACTTTCATTAGCCATATGGTCACAACCTTCATTATGCTCTCCCATATCCCACTTGTAATGTTGTGATTATTGCTAAACTCTGCTGTTATATTCTCTTTGGTAAACTACAAGCAGGGCACACAAAATGACTCTGGGAAAAAAAGCAAAATAATAAAAAGCATGACCTTCCAACAGAATTGTTCAACACTGTGTTTTTTTAAACACACATATGGGGTGATTTATTTACTATACCTGAGTTGTCAACATGTGTTCTTTTGGCTTGTGCATTGTTGCATTTTGCTGCTTGCTGCCTCCTTTTCTGAATCAAGTGCTGCTGTGCCTGTTGACACAGGGGAGATATGGAGCTACCACCGGCTTCAAACCAGGGTTCCCACAGCAGCCTGCGTAAATAGACACAGTGCAGATGCGCAATAGAATTATGTGTACATGTCCAAACTCCATTGGTGAGTGAAGCGAATACCTGATCAGGCCAATAAAAGTCCATGTCCAGTAATAATCCTTATTGTGTAAGTTGTATTGTTGAACTTGTACTTGAATGTGAACCTTCTCCACATCCAGGTGAAAGTAAAGCTCACACAATAAAGACATTGAACTTGCTGGAATTTTAATGGACTAATGAGGACTTCCATTCACTCAGCAATGGAGTTTATTTTGAGAGTGGGTCTCTGCTGCTGCAACCAGCAGGGAAACAAGCAAGTTTTTACACTCAAAAAGCAAATAGGAAAATTGGTTGGAATGGGTTTAATAGTCAGAGCCAAGCAAGTCAAGTGAATAAGGGAACAGGTAAAAGACTTGACTAATAGCCTTCAATATAACGTAATGTTCAATTTATTTCAGTGCTTTTTTGAGCGATTTTGCAGTTATTCTATTTTGATTTTCTTTGAACACTGCTTATACCATGAATGCTGCAAAATATGTTGGAGCTTTATAAATAAATGTTAATTATGCTAATAACTGGTGATCCCTTTTTAGCAAAAGCTTGATGAAAGCAATTTATGATGCTTCTCTGTTCCATTGTCACTCAATGTGACCAAGTTTAATTCTGTGAGGCCTGTGTATTCCAGCCCTAGGATTTTAATATGCCAAGATCACTCTTTATTTTCATTGGTTATTGAATTCATGTTGTTTCATGTTTGCATTTTTAGCTGGGGAACTTGTCAAGATTGCTCAGTTGGCCTCTACAGGAGGAGCTCAAGGCAGAGTTACACAACCTGAGACTCCAGTTACTTTGCAGTTTCAAGGGAACAAGTTTACTCTATCCCAGAGTCAGCTACGTCAGCTCACTGCTGGTCAACCACTACAGCTACATGGTATGGCTTGTACTTTGGACATGGCAATATTTCTAAAATTCCTGTGCAATCATGTCAGCCTGTACCTCTGACTATTTTTTATTACACTTTAGAATACTGAAGAATTAAATCAGGGTAGCAACTTGGCTTATTCATAATCATTCTGCCTCTGTTAACACCAGGGTTGGACTGGACCATTGGGGCCTACCAGGAGTGGCTTGGGAATTTCTTGAACAAGCATAATAAAGGCTATTGTGATAATAACCTTTACAATTAGTATAGATTTTAGTATGTTGCATTTATTTGAGTACAAGGATAGGTGTGACTGTGTCAGTGTATAGAGTGGTTGAACTTGATGAACTTTGGCCTTTTTTTCAACACATTTTAACTATTTAACTAAATTGTAAATTAAGTAAGAAATTGTCAGATATTTAAACTCTTTTTTGTGTTATTCAATAGCACTCATTTCTGGAATCACAATACTTACATTTAGCTTTTTTTAGGTCCTTTCACTGGTTTAGTTTGTGCAGATTCAACTTAGGAAAGTCTTTATTAACAGGCAAAGTTTTACCCTCTCCAAAAATGATTATCTTCCCATCAGACCTTTGCTTTCATTATTATGTTTGCACAGGACTCCTAAAAAATGAAAAGTGGCTTAGTTGTTATGTTCTATTGGTATAGGATAAATGTTGGCCTTTTTCACTGTATACTTTTTTTTTAACTGTTCTGTACTCCTACATCTACCTTGTACTATACTATCGGTATTTCCAGACCATCTGACAGTTCTATTATTGATGAAAAAAGTTGCTAAAAAGTATGTTCCTGTGTCTTATTTTAAAAACCTTTGATATTGATTTCACTGAGATACTGAGTATGAGAGAGTGAGAAATGCATAAAATATATTTGTAGCAGGTGGCTTTGCTAGATTATCAATAATGAAAGACAGTCTGAAACCTGGAACAATCATTTCTTTTAATTATTAAATTACTTTGGCACAGGTAATGTTCTGCAGATTGTTTCAGCTCCAGGGCAGTACCTTCGTCCGCAAGGTTCAGTTGTTCTTCCAACAATGCCACAAGGTACAGCAACAAATACTGTACGAAACCAGCATCCTGTGGGAGCTTCCCTTCCCAGCACAATGTCATCAACAGGTCAGTGTCTTTTTTTTTTTTTTTGTCAAATCTACTTTTTACAAGATCACCAGTGAAAGCATACACACTATTTAAAAAAAAAATTTTTTTTCCCCAGGACCCAATTTGATATGGTTGTTGATCTGAAGTTTCTGGTCTGATTCATTAAAGAAACAGTTCAGTGTAAAAAGTGGCTAAATAGGCTGTGTTTCTAATATAGTTAGTTAGCCAAAAATGTAATGTAAAAAGGCTGGAGTGACTGGATGTCTAACGGAACAGAACACATCTTCCTGCTTTTCAGCTCTCTAACTCGCTAGTTGCTCACTAGTCAGCGACTTTAAAGTATTTTAAAGTAATGAAAAACTAATACAGTTTAAATAAAGAAATTGCTCTGTAGTCATGAGGGCAGCCAATCAAAGCGGAAAAAGGGGCCACATGGGACATACAGTAACTGTTCAGTGAGTTTGCAATTGATCCTCAGCATGCAGATTAGATTCAAAAGCAAATAGTTATGGCCCATGTTCCCCCCCCCCTTTCAAGTCGCTGATTGGTTACTGCCTGGTAACCAATCAGTGGAAAACAAGAGAGCTGCAAAGTAATCTTCTGTTCTGTTAGATATCCAGTCACTCCAGCCTTTATACATTACATTTTTGGCTAACTATATTAGAAACTTTTTTTTTTATTTTGCACAGCCTATCTATTTACTTTACTGAACTGTTCCTTTAAGGTTGCATAGGATGTCTACATGCTAAATACTTACATAGGGAAATGCGGGCATTGATTTGGGTGTTAAGCAAAGATTGTGCGGTCCCTTCAAAATGGATTTATGAGAGAATATGCCAGTGTATTAACCAGTTAGATCACTTAAAGGTGCAGATTTCTACTTCCATGTTTTTCCCACATCTGCATTTTCTCACCACGTTTTTCACTAGATTAGTCTTTAAACTTGGGCTTTGGATTTCGGACCTAAGTAAATCTTCCCTAGTCTCTTTTCCAAAGAATTGAAAGTTTCCATTAGTTTGTGGGAACACTTTTATCATCAGTTTGAAAATTACCCTTAAAGGGCAAGGAAAGGCAAAGAAATAAAATCCCATTTTTACTTTCTTTAATGAAAAAGAAATCTATCTCCAGTATACTTTAATTAAAAAATGTGTACCGTTTTTATAAGAAACCTGACTGTATGCAGTGAAATTCTCCCTTCATTTACTGCTGTGGATAGGAATTGTCAGACATTCCCTAACTTCTGGCAGGGAAACAATCATGAACAGCAGGGGGAGCCCCTGCCTTACTTACCAGCCATGCATAAATCAAGCAGCTTTGTTTTTTGATAATTTATGACGATCCCTAAGAAGCCCAGACCATACTGAGCATGTGTATGTAGTCTAATCTTGCAAAGATGTATAACAAATTTACAAGATGACAGCCCCCTGTGGCCAACTTTGAAAGCATAAATCATTTGTTTGATTAGGCTTGTGGCGCAGTAAGTTCATGTTTATGTTTAGTATACAAAATACAGCATTTCTAGCTTATTCTGTTTTACACTTTCCTTGCCCTTTAAGAACCAAAGTTCTTAAATCCTTTATGGAGTGATGAGGGCCATTGAAATGATTTCCTATTGGTGGTATGTATTTCTCTTTCTCAAACTTTACACAGTCTCTCCTATATACAATCCCCCTGTTTTGCAATTAGTGCATTGTATTAAGTACACCACATTAGAAGAACAGTTGTAGTGACCATGGATGCTGTACTCCTCTAATGTGTCCAAAATTGTTATTTTGTCTGAAATCAGGATGTGTGGGCAGGTTTTACATTGTGTTTCTCCACAGGGGTCTGTTCCATTTTAGCTTGAAAAAAGGAACTAAAATATTCTGAAAGCTTGCTTTGATTATCTTTGTAAACCTAGTTAAAAGGTATCACCTTTATACCACTCTATTATTTGAAAAGGGTTGCCCTGTAACATTTTTACTGGCTCACAACTTTATCTGTAACGCATATAAGGATATATTAAAATATATAAAGGCTATGTAACTGGTATTTGGCTGTAAAGACATATGGTGTTTAAAGAGAGTCTGTGAATTCAGTAATTGTGTCCATGAATGCAATGTTTTGTGTATGACCATAGGTGCTGATTCAGTTAAAATCCTGCATGATTGTAGCAAGTCCAAATCTTAAAGATAATCCCATTGTGTATGACTTCATCTTGTGCTGAGTATCTGGGATTGACCATTTTTACCACCTTGTGGGGACATGGGCTTTTGCTTTTGAATCTGAACTGAATGCTGAGGATCAATTGCAAACTCACTCAGCAGTTATGTCCCATGTGGCCCCCCTTCAAGTCACTGACTAATTCAGTTATCAAAATTAAATATAAAAAAATCTGTTTGGCCTTTTGAGAAATGAAATTCATTGCAGAATTCTGCTGGGCAGCACTATTAACTGATGTGTTTTCCCATGACAGTATCCCTTTAACTGATGTCCTTTCTTGTCATGTTTAAGACCTTTCCATGTCCACCTATATCTGTACAAAATCAAATAGATTTTTAATTATACATGGAATGTCCCCTTCAGTCTGTCAACATCCTTGGTTACAGTTTGGCAATTTTGCTTTACTGGGAAGTTGCCTTTGCTATGTGTTTCACTGCCAAATTCTTGTCTCACAGGACTTGTTGCAGGGAGGAATGTGCAGACTTTTTCTACTGCTGATTTAGTGCCCAAAACTGCTCAGGCTGTAGTGTGTCCAGCTCAGGTACGTTACATTTTTCAGGTTTTAAGTGGTTGTGCACGGAAATTATCTATTGTAAGAATGCGCATGCTGATAGTTTCACTTGCACGGAGTAGGAAATTCTGCATAAATTTGAGCTTGCCTCTCTGAGATCAACTCCCAAACTTCCTTAGTAGAGCTACCATGACTGATTTAGAATTTCATATCACTGATATGGTTTTTGTAAGTTCTAAGCAATACATCTTGGTTTCAACTGCAAATGTTTTCTGCATCATATATTGAAGGAAAATAATTGCACAGAATTTATATGTTTAAGCAAGATCAGATATCATTATTCATCAACCCCTCCCCCTTCATTAAACACCTTTTTCTGTTCTGTTTAATTTAATTTTTGTCCTATATTTTTATCATCTTGGAGTGCTCCTCTGGTAGTCAATCACAGCCCTATCTGCCTGTATAAAGCCTAGTGATATGAGGCCATGCATGCATGCTATGCTCCTTGTATAATAATGCTTCCACAGCTCAGAAGACCATCATTTAGTGAAAAGAAACACGAGTAGAGAAAGCAGTTCTATAAATAATGCAAGCTGAAAATCTATATAGCCCAGGGGTGTGGCTTGCTAACCCAGCCCCCACTTCAGGGGCATTCAGTACTAAAAATCCTCTTGACCAAAATGAATGCCCTAAATAACCAAATGTATAATCATTTGAAAAAGTAGTGGTCACTTATTCCCAAGAGCTGTTGTGCAAAATGATTGTTTACCTTGCTACCAAAAGACATATACACACTAAATGACTGTCAACTTTAAACTTGTTTTGAAATAAAGGAATCTGCAGAAGAAAAACAGAATGTGGTAAAAGAGCGCCTGGACCTTCTTTTCTATTGTAATGAGCTACGTTGTGCAAGAGCCCCTATCTATGGAGGAGACCTATTGTCTTTATGCTCCTTAAACTCTTCTCTGCCTCTTTCACTGGACACCATATGGAGCTGGACTGGCTCTGTGAACTGCTTTCTTTCATCTCGGACCCCTGAGTACTCAAATGATCTTCTACAACACCTTATTCTGTCCCATGATCAACAGAAGGCAGCCTTGGAACCTCTTGCTAAAAGGTTACTGAGTCAATGTTTTGTATCTTGGTGTAGTCTGATGCATGTATTCATTATGGTATGTCAGTGAATATAGTGAATATATTGTACAGAAAACGCAAAGTGAATATATTGTACAGAAAACGATGTGAGAGCTATAAAAAAATTCTGCACACCCCTGGTAAAATGTCAGGGTTCTGTGCTGTACAAAAATCAGACATTTCAGAACTGTTTCCACCTTTAATGTGACCTATAAACTGTACCACTCAATTGAAAAAGAAACTGAAATATTTTAGGTGGAGGGAAGAAAACTAAAAAAAACTAAAATCATGTGGTTGCACAAGTGTGCACACCCTTAAACTAATACTTTATTGAAGCACCTTTTGATTTTATTACAGCACTCAGTCTTTTTGGGTATGAGTCTATCAGCATGGCATATATAAATATATATACATACAATACCATATTTTGCTGGCAGGGAAAGTGGTACAGATATCATTTTGACATCCAAAATTATTACTCCCCTTAGTTATTACTAGCTATGCTTTCAGTGCCCTTTTACCCTGTCTTTAATTAACATTGACTTAGGAACTTATCACTTTGTGTTGTTAATGTGTATTTATTTATTTTATTTTTTTGAAGTCTTAACTGATACTAAAAGCTGAGCTTGGTGCATTTATAAAGCTTCATGTTTTTAAGGTAGAACTATTCCTGTAAGGAGTGGGAGGGTGCAATTAATTCTGCATCTTCATTTCTGGAAACCTTGTATCCATGGTCTCCTCCTTCAGACATTCAGTAATGTGTGAGTTGTAGAAATGTATTACATTATAGCCTTCAAATTAAAAAACAACTTCAATACCATTTTCTAACATCAGTAAGCATTACTCCCTAGAAGTGTTGGCATTATGTTTCCAATTAAATCTGTATCTTTTTGGAGTGATATGCATGGCCCCTTTTTGCAGATAGTTGAACTGGCATATAGATATCGGTAACTATGGCTTTTTTGCATCTTTTCCTTTGATCTACCATTTTTTGATGTGCTCCGAGATCAATTGACCAGAAATAATGCAGCTCTAACTGTAACAGGAAGACGTGCGAGAGTAAAAGACAGAAATTTGTCCATTAATTGGCTGATGTGACCTAACATGTTTGATTTGTTGAGGGTTTGAATGGTCGGTCCTTATATAACAGCAGATTTTCTATTTAGCCTTGCCCAATGGCACATACTACTTACAAGGTATATTATTATGAAAATTTTTTATTTAGATGAAACTGGGATTAACATATGAGCTGTTTTATAATATATATTATTATAGAGACCTATATTTCAGGGGTAAAATTTTCCTAAATTTGTCATTGATCTCTAGGATTTTGTGTGTACTTATTCAAGAGTATTTATATGATAGTCTGAGATAAGGACTGATGAGAGTCATCTATAGAACTCTGTAGTAGTTTGGTGCGATATTAATAAAGAATAATTAAATGTTTACATTATAAACAAATATATCTATCCTGAGGCATAGCACAGACTCTTTATGTTCTATATATATATATATATAAAGTACCATGCATACAGATTATGTTATGTAAATGGAGAAAATGTTTGGAAACACTAGTGTGGTTGCTACCTTATTTTAGTTAAAATAATTACTCCTGTTTCCAGTGCTCTTTGTGTGGTCCCACCAGTAGTTGCTGCTCCTCCTGTTCTGACTGCACCGAATCCTCCTGCTACGTACGTTCATAGCTTAAAGATGCTAGAACACGGTTTGAGGGATCAGCTTGCTCCTGTTTTACATGATCTGAGGGAGAGAACGACTCCTGACTGCTTGCCATTTCCTGATCTTAAACTCATCCAGTCTGACTCAGGTAGAAGATTATATATCTTTGTAACTCTTTTTACTGTTGTTGCATTATTTACATATTTTTTACTGGCCAATACCAGTACAGTTTTAACTCTACAGACACTCTCTTGTTGGTAATTTATCACGTAAGTGCTTAAGTTTTTGGGAACAGAAGGAATGAAGACTTACCTAATTGTATCATTGTTGACCACACAAAGGACTTTCTTTACTTCATGCCAATTTGCAGTTTTAGTTCTAATTGGCTTATTGTCTTAGTTTTTGTATATTAAACTTCAGCAAGTTCAGTTTTTATAAGGCTTCTAGTTACACCCCAACTAGCATACCTCTTGATCAGTAATGTCTCTTCTACTAGTGATGGTAGTGACTTATGTAAAAATGAGCAGCATCTAAACTGCTTAGTGAACTCCAGAATCATAGACTTTAGGCCAGGGGTCCCCAACCATTTTTGCTCGTGAGCCACATTTAAATTTTAAAAAGAGTTGGAGCATGAAAGCATGAAAAACTCCATGGGGATGTAAAATAAGAGCTCTGATTGGCTTTTTGGTAACCCCTATATGGACTGGCAGCCTACAGAAGAGAATGTTTGGCTGGACATCTGTTTTTTATTCAACCAAAACTTGCCTCTAAGCCAATAATTCAAAAATAAGCACCTGCTTTGAGGCCACTGGGAGCAACATCCAAGGGGTTGGTGAGCAACATGTTGCTTGCGAGCTACTGGTTGGGGAACACTGCTTTAGGCAATGAACACAGAGGTTAGATATGTAGTTTTGATGCATTTCCTCACTCATTTTCACATACATCCACTTTTTCTACAGAGGAGGGTATGATGCATTGTTTTGAGGCTATGATTCTCTTAAAGAATACAGTACATTTTTTTACACCAAATTCGTTACTGAAAAAGCAATAGAAGTTTTTTTGCATGTGTATATAGTGAGGTTCTGAGCATATTCTAAATAGCATTGGGATGAGCAGTGAAAAGATTATGTGCCTTGGTATTATATTATTCAACTATATTGATGCTGTCTTTTTTTGAAGTTGTTTAAAACCTGTTCTGACCCTCACAGTTTTGTCATTAGCTTCATGTATATAGCACCAGCAAGTTGTTCCACCCCTTCATTAATTTTTACGGTAATTTAACAAACAAACATTATACAGTAAAAATAGGATCAGAGTTATTGTTTTATCAGTCAGGATGCATTGAATATGCTTTTGTAAACAGGTGAATTTTCACTTTTAAGAGCTTTCAGTGTGAGTGTTAGTAATTTGAATTTATTCAAGATGAGAGTGGGAGACTGGGAAAGTAAGATTTTTTTTCATTTCTTTTCATTCAATTATGTTTTGATTTTTTTTTTAAATAAAGGAAACTACAATTAATTAAGTTACATTAAATTACAATTAAAAACATAAAAGCAAAAAGTACCACATTCACCAGAGCTACTCAGTCTAAAGAGTTTTTATTTGCAGAAATTCCAATGTTTTCAGCAACTGTGCTCTTCCTTGGGAACAAACAAATTTTTTTTATATCTATATGTATATATTTTCCTATGAACACAGGAAAGCTGGACGCCCTTGCTGTCCTTCTCAGGAAGCTGAGGTCTGAAGGTCGGAGGGTTCTTTTGTTTTCCCAAATGCTTCTGATGCTGGACATCTTGGAGCTGTTTCTGGACTTCCATTCTCTGACCTTTCTGAGGATTGATGATAACGCCAACTCTGAGCAATGCCAAGTAAATTCCACCCTCTTCAGTTTTATGCTACCCAAGATTAAATATGCTTGTTGCTGCTTGCTATTGAACCTTATTTGGTGTTATTGCTTTCATACTGCATTTAATTTGACACTCTCAGGCTTGCACCACAGGCTCAGTTTAGATCATTAAGATGTAAAAGTAACATTAATAGACTGCATCAGACTTTTTATTTAGCATACAGGAAGTAGATATTTTATACATCAAGACTATATTTTTTTATAATGCATGTTATAAAGGAAATATTTCCTTACAAAGAATTTCATTTGCAGCTGTAAACTGCATTTCAGTATGTCATTTTTAGCTGGATAGCTATCCAGTGTTGTAATGCCTCATCCTTACTCCAGGGTTATTGTTGTTTGTACGTTCCCTGGCATTAATTGAGGATAAAGTAATTGCTTTCATTCTGCCTTTGGAAACCTGTTTATCTTAGGGCTGAATAATTTGCAAACAAAATTCTTCTGCATACATACATTACATATTTGTGAAACTGTTTGACACAGTAAATTGTGTTGTTACACTTGATGTCAGACATGTTGATGTAATAAGAAGTATTTTCTATTTTGAGTGATGGATTCTTACATGCCCTGGTTAATTCTTCATTAGGACCTGATGAAGACATTTAATAGAGACCAACGCATCTTTTGTGTTCTCTTATCTACTCACATTCCCAGTCTGGGGGCATACCAAGTGGAGGCAGACACGGTCATATTTTATGACAGTGATTTGAATCCGGTAATGGATGGAAAAACTCAGTCTTGGTGTGACCTTGTTGGAAGATCAAAGGATATACATGTATACAGGTAAATTATACTTCATACCTCTGAATACTTAAAATTACTAGAATATAAATGATCTTTCCCAATCTGAGGGCTAAAAATAACAAAGAAGAATCGGTTAAACTGCGGAGCTGTCCGCTGATATATCTGTATCACCTTGATGCTCAAGATAAATGCTTGGGATGTTTTTGTGCTCAAGTGTGTCATTTATTTTTTGCATTTGAATCAAGAAAGATTTCTAGAATTTCAAACTTTTTTCCTATTTAGCAACACACTTCTTGGGAAGAGATTAGAAATTAACATATTTATCCAGTAAACACAGCAAATTTCTATGGCTATCGGTACCTGTCTCAGCTCATTACAGCCATCTAGATTCATATTACAGCCAATTATTTTCCAGGCTCAAATGTTTTCTAAAATTCCTCACTACATGTTTAAAAAATACCCTTAATGTATTTTGGTGTTAATCCACTAGTTTGAAGAGCCATATTAACAATATATGTATATTTCCCCCCCCTTATACATTAGACTCGTTAGTGCTAACTCAATAGAAGAAAAACTGCTGAGGAATGGAACTAAGGATCTCATCAGGGAAGTGGCTGCTCAGGGCAGTGACTATTCCCTGGCCTTCCTAACACAGGTAAAAATTTTGGGCTAGCTATTATTTTTTCTCATACATTGAAAGTGCAATTTTCTGTATTAAAGGTTAGATTTATCAAACTGTGAGTTCAGATTTTAATAAATAAAAACTTACCCACATTCCTGTGGGATTTTTAGAATGATATTAATCAATGGGTGATTAATCAAATTTGATAAATATACTTTTCTTAAATGTCGGTTATCAATTAAATGTATGGCAATGTGTAGTTTGGTGTCTGCTAAGCGAATAGGTTGCCTCCCTCTGTGCCACAAGTTGCCCTATAACCATGATTATTTTCTCATACCATAAAGCTATGCATCCTTTTTCATTGTGAGCAATATAAACAGGGCTGAAATTGTTTTTCCCTTTTCTATTACTTAGTACATATCTGGTTTCATGTTCTTATTCAGTTCAATAAAAACCAATGTTTCACTTTCTAACTGTTAGAAATAAACCACTTCCTTGTTCTGCAGAGCGGAGGTGAGGCTCAGAAAATAAATGATCAGACTTCCAATATGTAACTGTATAACTGGTTGCCCCTTATTTTAAATGCCGTGGTTTAATGAAGGGGTGGTTTTTTTTATTCAGAGTTCCTTATCTCCCTTTTTATATTTCAAGAGGGCGGAGGGAGTTTAGTGAAAAACAAAACAAATTTCCACAAGTGATTTATAAGTAAGAAAGTGATTTATACAGTAAGAAAGTGTAAAATTCCTTAACGGTATATTTTTCAAAAGTGACTCAAAGCAACTGGACTTGCTGAGGTATTTTAATGAAGACATTTCACTGCTCATCCGAGCAGCTTCTTCAGTTCCCATTGTATAGTTGTCTCCCCATTGTATAGATCTGTGCACTCATCGCTACTCTGGACTGCGTATACTACATTACTTTGTTTTCCCTTAGGAGTTGGATCCTTTGGATGTACCAGTTTTTGTCTCCGTGTGTTGCTAGGTTTGAAAAACACAGGGACGTGATGTTTGTTGAAAATCCTCCTGAGTTTCTCCGACACTCCAGCTACATATGGAATTACTATGTATGTCATACTATTTGTCTCCGGGTGGTTATTTCTTTTGATGTTCCTGTTGGGCTTGGTTGCTGCTGTTCTGACAAAGGCCCAATCTGGGTAGCCACACGCTTTTAAAGCTCCTCTGAGATGCTCCTTGTCCTTGGACTCTATATCAGTTGACACATTGGTAATCCTATCACTGTAACTACAGAGAATCAACACCACTGTGAATTTCAGATGTCACCTCTCTGAAGAGTTACAATGTGCTGTTATGGTTGGATTGTTGGAAGAGTCTATATGCCGAGAACTCCCCTACACCAGTCAGTTGAACTGAAGAAGCTGCTCGGATGAGCAGTGAAACGTCTTCATTAAAATATCTCAGCAAGTCCAGTTACTTTGAGTTACTTTTGATAAATATACCATGACCTGGATGAATGAGAATCTTCATAGTCATATTCCTTAACGGTATATTTCCAACACAAGTCCTGTGTATCGTGCTCTTTTATAGCAGGTGTATAATTGTAGCAAAATTGATAAGGGACAAATGCTTTACAAAACATATTTTTCACCTTTATTCTTTTATTACTGTACTTCAATTTCTTCAGCAAACTATACAGGAGCTTTTTGAGGTCTGCTCTCCTTTGGAAGACTCAGGAGTAAAAGCTGAAGAGTTTTTGCTACTATCACAGGAACCATCACCTTCTGATACAATCACCGCTAAGGTTGCAAAACCATTTGTGGAGGTACTGCTATTTTAATCCTTTTACATAACTTTATTTCTTACTAACACATCTTGAAATGCTAAACTTTTAAACAGTGGTTATTGACATAGTGACACAACATTGACATTTTCATATATAACCAATGTATTGTTAATGAATTAGCATTTGAAAAGATTTTATTCACTTAATTGTAAAATTTTGCAATCTCAGCTCTCTTGATTTGTGCAAAGGATCCTCTTTAAACTAAATTAATGTTTGATGATGTTACTTTGTTATATTGCAATCGTGTCTTGTTCATTCTCCTTTCTGATAGGCTCTAGTTGAGATTGAGTGCATCAAGGAGGACATTACTGATCCAGTGGAAAAAGATCCAAATCCCACTACTGGTATCAGCCATGCTGATAACAGCGAGCCAGGGGATCTTCCAGGGCCTTCCCAGTTCCAGGAACTTGTTGAACTTATGCAGCAGGTAGAAAATGCTTGTATGCAGTGGTTATTCCTGAATATCTTGCATCCTGATTTGACTTTGAATCAAAATGCTTTCATGTTTTTTTTCATAATTGACATTGTGTAAATTGTGTATATTATATCCTTAGGACAAGCAACTGTTCTCAAAGACTTACTTTATTAGCTGCTATTATTGTGTCTACTTACCAAGTTCACATTTGAATGTTTATTCTATTGCTTTTTATCAGCTGACTCCCATAGAGAAGTATGCCCTGCATTACCTGGAATTATTCCATGTCCAAAGAGCTGAAGACCATGATGAATGCACTGAGGTGTGTAGAGAAAGCCGTACTTTGTAATGTTTTGTTAAAGCCAATTCTCACTTCTTTTTCTCATGCTCTCTAACCATCTTTCACTTTCTTCTTTTATCTAACATTAAAGATATATGTAACCCAATAAAAGACTTCTCTGGTCTATCTGCTTTGTCATTTTGCCATTTTTCTTGTCTAGATAGCACTTTTTCCATAAACATTATTGTGTCCTGAGCACATATTTTGATTGAAATTGAGCCCTTACAGGCATATATCGGTGCCAATGTGTGTAAAGTGTTTTTTCTTTGTATTATCCAATAATGAAAATGTACCTTCTATATGGGATTTCAGTAGTGTCGAGGACTTGGTTACTCCAAGTGCTACCTAGGATGTGTACAGATATTTAAGGCACTTAACCTTTCTATCTTGCACACTTATCAGTCACTCATTGGTTAACTTCTTTAGACATGTGTTTAACATACTATGAACTGTCATACCACAACACTTAGGGGGTAATTTATTAAAAGTCCGTTGTTTTTTTTTTTCTGGTCGGACTTTTAATGGGGAAAACACAAATTTTTTTGTAGAAAAAAAACTTTCCTGGTTTATTAAACCCCAATGGTGTTAAAAGTCTGAATAAAAAAACACTCCCATCTCAGACCCCCGCTAAGAAGTTAACCTTAAGTTATAACTATAACTTTTTTTTAACTAATTAAAATATTTTTGAATGAAGGTATGATTTTCTTTAGTTTTGTTGTTTAGTTATGCTACTTAAAGATGTTGACTTGGCTTGCATTTTCTTTCTTGCTCAGACTATTTGTTATTTGGCAATCATCTCCATGTTCTTGTCCTGTGGCTTTTCTGTTGTTTTTTTAAGCCCCTTATAAGAAGCTGCTAAAAAGCTGTCAGGTGTGTTTTAAAATATACAGTAAGAGAAGTACCCACGAAAAAATTGTCTCCAAATTGTGGGTTAGAACCTATACAGAGAGTCCATAAAAGGATCTCTGTACTAGGCATATTTCTACGGGGTACTTTAAAAGTACAGGGGCCCTATAAACGTTTCTATTTGCAAGTTGTGGACAAATGATAACAACTTGTCCTTCACTGGTTTGTCCTCATCCAGGAGAAGTTAAATGCTGCCAAAAGGGAGTGGGACTCTAAACATCTGCAAGAACTCAAGGAGAGGGAGGAGTTGATGCAGTGGGAAACAGAAGGGGAAGAAGAGCTACTGACTTACACTCGGGAAGATGCATATAACATGGTAAGTGTGTACTGGCAGCATTCACATCCAATAATAATGTACTTCATCTGTACTTCATCTTTTTTTGCATCCTAGAATTGTCTTTTAGAATTATTACCTTTTCTCTTTCAGGACTTTATTTATGATGGACCAGATGGACAGACTGAAATAATGCCAGTGAGAGCCTTTTATGCATTTAATAAATTTCTATTATTTAACATTCATTCTTCTACAATTGCTGTTCAAACATATATGTTGACTGGAGGAATCCGTGATTCTGTTTAGGTGTGGACTCCACCAACCCCACCACAAGATGAGAATGACATTTACATAGATTCTGTTATGTGTCTAATGTATGATACCAATCCCATCCTGGAGTCTAAACTTCCTCCGGTTTATACGAGAAAGGAGCGTAAGCGACATAAGACTGATCCTGCTGGTGAGTAAAGAGTACAAAGAAATATGTTCTGTACCTTCAACAAAACTGCTATATAATCTGCTATATGGTTACTTTTAGCTGCAGGTCGCAAAAAGAAGATGCGACATGGAGAATCAGTGGTTCCACCTCGATCATTGTTTGACCGGGCTGCACCAAACACTCTTAAAGTACGTAAGGAGGGCAAGGAACAAAAGAAAAACATACTGTTGAAACAACAAACTCAGTTTGCAAAACCTCTTCCAACTCTCATTAAGCCTGTAATGGAATCTGGGCCAGACAATCCAGAATGGCTGATTAGTGAAGACTGGGCTCTTCTGCAGGTAACTGTATTTGGAAATGATAACATTATCACGGATAGAAAGCCAGTCTAAAAGCTTTTTATATTCATTGTAATTGTCCTTTGTGCATTCAACAGACAGTGAAGCAGCTTCTAGAACTACCTCTCAACCTCTCAGTTATGTCTCCAGCTCACACACCCAACTGGGATCTTGTGAGTGATGTGGTCAACTCCTGTAGTCGAATCTATAGATCATCTAAGCAGTGTCGCAGTCGCTATGAGAATGTCATAATTCCAAGAGAAGAAGGAAAGGTGAGAATATATGGTTCACAGTCCTCTTTTTACTTGAAAAACCTCTAAGGGGCAGATTTACTAAATTCACATGAAGGATTCGAAGTTCGAAGATTTGAATTCCAATTTTTTAATATGCAAATGAGGCAAATTCGAACATTGAATCTTCAATGTTTGACCAATTCGAATATTCAAATTTAACTGTATTCGAATATTCGCTGGTCGAAGTACTTCCCCTTTAAAAAATCATTCGATAGGCCAGTTCGCCAGATTGAACTTACCGAATTGCTTTTATACCCTATGGGAAGCTGTTGTTTGTGATCGAATAGGAAAAATTTGATCAAATGGTTAAAATCATTCGATTCAAACGGTGTAATCGTTCGATTAGAACGTTTTAATCGTTCAATCAAATTTTTTTTATTCGAATTGCGGTAAAATCATTCAAATTCGATATTCGAATTCGAAGGATTTTACTTCCCTGATTATTCACATGGTCAAATTTTGCTTTCGACCAATGATAAATTTGCCCCTAAGGGTCACAGAACTTGTCTGAACTTCAAGGTAATGTGAGGGTCTGCTGTTCCAAATAGTTTACATGATGATAAAACTCTGGTGCTATTGCACCACATTTCAACAATCAAAATGGAAAATCAGTCACACTAAATAATTGATTTAGTCTCATATATATTGGGTCCAACACTGTGTGTGCTGGGGTATCTGTGTTGCAAATATGACTAGATTTAAACTTCACCCTCTACAAGCCACTTTTGCTCTTGTGTAGGATAGGGTTTCTACTATGTTTTGGCATCTATGAAAGAAAACTTAATTTGACCTGATCACTGTGGCAGAAAAACCTTTGTCATTTGCTTGTGGATATTCTATGAACAAAAACATTATATTATTACTTACTGAGGGTGGTTTTGTAAATGCCAAGAGGGTGGGATTTTCATCACAAAAAAATTCATAAAACAACCTTTTTTTTAGATGTCTAAATATTTAATCTAGCGATGCACCAAATCCACTATTTTGGATTCGTCCGAACCCCCAAATCCTTTCCGAAAAATTCAGCCAAATATCTAATCCGAACCTTAATTTGCATATCCAAATTGTGGGAAGGGGAAAACATTTTTTACTTCCTTGTTTAGTGCCAAAAAGTCACGTGATTTCGCTCCCTGGCCCTAATTTGCATATGCAAATTAGGATTCAGATTTGGTTTGGCCAGGCAGAAGGATTCGGCCGAATATGAATCCTGCTGAAAACCCCCAAATCATTTCCGAAAAAATCGTCCGAATGCCGAACAGAATCCGAACCCTAATTTGCATATCCAAATTATGGGTGGGAACGGGAAAACATTTTTTTCTTCCTTGTTTTGTGCCAAAAAGTCACATGATTTCCCTCCCTGGCTCTAATTTGCATATACAAATTAGGATTCGGTTTGGCCAGGCAGAAGGATTCGGCCAAATATGAATCCTGCTGAATCCCGAACCGAATCCTGGATTCGGTGCATCCCTAATTTAATCAGTCACCTAATTTGTGGATTTCCCTAATCATGTATCAACATGCTTATGTGGAGTGTATACTAGACTTTATCCTTCCCTAAACTCTCTTACTTTAAAGTGATACTGACAATAAAAAATTAATTTATTAATTAAATGAATTATGTACATTAAATTAATGTACATTAATTGTTACCTATAGGTCATGTTGATCATATTTTGCTGAGAGGTTTGTTTTTGTATATAACTGTTAGCTGAAACTTCTAAGCCTGACTCTCTGACTTTGCCAACCTAACAGTCTCATCTCAGTCTGTTAGTTACAGTTTCTAATAATAACAAATGCCTGCTGCACAAATATGGCATATGGCCATACAGGAACATGGGGGATCAGACAGGTAATGTAAAAGCATCATGCAAATACTTTATGGCAAAGTTAGAAGTAGCTTTCAAAGCCAATATTATAAAAGATGTATAAAAGTGTTTCATTTCAGGTGTCAGAATGGGCTAATAGTCTGGGTAACCTGTGCTATAAAACAACTTAACATAATCATTGTACTTTTTTTTTCAGTTGTTGTATGATCTCAGTCCAAAGAAGAAGTCTGAAAACATATTTAAGGTGTGGATTAGAACAATGCATATTTCATATTTTACTTTTTTTTTATCCTTTTATATAGCTCATTTTGTACCAATTTTTTTCTCTCACAGGAACAGTGGGGTTATAGCTGCTACAACTAGGAGGCAGGGCATTCGGTGCAAAAGTCTCCTCCCCTACCAGATCTATCCCCACCCCAATACAACCTCACATGCTCAGTTTTTATAGGGTCCTCAGGAAGTATAGACATGCCTTTAATAGGCCTAGTTTTCTGCTGATTTCTACGGTCCTGCGTTGTAAAGGGATGCACCTGCACTACCTAGGCAGTATGTCTTCAGGCATCCCCCTCTCTCCAAGGGCTTTAAGTCGCATACTAGAGTGAGACACCTAGTAGTTCTGAACTAGGCTCACTGTCCTGCGAGTCACCCTTCATATTCTCAGCACAGTTACATCCTTCCTACCCAAAGTGGTTTCCCAATACCACTTAAACGAGGACATAACAGTTCCATCTTTTTTGTCCCAAACCCTGCAACAAGAAGAAAATCACTTTGCACTACCATTTAACCATTCCTGATGTGTTGCTCAAAAATGTTGCAGTGTGCGCTTCTGTTTGACAGGTGTCAGACCTATGAGTACATCCATTAATTTAGGCATTTGCCTTTGAAATTGCTTGGTTGAATGCTTTGTGACATATCTCTGAAAGGCTCCATTGCATCCAAGAATATGCTGTGGCATTTTGTTTACAATAGATGAAGAGAGTGTTTGTTTATTACCACTCCTGGCAAAGGTGTAATCTACTGAAGCACCTGTCTGAAGAAAAGTTTAGGTGTTTGATGCTTTTCCAGAATAGTAATGTGCAGAACACAAATGCAGCGAGTCTATGGTAATAGAACATGTTATTGTTAGTGTTTGTTGATCATTTGCTGTTCAATATTCATGCCACACATCCACAATTTAGTTGTTTTTTCTTTAATTGTAAAGACCAAGCCTCTGCGGACTAGCCAGATCTATGCTCAGGATGAAGGTACGATGCACATTCAGTTGTTTGCTACCCGATTCGAATTTATGAAGATAATCGCAGGAAAAAGGAGTCAACCTAGCAAACCACTGTAAGTAAAACTCTTGTTATGTGATTATTCAGTAAACAGCACTAATTAAAAGCACATGTTGTGGTAAAGTAACATAAATTAATTTACTAAATCATACTGTATGCCTTTTGATGGTTTCTAAAAAGGAGATTTTGTGTACTCGCCGTTAAATCTCTTTCTCTTCAGTCGCTTGGGGGAGACAGGGACAGTAGGGTTTAGCTTGTACCACTAGGAGGCAGGACACAACTAGGAAGAAAAACTAACTCCTCCCCTACTGGCTATACCCCTCAGCAGGTGGAGCTTAGATCAGTTTGTAACAGTCAACAGGAATGAACTGTAAAACTTTTAAGGAAATATATAAACAATGTAAACATGTCTGATAAACAAGAGAGGGCCTCGATCCAGGGTGGGAAACCCTGTGTCCCCCAAGCGACTGAAGAGAAAGAGATTTAACGGTGAGTACACAAAATGTCCTTTTCTCCAGGTCTGCTTGGGGGACACAGGGACAGTGGGGACTTACCAAAGCTGTCCCCTAATAAACATTCCCGGGTGGGAAGAGAGAGGCCCAATTATGACTACCCACTGCTGCTTGAAGTACCTTTCTGCCAAAGCGAGTGTCAGAAGCTGCAAAGATGAATTGGTAGAATTTTGTAAACGAGTGGATAGATGTCCACTGACACAGCTGATCTGCAGAGGCCTGATTCCTGAACTCTCAGGACGTACTCATCCGTCCGGTGGAATGAGAGGTAAGTCTAGTTGGAGTAGGTTGTCCCTGTGCCATGGAGGTTCTCTGAATCACCTGTTTTATCCAACAGGAAATAGTCAATTTCGTAGCCGGTGTACCCTGGTGGGGTCCTGAAGGGACTATCGCCAGTGAATCTGTCTTCCGAATATCTTGCGTTCTGTGTATGTAGAACTTCAACGCCTGGACAGGGTCCAAGGAGTGTAAAGCTGCCTCTTTAGGGTTTGCCGGTGAAGGACAAAAGATCAGAACTATAATATCTTGGTTTAAATTAAACTCCAAGACCACCTTGGGCAGAAAAGTTGGAACTGTACGAAGAACCTCCCTATCATGATGAAACACCTGAAAGGGGGCACTGAGCTTTGATACCCGCCATGCTGTAGCTATAGCTAGCAGAAAAACCATCTTCCAGGTGAGCCATTGAAGAGGTACTGACTTTAGAGGCTCAATAGGAGGCTTTTGCAGAGCCGTTAGCACAAGAGTGAGGTCCCAATTTGGGGCAGGAGGTCGGACAGGACGGGCTAGGTGAGCCACTCCTTGCATGAAGGTTCTGACATCAGGTAAGATAGCCAATCGCCTTTGGAAAAGAACCGATAGAGCGGAGACTTGAGATTTGAGGGATCCTAAAGACATACCCATGGAGAGGCCTCCTTGAAGGAATTCTAAGATGTTGGGAGTAGAGAATGTTCTGAAGTCCTTTTGGTGAGTAACACACCACTGTTGATAAATAGACCAGACTCTGTGGTCTTCGTAGAAATTGGCTTTCTTGCACTGCTTGGGAGAACCCCTTTTTTGTTAGGATCTGTGTCTCAAGAGCCACACCGTCAAGTTGAAAATCTTTGGATTTGGATGAAGTATTGTTCCTTTGTGCAGAAGATCTGGAAGTGGGGGCAAGGGCCATGGCTCTGCTACCGATAAACTTGGAAGCTCTGTGAACCAGGAGCGTCTGGGCCATCTTGGTGCAATAAGAATGAGCATGGTCTGTTCTCTCTGCAGTCTCCTGAGTATCCTGGGGAGAGGTGGGAATGCATATGCAAGCTGAAATTGCCACTTTGCTGTGAGAGCATCTACGTCCATGGCTAAGGGGTCCCTGTAACGAGGTAGGATAGTTGACACCTTCCGATTTTGTCTCGTCGCCATGAGGTCGACCTCTGGAGTGCCCCACATCTGAGTTATCTCATAGAACACTTTGTCTTTTAACGACCACTCACCTGGGTCTATTGACTGTCTGCTCAGGAAGTCTGCCTCCCAGTTCTGTAGACCTTAAATGTACACTGCAGATAGTAGAGTTCGGTGATGCTCTGCCCTATGGAAAATGAGCTTTATTTTGTTCAGGGCTCCTCTGCTTCTGGTACCGCCTTAGTGGTTGACGTGCGCCACCGCTGTTGAGTTGTCTGTTTGGATCTTTGTCGCTTGACCCACTATGTCCTGCTGCCAGTGACGAAGACCCAGACGAATCGCCCGGATTTCGAGAAGATTTATGGGCAATTTTTTCTCTTCCGGATCCCATACTCCTTGTGCTGTGCGACCTTCGAAGACTGCCCCCCATCCAAACAGGCTTGCATCTGTTGTGAGGACGCGCCAGTGTCTCCCAACGGTCTGCCCGACATGAGATGTGATGTTTTTAGCCACCAGATTAGGGATGACCTTCTCCTGCGGGAATATCGGATCTCTTGAAATAAAGACTTCCAAGAGAATTCCAGGTGATAACCCTTGGTCATTACTTCGTGAATCCAAACGTCCTGGACGAATGAAATCCAAGTGTTGGCGAACAGTTTGAGTCTTCCTCCTATGGTTGTTGGCCCTGATGAGAAGGGTGCGCCGTCATGCTGAAGTGGGTTTGTCCCCAGTCTTGGGAACGTGTTTTTTGTTTTGCCATGATGGTCTTTGTTTGCTCCCGAATCGACCCCTGGCCGAAAACGACTGTCTCGGTGGGGATGATCTCGAACTTTTGGTGTGTGAGCCACGAAAAAGCCTACCCTTGCGGTATGTAGGCCGAGCTTTTGTTTGTGGTAGGAGGGTGCTCTTTCCTCCAGTAGCTTGACTGATGATCTTTTCTAGGTCAGGGTCGAAAAGGAGTTTACCGTTAAACGGAATAGAAGTTAGGGATTTCTTGGATGAAAAATCTGCTGACCATAACTTCATCCATAGATACCTTCGTGCTGCCACGGCGAGTGCTGACGACCTGCTAATTACTACAGCCCCATCTACTGATGCCTCTAAAATATATTCGTTTGCTTCTTTGATTTGGGAAGCCCACTGAGAAATTTCATGACGTGGTGCGCCCTATTCGATAGCTTGCAGTAGAGAATCTGACCAAGACTGAATTGCTCTACTGACCCATGCTGTGGCTAAAACAGGGCGTAGAGAAGTGCCAGAAGAGGTAAACAGGGAACGTAGAAGACTCTCCAGTTTCTTATCCATAGAGTCCTTAAAGGAAGAAGCGTCCGGAACTGGCAGTGCCGTATTCTTGGACAGTCGAGATACCGGAGCATCCACCGAGGGTGGTTGAGCCCACTTTTCCGTGATGTTGGAAGGGAAAGCATAACGTTTCTGAAATCTGCGGCTAGTTTGTTAACGCTGTTCGGGTTTGTCCCACTCTTGTTGAATAATTTGGTCAAGTTGAGAGTGAGATGGGAAGACTGGAGAGGTCTTAGTGTGACGTTTGAAAAGTGACTTGGCTGAATCGGATGAAGCCTCCGGTTCCTGAAGATGGAGGGTCTCAATAATGGAAGCAATTAGAGAGTCCACAGAATCAAGCATGGGTTTAGAGGACTCCTCTAGATCTGAGCTGTAAGACAGCTCGCCCTCAGAGCGGTCAAATTCATCGCCCGAAGGAAATGAGGGGGGGATGCTCTCCTAGATGGTGAATCACTGTCATCATCAACGGAGATTGTGCTCTGCGTTTTTGTGGCCTTTGCCCTAGGATTGTCAAGGCGAGCTAACAGCTTGTCAATGGAATTGTGCCAGTTTCGGAATTCCTGTGGCCAACTGCGATGCCCAGGCTGGAGGGGAAGGTTCCCGGGTTAGAGGAATATCTGTCTGTTGAGATGAAGATTGGCCTTCTTATTCTGTCTCCCCCTGAGGTAGATTATGTTCTAGGGGCTCAGGACTGTGGTGTGTAGGCTTGCATCTAACACATAATGGGTCTTTCTGCCCAGAGGGTAGACGTTTGTGGCATTTGGCACAAGCCAAAAATTTTACCGAGGCTACTGGTGCTGTCCTGGAAAAGAGGCTGTCACTTTGTCCCTCAGACATGGTGATTATGCAAAGAAGATGACCTTGTATATGCCCCTATATGACTAACCTGCAGGATATAGGCAGGAGAAGGAGGGGCAGTGACTCCTGCTTGTGTCCCGCTATAATAGCAGTACAGGCTTAAGAAGACCCCCTGTGAAGACTGGAGCTGTGGGTAGCTAGTCTTCCTAACCAGCAGCGTGCTGTCTGAATGCACTGCTTATGTTCTGCTGTACATCCCCTGAGAAGGAAACGTGAGCAGTTGCTTTTCTGAACCGCAACGTGGCTATAATGTCCGGGAGCAATGAGGCAGCAATGCCCGTTGCGCGCCGAGAATGTGCTCATAAGTAGCGAGATCTAAAATGGCGCCCGTGGTTTGTGGGGCTCTCGTGATAACACGAAAAAAAGGATTATAAATTGAGTTTGTTTGTGGAACAAATCCAGAGGCAGCAAACTTGTCTGCAGTGTACTTTATTGGGGCACAGAGATACACAACATGTTTCGGGCTATTGCCCTTTGTCAAGTATAAGAGAAAAAGGATAGTGCTGGGCACCCGGAGGAAAAAAAGGCGCCAATAATGAATGTGCTCCCGTGCCCTAGAACAGCCATGTTCCTTTTAAGGCAAGCTGGCCCGTGTGGGAAGACGCGCAGGAGAGAGGGGCTGCTGCTAATGGCACTAATAAGGAGCTGCACCTTCCCTTCTTTTCTGCAGCCTCCTGTGTGGAATGTGAGGCGAGGATGGTGGGAGAGGGACAGGTGCATCTATGTCGCAGTGAAGAAATACTCACCACTGGGGGGCTTTCCTGCCAGCTGTCTTCTGCCCAGCCTTCCTTTCTGCAAAAGAAGAGGATTATTGGCTGATGGTCTGTGCAAGCACTTAAGGACCAGAAGACAGATCCCGCATGGGAGGGTGTCACTAAAGATCTCTACTCAGTGTAGAGGGCTGGACCATTCCCCAAAATTGTCAGACTCGCTGAGCAAAGTAATAAAAACAATAAAATAATGCCCTCCTGAGGACACAACTAAAACTGAACTAAGCTCCACCTGCTGAGGGGTATAGCCAGTAGGGGAGGAGTTAGTTTTTCTTCCTAGTTATGTCCTGCCTCCTAGTGGTACAAGCTATACCCCCACTGTCCCTGTATCCCCCAAGCAGACCTGGAGAAAGTCTGTTTTTGTCATTTAAAAGCTTTGTCAATCCTGTTTGTGTTGCCATTAAAATCTTGATTTTTTTGCCTCTTTGCAATCACTATCGTCAAACAACATAGGTTAATCCAACTGCAATAATAAAAAAATTATGAAGTCATCTTTAATATTGTTAATGAAAACTACCATTTGGGAAGGTAAAGTACCATATACAAATATTAGGAATTGAGTGCTGGATGATTTTCCAGTACCACCCATGTGGGTAATAGTTTAGGGATTGCAGGTATAGGCATAAAGAATAGGTCCCCGCAGTCAGCTAGGTTGTTTGTTCTTAAATTAAGTGATATTGTATTAGTATGTTTATACACTATGATCTGTATCATCCTTTACATTCATTTTAATAATCAATTTCTTGTTATTTGCAATAGACTTGGAGGAAATCCTTTCCAGAAGAACCCCAAACATGCCTCAGTCCTGGCAGAGAGGTTGGAATGTTATTCTCAACAGTGCATTGATACTATAGATGCCTGATCATAGTTTACAATAAAAACCTGTTTTATTTACAGTGGCATCAACTATGACAAACCCCTGCCTCCAACTCAGGTTGCTTCATTACGTGCAGATCGAATAGCAAAGGAGAAAAAGGTGGGTTGTATAACTTTATTGTGGAATACTGAATGCTTCTTGTAGGTTTGTTTAACATCTTTTTTTTTAATCAACCAAAGGCTTTAGTAGAACAGGCTCGAGCACAACAGCAGTCTGGTCCAGCACAACAGCAACCTCAGCAAAATGGGCAACAAGCAGCTCAAACAGCCGCAGTGCAGCCAGTTCAGAGCCAAGGCCAACAACTTGCTGTTGCGCAGTCCCCAGTGGTAATACAGCAGCAGCCAACAACCAAGGTACCCAGTACAAGCACAACTCCCATCTCCAGCCCGGCACTGCTGGTAAGAATTTTTGTTAAGACAATTGCTTTGTCTTATGTTACGATTGATGGTATAAAAGTAAATAGAACTATGATGAGAAATGTGATGGAAATAATAAAACTTTTAAATATAGTCTGTTAGTGGTGTGTTAGAGCAAACTTTCCCTCAAAAAACGGACTTGACATAAAACCTGCATACAGAGAGGAAGATTGCTGAGAATTGTATAAGATTCACCTTGTTTCAGAAGCGGTAAATAAGTTAATTGATTTTAAAGTTTTGAACATACTGGAGCAAACACACTGGAGCAGACTCTGATAAGAAGGTAGTACCGAGAATAAAGTTAGAAGTAAGAGAGAGAAGAAGTGTGGAGAGCATGGGGATGGCCAATTCCCGTGTATAACACACTAGGGTATATATAATTGGAGTTCATCATTCTATCACATTTGATGGAGAGGTGGGAAAAAAGTTTAGAACAGTGTCTTCCCATTATATGTCCACTAGCTGCATGGGCTGTGTAGGTCAGTTGATTGGGAAGGGTGTTATTCACCAACTTCTACCAGAGGTTGAAGGTTTAATTGCCTTCCAGGTCATCATTTGCTTTTACTTGGCATAGTACAGAAGCTGTAGAGCAGTGATCCCCAACCATTAGCTTGTGATCAACATGTTGCTCACCAACCCCTTGGCTGTTGCTCCCAGTGGTCTCAAAACAGGTGCTTATTTTTGAATTCCATGCTTGGATGCAAGTTTTGGTTGTGTAAAAACCAGATGTACTGCCAAATAGAACCTCCTGTAGCTGTTATCCACATAAGTGCTACCAAATAGCCAATCACAGCCCTTATTTGCAACCCCAGGAACTTTTTTGCATGCCTGTGTTGCTCACAAACACTTTTTTATTTTTGAATGTGGCTCACTGGAGTTAAATGTAACTCTTTAAGCCAGTCTCTGTAGGCAGAGTTAGGCTTAGGCCAGACGGGGAGATTCGGGGGCGATCCATCGCCTGGCGACTTCTCGCCGTGACGGATCGCCCCCGAATCTCCCCGAATAGCTAGGCACCGCTGCGCACCGGGGAGGCTTAAAAACGCCTGCGCTTATTCACACGGAGCGGCGCGATTTTTAAAATCGCTCAAAATTGCCTCGCCACCGAATCTCCCCATCTGGCCTTAGCCTTAAGCTGTCTATAATTTATAATTGATTGTATTTGGAAACACAAAAAAAAGCTTTTTTGTGTGACGAATCTTAACATTTTATTCATCAAAGTTTACTTTCTGATTGGAGATGCATTTCCTAATAAGTTTTCTCTGCACTATATTTTATTTTAAAACTTTACTTTAATGGAAATAAACATTTTATTTTTGTTCTTGTTAACAGACTGGTGCCATCAAGACTGCAGTACCTGGAACTACTATAGCTACAGGTAAGAAAACCTTAAAGGAAAACTTTACCCCCAACATGAATATTTAAGCAACAGATTTATATCAAATTAAGTGGCATATTAAAGAATCTCATCAAACTGGTATATATATTTAAGTAAATATTGTCCTTTTACATCTCTTGCCTTGAACCAACATTTCGTGATGGTCTGTGTGCTGCCTCAGAGATCACCTGACCAGAAATATTTCAACTCTAACTGTAACAGGAAGAAGTGTGGAAGCAAAAGACATAACTCTTTTAATTGGCTCATGTGACATGTATGGTTTGTTTGTGTGCACCATGAATCCTACAATCCTAGGGGGCGGTCCTTATTTTTTAAAATGGTAATTTTCTATTTATTACCCAATGGCACATACTACTAAAAAAGTATATTCTTATGAAAATTATTTATTTCATGTAGCAGGGTTTACACCTGAGCTGTTTTATGCAATAACTTTTTATAGAGACCTACATTGTTCAGGGGGTATAGTTTTCCTTTAACCGCTGATGTGCACATAAAGCCGTGTGAACAAATTAAACAGCTATTTTAATTTTGCCTTCTAGGAACAGTCAGTGGGGGTTTGGTTGTGTCTGGGATGCCCCCTGCTACCTTCCAGCCAATTAACAAGCGTATTGTTTCTCCAGTGATAACGGGTACTGCTTCTGTAAGTAATAATTTAATTACTTTATAAAGAGAAATTTTGCTTGTAATACTTGTATTAAATAATAAAATAATACAATATCTTGTAAATATGGTAGTTTAATTTGGCATGTGGCTAGACATGATGTCCATTTCCCAGGTGCCCCAAACCATGTGATTTGTGCTCTGATAAACTTCAATCACTCTTTTTACTGCTACACTGCAAGTTGGAGTGATATTAACCCCCCCCCCCTTTAAACGGCCGTGTCTCAGGCTTACACATAAGGACAAGTTAATTATTCAGCAGCTTAGAAGTGGTTAATTTTGTATAAACCAAGGGTGTCCAAACTTTTGGTTTCCCTGGGCCACACATGAGACACACACACACTTGATTTGGCCGCATTCACATCCATCCCAGGCTGCATGTGGCCCTTGGGCCCCAGGTTGGACACCCCTGGTATAAACTATTAACTCTTTCACATGCAGTTGCTTTAAGGTACTAGTTTTTGATGCCGTTTACTGCAATAAATAGCAAAATACATAGATATTTCACAAGCACTTTCCATTAAACTCCCATTGAACAAGGGCTTATATTGCCACCTTTATATTTTCTAATTAACATAATAAATCAAAATGTAAAAATATTTTTAAAGGAGATTGAAATATAATCACGGGGGGGGGAGGGGTTAACAATCGATAGATTACCTTTGACACCTGGTGAAATTCTTCATTTTGCTATCATCTTCTCTTTTAATGAATACTACAAAACACACCCCCTGTGTTATTTTTTTTTAAAGAAACGTTATTTAAAAATGCCTTTCTTCTTAGACTACTCCTGCACAAATGCTCCAGCAGAGAACAGCGGCCACTGCAACACTCCCCACTGAGATGGTCACCATAGCAACTAGCCAGGGGGTACGAGCAGTTACTCCAGTAACTGGAGGAGCTGTTGTCACTACTAACCTTGCTCAAGTACAGACCCAGGCTCAGGCCATAGTAACCAAGGTGACAACAGGTAATGTGACACCCAGAGAGACTTTCATATGTGGTTAAATGCTGTCTCACTGTAGGCGTTAAAGGGGAATTCAACTGCCCCGGGCACTAACCCCTCCCCCCCACCACCCCGTAGGCCCCACTTCCACCTCCCCCGGGCCTGCCTCTCCCCCCGGGCTATTTCCTCTAAGTCGCTACTTACCCCTCTGTGTCGGTCCACTCCAGCGAAGTTCACAGGGGCCATCTTCTCTTCCAACTGCTTCTTCCTGGGCCCTCTACTCTTCCAGTGGCTGATTCCTGGATCCAGCTCCGTCTGGAGGGCATGCGCAGTAGGACGCTGGAGAGCTGATCCAGGAAGAAGCGGTTGGAAGAGAAGATGGCCCCTGTGAACTTCGCTGGAGGGGACCTACACAGAGGGGTAAGTAGCGACTTAGGGGCAATGGCCCGGGGGGGGGAGGAGGGAGTTGGGCCTACGGGGTGGTGGTGGGGAGGGGTTAGTGCCCGGGGGGGGGGGGGGGGTTTAATTCCCCTTCAAATGAGTTGGTTTGCTAACCACACCATTCCCTTATGTAATATAAAGTACAAAGTTTTGCCAGGTATAGCAATTGATAGCAACTTTTTTGTGGTTTCTATTTAAAGTTTTACCTACTGATTAGTTGCTAAAGGTGATGATTTGTGTCAAATTGTATGGATTAGTATTAGATTATTTAGGTTTCTTTTCAGTTCATGTGTTTACTATACCCCTACACAGAACTAACCGCAAGACCTCTTGGCTGGATGCAAGCTGACTAATTACATTTTCTGCTTTCAGTGTGATGTGTTTTTATACCACAAGAATATATATATGCCTATGTTGATCCATAATATTGATCTTGTGTTGTGTAGATGGAATGCACGCGTGTATTCAATAAACCTAAGCTTATTAGATGACAAAAACTATTTGGTCAATAGTCTTAGCAGTGCTATAGGTGATTGGACCTAAGGCATACATTACTTTTCTCCTCTTTTTATTCAACTAACAAAATATGTCATGTTTTCTCATTACGATGCTTTAATAAAAAATCCCAAGTTTCATTCATATATTTATTCATTGTTGTTTTGTCGTTCTGTGCTCCTAGCACTTGCTTTCGAGTTGTTCTCAAAAACTCTGTTTTATTTGGTTTCCTTTAGCCACCACTGGAGGTGTCCAAGGAACTAGTAAAACTTTAACCCCAGCCCAGCTGCAAATTTTCAGGAGTCAGCAAGCAAGTCAAGTGCAGGTTCCCCAGATCCAAGCACAGGCATCAGGTCAAATAAAGGCTGTTACCAAAGTGTCCCAGGTGAGGATAAACATTTTCGTTTTTGTGCTACACTAAAAAAGAGATTAGATTTAGCATTGAAGCTTAAAGTAACATCAACAGTGAAAGTGTTTTAAAGTAATACAAATATAATGCAATGTTGCCCTACACTGGTAAAACTGCAGTGTTTGCTTCAGAAAAACTATTATTGTTTTTATAAATAAGATGCTGTTTTGCAGTGGGAGCAGCCATTCAAAGGAGAAAATGCTGAGCATTTTTCAATTTCCAACATTGCTACACAGCAGCTTGTTTATATAAACTATAGTAGTGTTTCTGAAACAAAGACAGCTGTTTTAACAGTGCAAGGCAACACTACATGCTATGTTCATTACTTTAAAACACTCATTTTTTTTGGTGTTACTGCTCTAACTAGTCTTTGCTTCATGTTCTTGTTTGATGTTCAGAACAGCGGGGCTGTATAGGGCAACAAGGGTGATCCAGTTCAGCTGGGGGTATCTGTTGTGGCCTTGTTATGTATAAAGTATCTCTGCTTTGAAACAATGAATTAAAGGGGTGGTTCACCTTCAAGTTAACTTTTAGTATATTGTAGAAGGACCAATTCTAAGAAACTTTTCAATTGGTCTTCATTATTTATTTTTCATAGTTTCTTAATTATTTGCAATTTTCAAAATGGGGGGGTCACTGACACTATCTAAAAACAAATGCTCTGTAAGGCTAACTTTTTTTATTACTTGTCATTCTGTCCAGTCCATCTCCTATTCATATTCCAGTCTCTTATTCAAATCAGCACAGGGTTGCTAGGGTTATTTGTTCCCTAGACATCAAATTGCTGACACTGCAAACTGGAGAGCTGCTGAATAAAAAGCTATAAAACTATAAAACCACAAACAATAAAAAATGAAAACCAATTGCAAATTGTCTCAGAATATCACTCTCTACATTATACTAAAAGTTATCTCAAAGGTGAACAACCCCTTTAATACTGTAATTTGGGGTTTGAGAATCCACATGGTAAATGTGTGCAGTATCTAAACTGCCTTGATACACAGTAGCTGGAACCAAAGTTCCTCTTTCCTTTTGCTTTAGGAGCAGTTATTAAAGTTGCAGAAACAGAAGCAGCAGCAGGTGGCACAGACTGGAACCCTGGCTGGCACAACAGCACAAGTACAGGTTCAACCTCACCAAACTCAGCAGCTTGCTACAGTTACTGCTTCCCGTGCTGGAGCTGTACTTGCTAGTACGACTATGACCAATCTGCAGGTGGCACGACTGGTAAGCATTATAGAGAAATATCTGCATATATATATATATATATATAAGCGAGTCCGTGTGTACCTGTCCACTGATGTCCATGCATATTTCTGACTCAAGTTACAGGCCCAAGGTCAAATTCAAGCACAGTCAGGACAGACTGCACAAGTTGCTCTGGCAAAGCCGCCAGTTGTGTCAGCAGTCGTCTCACCGGGGGGAGTTACCACTTTACCAGTTACAGTAGCAGGAATCAGCGTTTCCATAAACCAGCCCCACAAGGCAGCAGGTATTTATAGTGTCTTTGAAAACTCAATTAGAGGAAAAGCAGGTTTACTCCTATATGCTTTGATTTTTGGGGTTTATATAGTTTTTATTTTAAGTTGAAAGGTGTGTT
>CM044432.1:140919145-140934735 GCA_024363595.1 Xenopus borealis | reverse complement strand
CAAATTCAGGTTTTTGTTTATGGCTTAAGCGCAAGGAAAGCCTTCTGTGCTGGAGAATGCTACTTTATGCATCCTTCACTAATTTACTTTAGTGACGTTTTTCTCCGGGCCTGTACTGCTTTACAAAAGCAACATGCCACCATCTTACTCTCTTTTCTGAAGCATGCAAATGCAAGTCAAAGAATCATACCGAGGCATAAGAGATCTGGCATTTTAAATGCTCCTAACAGGTTCTTTCTTTGCACGCCACAGACACATACAGTGCAGAAGACAAGTACAAAATGTGGATGAGACATCGCTACAATAGTTGTGTGGCCTGCCTGCTGGATCTCTTGCAACACAGCTCTTTTTATGTCCAGGTTAGTGCGTTTCCCTTCATGTGGCAGATTTAAATTTAGTAATGCAGACATTAAACAATCCCAGACTTTCAAGTGTTCCATCAACCTTCCATCATTGGATAATAGAAGTTGAAACATAGATGGGCTGGATGCTTGACATACTTATTTTAGAACCCCCTTTCTTGTTCATACCTGTGGTCAAAAGTCAAATACATAATCTGCTTTAGGTTTTTTACACTTGGGTTGTTAGGGTCTTTTGAGCTGCATTAGCTTTATTGTGGTGCCTGCAGGTTAGAAATTGTCTGGTGGTGTTCCCTTCAGCAGAGAAATGTATGCCACTAAAGATTTACAGCATTTCACATAATCTTGTCTGGATCACACAGCTCAGCGTTGGCCTGTACAGGGCATATTTGAAAGTATCAAGGTCCTGGGAACAGAAAGGGTCAATTTTGACAATTATTGTACATCTTCCCTAGTGGTTATTCTCCCTGTAAATACGTGAATGTATTGGGGAGAATACATTTTCTGTGCTCTAGTTGAAATTGAAACCTGAAGAGGAGGGCAGTTTTGGTCAGTGTTTTTAACCAAATTCCATCTCTTCTTCCTAAAGGAGCTTGCCCTATGCACACTGATGAAGTTCATCCAGCAGGAAGGGAAATTCCCTTTGGAAAATTCTGAATGGAAAGACAGCTACTGGTTTCCCAGAGAACTGTTAAAAGTAAGGTTTATCCGTGTGGAAGTTTTGCTACTGAGTTTTTTTGGCTTTGTTTTTTTTTGTCATTGCTGACTGCTGTATATTTTAGTTTGTTATAGATAATTTGCTGCAGGAGGAAGCAGACTGTACCCTATTGACCACACGTTTCCAGGAATATTTGGAATATGATGATGTTCGTTATTACACAATGACAGTGACTAATGATTGTGTTTCACGGGTACAGCAAAAGAACAAACAGGTACATAAGCTAGCCTTCTCTGTAGTAGCCATATTCCTACTTTAAAGATGAAGACACAAATAGTGATTTGTTGCAGCAACGTTTCAAATGAATTGCAACAACTGATCACCATACCGTGATTCATCCATGCAACTTCTACACTAACCTATTGTCACGATTTGTTTGTGACATCAGCCTAAAGGATTTCATTTTCTTGTGATGTGAGCTGGAAAGAAAGGTGCACCATAATACAATACTTACATCTATAAATTATTTCTGAAAGACTTTCTTTTGTGTAAATATTGTTGTACTGATATGGGGATTTTCAGTGATTTGGACCCCCTTGCTTAAAATATAATGAAAGATTAAGCAACCCTATACAATTGTTAAGACCAGCATGGCTTTATGTTGGGTGAATTAATGTAAATCATATTTTCTTCATATTTAGATAAGTAATAAAGTATAAATAGTACTCGTGATACTGTTACTTTGCAAACCATTTCCTTCTTTACGTTTAAGAAATGTAAGACCTGGTTAATAATAAATTTAATACACTATGGTACAGCAAAGTATTTTGTAAAGATATACTTGGCAAAGGAAAAATTTCAGCAGGTGCTGGCATTTATCCCTGACTGCATTCCATCTCTTACATACCATTGCTTCAACTCCTATCCAGTTCAGTTTAGTAAGGCAATAGCACATGACTTGATATTAAAGTGGTTGTTCACCTTCCAAACACTTTTCAATTCAGTTCCCCAGAAATAAAGACCTTTTTCATTTGCTTTCCATTATTTATTTTGAACAGTTTTTTCCAAAATCTAAGTTTAAAGTTGAATGTTCCTGTCTCTGGTGTTTGAGTCTGGAAGCTCAGAAATTCAGGTGCAGACCCTAAACTGTTACAATTTTGCAACATTTAGTCAATACATTTCTCAGCACCATCTCTGGAGTCCTGCGCGGAACCAATTTGCTGAACCTGAACGTGACCCACAACCTGGACCCACATACTTACCCAGTTGGACCCGTTACCTGACCCGCCAGTACCTTATCCACAACCCGATCCCCGACGTTGTGACTGTTTAGAAACTGGAAGTGACATCATTAGATGTAGGTATGATCAGAAAAAAAGGAGTAGTATTGAGAAGACCCATGACTAGCAAACCCGGAGAATAACCAACCTCATCTATACCTGCTCCCGAAACTTCCACCTGCAACCCACAGGGTACCGCATGTTTTTGCTGGTAACCTGCGGGTACCCGACCAGCTGCAGGGCTCTCTCTGGCTTTTTAGCAACTATTGTATCCATTCTAACAGCTGCCTTTAATGAAACTCAGGGATTCTGCTCAGCAGCAGGGACAAAGATAAGAAATGTATAAATTAAAAGTATCAGTTTACAGAGCTGCTTTAGAAGGTAAAAAACTTACACCTTACACATCGGTATTAGAAAAATGGTCAGACATAGAAAATAATTGGAAAAAGTAATTATTTCTGGTGATCTATCTGAAAACAACTAGTTGTTTGAGGTTGAACAACCCCTTTAAAGGGGTTTGATAGCATGCTGGGTGGGAGCCAAAATACCCAGAATTTGTTTTACTCATTGATTTCAGTAGTAGCTATCACTAAGAACTTTAGCCATAGCTTTTGTTCTCCATGAGATTTCTCATACCTCGACCAATTAAGGTTTTTTTTTTGTTCTCAGGTCTTACCACCAGTTTTCCAAACCAATGTCTTTTGCTTGCTTTCCTCTATTAACATGCCAGTTGAGGAGGGTACTTTGGGAAATTTCCTAGTAACCAAGAATGGTAAGATGATTCCTCACCTGTAAACTGCCTTTAAGGAGTTCTGTTCATTATATTGTTAATATCGCATTGTGCTTAGAACAAAGGACAACTTATTTTAGGACCTCTAGTTCTCCCTGTGGGCTACTGACCAAGTTACCATCTTATTAAGCTATACCTTAGGGCAGGGGTGCCCAAAAGGTAGTTCAGAATCTACCAGTAGATCTTTAGATGGTGATGAGTAGATCTCAAGACACGTTCAACAAACCGATTGACTTCATTTTTTTTCCTGTTTAATTATTTTCATTGAGATATTTATTACAGTTTATTAAAGTTACGTAATAAATAGTTGTTAATTAAATCTAGCAATGTACATTTGCTCATAAATGAATACAATATTTAAGTAATGTTTAATTGGAACAGAATGCTAACAATGTTTTTATGGATAGCTCATAATGGGACATCACTAAAAGTAGACCTCTCATCATTAAAGTATGGGCACTCCTGCAGTAGGGTAAAACTACACAGGAGATTTTGATCACATTTATTGGGTCAGAAGGCATCCTACAAAATATGACCCCTTTATTATATAAGCTATATATATAATATATAATTATATATTCTAGCAATAAGGTAAAGTCAGATCAGATAAAGTAGATGGTATCGTTTGTTCATGCATCTGACATTCAATGTATTTTAATGGGAAAAGTGTCAGTTACGGATGAAGATGCAGCATGGCACGTTCATATCCAACAGTCGTGTTGCATTGGATGGAAAATGTTCCTTTTCCTAGTGTACATATTGGATTTTTGTATCAGTCCCATTATATTTTGACCCTTGCAACTACATCTGACTTGTAATCTGTCGATCCAACACCAGCCTGCAAAATCTCCTGCGGAGTTTAGCCCTTATATAGGTTTTTAGCAAATAGATCATGATGCTGCTGTTGGACTCTGGGAGTCTTAAACATTCCAAAACTGCCATCAGTGCAAAGTCAACACATGCATAGTTATGAAAACAAAGTAAGAGGGAGATCATTTTTCTATTAACCTTGTAATTATGTTGTAATAGTTTTGAAGAAAACCTAATTCTAAGTACCTTTCCAACATATATTAAATGCAGATTTTTTTTATCGCTTCAGTTCTTCTGTTTACCCTGTTTAGTTAAATAAATAACAACAGAAACCCATAGTTTTTTTTTATGATTAAAGGAACATTAACACCAAAAACAGAAAGTGTATCAAAGTAATTAAAATATAATGTACTGTTGCACTGCACTGGTAAAACTGGTGTGTTTGATTCAGAAAAACTGCAATGGTTTGTATAAACAAGCTGCTTTGTATAGCCATGGGGGCAGCCATTCAAGGTAGGAAAAAAGAAAAGGCACAAGCTACATAGCAGATAACAGATAAAACACTATTGTATTGAACAGGGCTTATCTGTTATGTGCTATGTAACCTGCGCCTTTTCTCTTTTTTTTTTTTTTTTTCCAGTTTGAATGTCTGCCCCCATAGCTACAAAGCAGCTAGTTTATATAAACTATAGTAGTCTTTCTGAAACATACACACAGTTTTTACCAGTGCATGCTCGTAGTATATTATATGTTAATAACTTTAAAATGCTTAAATTTTTTGGGTGTTCCTTTAAACAATAGGCAAAAAGTATGTATGACACAAGTCCTATTCATTGCACTCATATTGAACAAGGGGTATAATGCCCATTTAAAACAGTGTAGAAGTCAGACTAACAGGCTTCTTCCCATGTATACTAGGGTACAGAATAAAAAGGTAGAGAAAGTTTCATTCAATAGCTTTGGAGTTTACCTGCCTTGTGACCCAAACCAGTAAAAAGTAGTCCTTTAGTAAGGACATTTTTTATTTAACACCCACCCCTGTTGGCCACAAGAATTGGGACAAAAGAGGTTTTGTGTGTGTATTTTGTGTCAAAAAACATGCCTAATACTGTATGAAGTGACCGAGAGAACCCAATAAACAGGCGGAGACCAGCCTGGCTTTTGCTTTCTCTGCAGTAACCTGTCATTTTATGGTGGTGGAGGAGGGTTATAGATGAAACCACAAAATTGTAATGAGGGCTCCCGCAATTACACCCCTGACTGATAATTTAGAATCTGACTTGGGAATAAATTGAAGTGGCAAGAGTATGTAAAAAAGTTTTTTTTTTTCACATCCCGACAGCAAATAATGAAGACTGGAAACCGTCAAAACTAAAGGTAAGTGTTTGTTGCATGACTGAATGCCAGGAAATGTGTACCTCTTGCTGTTATTCATTATATTTTTATTATTTTCTTTAGGACCATAAAAGGGTGTTTGAGAGGGTCTGGATGAGCTTCCTGAAGCACAAAGTGAGTGCAGTGTATGCCTTTACTAATGCTGAGTCAGGCTGTTTGCTCATTATCGCTACAAATATGATTTCCAAAGATTTGCAGCAAGTAGGCCTGTCTGTTTTATTTCATTTCAGCTGTCCGTTAGTCTGTACAAGAAGGTGCTATTGATCCTGCATGAAAGTATCTTGCCAAACATGAGCAAACCCACCCTAATGATAGACTTTCTAACTGCAGCCTATGATGTTGGTAAGTGACAATAAGGGTAATGTAGTAATTCTTGAAAAGTTTGCACAGGACTAGTAAACCATATCAGCCATTGGTATTTACTGAGCACTTGTTTGAAAGAAAAAAAAAAAATTCTGCATAGCTAGACCTGTTGCAACTGTTGTTGATTGTAGTTGTTATATATAACTTTTATTTTTGCCAGGTGGAGCCATCAGTCTACTAGCCCTTAATGGACTATTTATTTTGATTCATCGGCATAATCTGTAAGTGTTCTAATAATGACTGGTAACCGATGTTAACGTATAATTCGGTGTTGGGGATGTATTATTCATACGCTATAATTCATATTTGTTTATTTGAAGCACATTATGCATTGATGATTAATCCATACTACTCTTGTTTTATTCTTCATTAAAGGGAATACCCAGATTTTTACAAGAAGCTTTACTCTCTTTTGGAACCCTCTGTTTTCCATGTAAAATATCGTGCTCGTTTCTTTCACCTGGCCAACCTTTTTTTGTCCTCCACGTAAGTTCAAAGACAACATATTTCATGAATTGAGTCTGACTGTCCGTAAATCTCTCTTGCTTATTATTCTTTCGTATAATATCTCCTAGGCATTTACCGGTTTACCTTGTTGCGGCATTTGCAAAGCGCCTGGCTAGGCTGGCCCTGACAGCCCCTCCTCAGGTGCTTTTGATGATTATCCCATTTATCTGTAACCTGCTCCGTAGGCACCCAGCTTGCCGTGTTCTTGTTCATCGCCCCAGCGCTGAAGGTTAGTGTTCAGCTAGAATTGGTATCAAGGGTGAAAATCATCAGTTTTTACATTATCTTGCTGTGTTTTTTTTATATAAATCTGTTCCTGGAGGCACAGAAGAAGCTAGGAATTACAATATTGTTCAAAGTGCAATAAAACGGAATGGTTTTATTGTAGCTTTACTTTTGATGTTCTATTTCTGCCTGTACTATTATTTGCTTGCTGCAGGTGGAGTCTTATTCCTGCACACTACTTGTGAGATAAAGCTGCAACCTTAGTTGTTGTAGTTTTAAGACCTTTTGGGATCATGGCCTCTCTGGAGACCAACTTTTGTCCGGGTCCTTTTTATACGACATCTAGGTTACTGAACTTTATAACTCTGTTCTTATGATTTAGCTCCAGCAACACAGTAAAAAAAATAGGAACTAATAGTTTACACCAAATTTCATACTTCATGGTATGTAATCCAGGCTGTATGGAAAACACACACACACATAAGTAAATGAAGCATGTTGCTAATCCTCTTGAAGTGATAACTATTAGGTATAGTCTTTATTCATGGGCATCCTTCCATCCACAGCTTTGTTGCACCTTGCACTCTCATAAAACTGTTCTTGAGTTCTCTGTATGTATTTTAGATCTGGCATCTGATCCTTACATCATGGAAGAGCAAGATCCTGCCAAGAGCCAAGCATTGGAAAGCTCTCTGTGGGAGCTGGAGGTAACAGATGCACTTTTCGGTCACTGAAGCCCTTTTATATAAGTTGATTCTGGGATTACAGTACATATGTCTTTGTTATGTATTCTGTGTCTGAAACAGTAAGATGTGCAATATATGAAATTATTGGGTCTAGTTGGTCTATTCTGTAACTTCAAACTTGTTTAAATAATATGCAAACTTACCCAAAGCACAAACAACATTTTGAAGGCATGAATGCAGAAAGTTGTTCATGCCTTTGGTAACACATACCTAGTCATGGTAGAGGATGGACAACCGCTGCAGTAACGTAACTAGAGGAGAGTGGGCCTTGGCAGCTGGGTCCCCCTCTGTATGCAATTATTAGGCCGGATTCAGTGGCGCGTGAGCTGCCGGGGGCCCTAAGTGGGTGCAAGCCCTGGCCCAATCACACCCCTGGTAGTTCCACCACTGTGTTGCTTTCACCATTGTTAAAGAAGGAGGACTGCTGGGAGGGGGAATAAAGGGGGTGGGAGACATCACTCCAACTTGCAGTAAAGAGTGACTGAAGTTTATCAGAGCACAAGTCACATGACTTGGGGCAGCTGGGGAAATTGATATGTCTAGCCCCATGTCAGATTTCAAAATGAAATCCAATCAAATCTCTTTGCTTTTTTGAGAAATGGATTTCAGTGCAGAATTTTTCTGGAGCAGCACTATTAACTGATGTGTTTAAAAAATGTTCTCCCATGAGAGTATCCATTTAAGAACAGCAAACATTCTGTGTCTTTGGTCCATTATGCATGTTTATTTTATAATAAAAACGAATGAGCCATTTTAAGAACCAGATTTAAGAACTGGTGTTAATTAGTTTTCTTTTAAATGGTTTATAAGTCTTTAACCATGATTCTGGATGACTTTCTTGTCCCCTCCTGTTCATTAAACAGCCCAGTCACAAACCTGAAAGGAAATACAATGACAAAAGTCAGTTCTGATACCTAGATTTTGTACCCAGGGGTAGATGATTGTGTGCAGCCAATTGGAACTCTAACCACAGATATTCAATTAGAGGGGATAGAGGGACTCGCTTTTAGAAGCTGGCATGGTTTTAGTCGAAAAGCAATGAAAACACACTTCAAACTCAAATATGTGCTGAGGAAAATTCAGTATTCTGCAGATGTCCACATTTATTAAAGGGTACTTAATAATGAATGTCTTATAATGCTGTGGCAGTTTCTTAGCGATCCCTGTCTGTGTTTTACTCAGTAGTGATATTTAAAGGGCAAGGAAAGGCAAAGCAATTAAATCACATTTTTACTTTCTTTAATGAAAAAGAAATCTATCTCCAATATACTTTAATTAAAAAATGTGTACCATTTTTATAAGAAACCTGACTGTGTGCAATGAAATTCTCCCTTCATTTACTGCTGATGATAGGAATTGTTCATACTTATGAACAGCAGGGGGAGCCCCTGCCTTACTTACAGCCATGCAGAACGCAAACCGCTTTGTTTTTTGATCATTTATGACGATCCCTAAACAGCACAGACCACACTGAGCATGTGCAGTGCCAGTGTCGGACAAAGATTTATAACAAAATTACAAGATGACAGCCCCCTGTGGCCAACTTTGAAAGCATAAATCATTTGTTTGATTAGGCTTGTGGTGCAGTAAGTTCATGTTTAGTGTACAAAATACAGCATTTCTAGCCCTATTCTATTTGACACTTTCCTTGTCCTTTAAGTGTTTGTTTTTATTCTACAGGTTCTACAGCAGCACTATCATGGTGATGTTGTTAGAGCTTCCAATGTGATCAGCAGGGCACTGTCTGCACAGGAAAGTGATATATCTGGGCTGTTAGAGATTTCATCCTGTGAGGTAAGATAAACTCTGGCTGATGCAAAACCTTATGGATATACTTAATTAGCAAAAATATATTTCTCCCCAAAGCATTCAGTTCAGAGTCTGCTTGCTTTAGTGCCTGCAGAGCCAACGGTTCTGTTTCTTCTCATCAGTGGACTGGAAAATGCAGTATAGAAATGAAAGCTTTTGCATTTGTAATTATGTAGTTTAAACCAGGGGTCCCAAACCGTCTGGCTGCAGACAGTCCTGAACTGGGCCGCTGAGCCTTGCCTGAAATGAACAAGTTGCGCCTAGATTTGACGCGGACCCCCCTCCTCAACACCGGTCCCTAAACCAAAAAAGGTTGGAGACCCCTGGTTTAAACCACAACATTAAACCAAACATAATTTTTCATAAAAGGAGAACTAAACCCTTAAACTGAATGTGGCTAAAAATGCCATGTTTTATATACTGAACTTCTTGCACCAGCCTAAAGATTCAGCATCTCAATAGCAGCAATGATCCAGGACTTTTCACAGGGGGTCACCATCTTGGAAAGTGTCTGTGACACTCACATGCTCAGTGGGCTCTGATCAGCTGTTGAGAAGCTAAGCTTAGCGGTTGTTGCAAATTATCAAGCAGAAAATTAGTTTGGTCTGTAATATAAGTGGATGGTTCAGGGCTGATATCTGCCTTATATTGCAGCATTTCTATCCTATGTGCACTCTATATTGTGAGTGGGTCCCTAAGCTCAGTAAGTGACAGCAGCACAGAGCAAGTGAATCAGCAGAAAAGAAGATGGGGAGCTACTGGGGCATCGTTGAAGACACAGATCTTTACTGCTAAAGGGTTGTGGTTGCCTTGGGCTGAACAGAAGCAGAAAACATAATGTACAACATTTCTAGCCTACTTCTTTAATCAAGCTTTAGTTCTCCTTTAACTCCCATTCAGATCAGTTGAGAGAACTACATGTGGTAGTGAGACTTATGAGCCTTGTGCCCAAACCTCTCATTTAGTTGTATGTCACTGAGCATAGTGCATAGAAAGTAAAAATCTGTATGCAGTTTCCTAGTACAAGAAATAATAAAGCTTAAGGGGTCCATATATTTTTTTTTTTATATCTTAAATGGAATGTGCAGAATAGGGAAACCTAAGGAAGAAGTAGAGAGATCTAAAAGGGGAATGTCTTAAGGTTTGTGCTTTGGGTACATGAGAATTGTACACATACTGTATACTGTAATTATTGATGTGAATAATGTTAGACCCTTATACTAAAACTTCTGCCACTTGCTTACTAATTGCACACAGCCCTGCCCTGATAAAACTGGCGTTTGCTTCAGAAACATAGTTTATAGAAACAAACTGTTGTTTAGCCATGGGGGCAGCCATTCAAAGCTGGATAGAATGCACAGGTTACACAGCAGATAACAGATTAGTTGTGAGGAATCCCGCTGTATACTACAGAGCTGATCCGCTATCTGCTGTGTAACCTGTGCTTTTATCCTAGCTATAAACTATAGTATAGTGCAGCACAACAGCACATTATAATATCATTACTTCAAACCATTTTTATTTTTTGGTGTTACTGATCCTTTAAAGAAAATCACTTGAAACTTTTAAATTATGTCAGATATAGAGTCACAAAGTTGTTCCTTTTTTTTTTTTCTCTTTAAATCAAGCTCTATGACAAGGAGATGAAGAAGAAGTTTAAGTCCGTTCCCTTAGAATATGAACCAGTCCGTGGCCTTCTTGGATTAAGATCTGATGTTACTGCTCAACATTTCATATTTTGAATTTGATTAGTACATAATAAATATTTATGGAATGCATTAGTATGTGTGTTTATTTTTTCTTCTTGCATTCAAAGTAAAAAAGGGAAGTAAACGGAATCATACTTACTCCATGGATACAAACAGCGCTTTTATTATGGAAAACCTGAATACCAAATATTATTGCCGTTGAACACGTGTATTTGCCAGGGCATTGACTTGCTTCCCATGGCCAACATTGAAACCTCATTAGTATGATGCAAGTTTTTTTTCTGCAGTATCTGTATTGTAATTGCAATAAGGCTCTTTTCAGACAAAGCAAGTTGCTCTGAGGTTTTGCACTGAGCTTTTCATCTTAAGGCCTCCATACATGGGCCGATAAAAGCAGCCACCAGACTGAGTCGGCAGCTTATTGGCCAATGTGTGGGGCCATCCGACGGGGTTCCCTGATGAATATCTGGCCGAAAGTCGGGCAGATCTCGATCGAGCAGGTTGAAAAACCTAGTCGGATCGCGGACGCATCTCTGCGTGTATGCGGTCCAGCGATCCAACCCCTGTATCGCCTCTATTCTGATCCGACCGTTGGGCTCTAGGGCCCACGATCGGATCAGCCCGATATTGCCCACTTCCAGATATCGCCAAACAAGCGGATCTCCCTGTCTATGGCCACATTCACTTGTGGAAACTCATGGTATAGATTGACATCCCAAATCTGTTTGACATGCCTCCGTAAAGTAATGACTGACTGGCTCTATCACATTTTGTTCATTTAAGTTCTTATAGCACAGGTATAGGACCTTTTTATCCAGAATGTTTTGGACCTTGTGTTTTCTGGATATCTGGTATTTCTGTAATTTGGATCTCTTTAGCCCAATAGAATTGTTTTGCTTCCAAAAAGGATCAATTGCATCTTATTTGGAATCAAGTATAAGATACTAGTTTATTAATACAGAGAAAAGGGCAATATGTTTTAACATTTTTAATTATTTGGTTATAATTTCATCTGTGGGAGCTCGCCTTCCCATAATTCAGAGCTTTCTGGATGATAGATCCTATACCTGTAATTGTCTGAGCAGCTTATTACTGCAGTTGGGCTTCTCTGAAAGAGATCAATCCATGCTTCTGTTTTTGGTTTGTATTTGTTTATGCCATAAACTAAAAAAAACTTGAGACTTAGCAATTTTTTTTTTGCCCTGTAGTGTTTCCATGGATAGACAATAAGTTATGCTTAACGAATAATGTGTTAGAAAATAAATAACAGTAAATTTAGTATTCTGATGGAAAGTTTAACATTCTACAGTGTCCTGTTTAGATATATTGTATCTTGACTGTCAGTAAAGCATCAGTACTTGCACCCCAACACAAGTCCCTACCAGTAATTTTACAAAATCTCACCAATATTTGTCCCTAAGAAACTGCATATAGAAAATTACTATGAAGATTTTCATTCATCCAGGTCATGGTATATCTAATATAAGTAATAAAAAAAAACTGGACTTGCTGAAAATCTTTTTAATGAAGATGTTTCATGTCAAGGTGGAGAAACCATCCCTGAACAGCCGACACCACCTGTCTGCTACATACAATACAATACTGTTCTCAAATCTGTTCCCCAGCAGTTTCAGAACTCTACACATCCATTCATGCAACTCTCACAAGTAGCACATGTTTCTAGGAGTTTCATGTCACATTGGTAATCCTATCACAGTAACTACTCAGAATCAGCACCTCTGAACGCCTGTGAATTTCAGATGTCACCTCTCTGAAGAGTTACCGTGTGCCATGTGATTGGATTGTTGGAAGAGTTTATATGCTGAGAACCCCCCTACACCAGTTGGTTGAACTGAAGAAGCTGCTCGGTTGAGCAGTGAAACGTCATCATTAAAAATTTTCAGCAAATCCAGTTGTTTTAATTACTTATATTAGATATGCATATAGAAATAATCTCAAACTATGAGGCAGTGGTTGTCAGACGTTTCTGGTTCAAGCCCCAGTTAGAGCACTAATCTCTTAGTGCCGAGAATCTAAAAGCTGTAAGATGGTTGTCTCTCTTGATTTCTAATAACATAGGAGTTAGTAGAAATATCTGAGAAATAGTAACTTAAAAAAGAAAAGATACATACAGTATACTGCAGACAAGCAAATCTATCCATTACACTGCTCTGAAGCTCTAGTTTGTCCATTCACTTTAGTTAAACTAATTCCTACATTAAACAATACAGTTGTGTTGTGAGCCACCAGGTCCACTATTTGTGATTCGTCCGAATCCTTCGTGAAAGATTTGACCGAATCATAATTTGCATATGGAAATTAGCCAGGAAAGGAATAAGTGGAAAAAGAATGTTTTGAGAGGAAAATTCACATTATTTCCCTTCCTATGCCTTATTTACATAATAGAATATAGAAATCGGAGAGCTTTTCAGTGCAGTTAAAACTTTTTATTGCAGCACTACATGTTTCGGACAACACAGGTCCTTCCTCGGGTGCATATTACAAACATCTTAATTACGGTGACCTTTTTAAACCCAATTAACCTCCCATCATTCCAAAGTGTTTTCTCAGCTCCATCTTGTGGCCAGAGATAAAAATTACAAAATATTTCTTAGCATATGGATACTATTGCAAAAATATACAATCTATCCACTAAAATACACCACAATGTAGCAATTACTGTTCACCATGTTTAAAATGTATCAATAAATAGTTACTTGTTGCAGTACGTTTTATCTTTCAGTTCATTTCTTTCAACCAATATTTCCATAGTTGATGATTTTATGCCGTTTTCATTTTCTAACTGTAATAAATATACAATTAAAGTTTTTTTTTTAACTGAACCTTTACATTTTTTACATTTCACAGCGCCCCTTAATAAAACATTTATAAAAAAAACATTTAAGGCTCCAAGCTAATTTACATATTCCGTTCAGCCACATAAAGCCGGAACTGAATCCTGCTGAAAAAGGTACTGGCAGAATCCTGAACCAAGTCCTGAATTCGGTACATCCCTAGTTCAGAATAATAGCAATCTGACTTCACTATCCTGGTAAAGCACTGTTTTTGGTAATATTTAGGCCTTGTGCTTTTATTGAAGTCATGGCACTCCGTGGTTACTTCTAATTGTCATATTTTCCAAGGAGTACTTTATTATAATACACAATTTTAAGTCATGTAACAAAAATAACATCACTGACCTCCGTTTATAACTGATGACATCACTAAGGGCTGTTTATAAGGATATAATTTACAGGATATTTATAGCTTTTATGTATTATATAGTGAATACATAGGGAAGTGTTATGAATTATAAGGATATTATAAGTTACAGAGGAGTTTCATGACCATATAAAAACACAAGGCCAAAGGCTGTTTTTATACAACTTCCGAGGTAACTTCTAATATCCTCATATTTTGCAACTGGGGGTACTTTATTATAATACACAAGTTTCAGTGAGACTTGACAGAAATGACTCGCCGTTTATAACTGATGACATCATAAGTCACTATTCATAAAGACATAATTTTGTTTATTATAGTGCATTTCTCTCTGAAAATGGGTTATTCAGAAGAACAGTGTACTTTGATTAAAAAGTTGATTGGAATGAGGAAAACATGTAAAGAAGTGCAGAAAATGATAGGCTTCTCAGCTCAAATTATCTTTAATGCTTTAAATTGGCAACCAAAACATGAAAGATGTGGAAGGAAACTGAAAACGACCATTCGAATGTATAAAATAGCCAAAATGACTAAGACTCAAAGATCAAAGAAGGTCTAAAGTTACCTGTGAGTACTGTAACAATTGAAAAAAAAATATGTGCTGAAGAGGTTACAATTTTCCAAAGAACATATTGACTGGTCTAAAGAGAAATTACACAACCTTTTGTGGACTGATGAAAGCAAGATTGTTCTTTTTGAGCCTAGGGGCTGCAGACACTTTGTCTGATGACTCCCAAACACTGAATTCAAGTCACAATACAATGTGAAGACAGTGAAGCATGTTGGGCATTTTTATCTCATACCAGGGATCATGGATCAGTTTCAAAACATCAAAATACTTGGAGGTAATGTTGCCTTATGCTGAATAATGCCAAGAATGTCCCTGAAATAATACCAGCAGGAAGAATTTTTTCTAGACGGCTGTTTTTAGCAACTTCTGGCATCAGAAAACCACACCATTTTGTGAGGCTTAACAGCGAGCACAAGAAAGATTTACGAGTATGGCAAAATTTTTTACAAGAATACAATGGTATTTCAATTTGGCAAGACACAGAATTATCTAATATAGAAATGGAACTGTTTACGGATGCAGCTGGCGCAAGTGGTATGGGAGGCTACTTCAATGGGAAGTGGTTTTCAGAACCTTGGCCAAGCAGCTGGTCTGATACAGAAATAGTGAGGAACTTGGTTTTTCTTGAACTTTTTCCAATTCTGACAGCACTCATAATATGGGGTAAAAAATTAGAAAACAAGAGAGTGATTTTCTATTGTGATAATATGGGAGGGGTGCAAGTATTGAACAAGTTGAGTGCATCTTCTTTGCCGGTGGTAAGGCTAATGAGAAAGTTAGTGTTATTAAGTATGCAGAGAAATATTTGGATAAAAGTAAAGCATGTGCCGGGAGTGAAAAATAACATTGCAGATGCCCTTTCTTGATTCCAGTGGGATCGTTTTTGGAATTTGGCACTGTCAGCGGATCGGGTGAGGACAAAAATGCCACAACAGCTGTGGGAAGATGTGTTCGAGGATTAAGTGATGCAATTAAAAATTCATTAGCACCTTCAACATGGAAGGCGTACAGAACCATTTGGATGGAATGGATTCAAAACGGAGGAAAAATAGGAGAAAATATAGGGGATCAAGAGAATTTGGATAAAATGTTATTGTTTTTGGCACAGCTAAAAGAGAAAGGAAGCTCTTATAGTATGATTAATAA
>CM044432.1:140874739-140887016 GCA_024363595.1 Xenopus borealis | reverse complement strand
CTGTTGTACTAGCTGAGACAAAGTTGCTGAATGTGACTAGTGAGCTGAATGTACTTGTGGAGGCCATGGAGGAGGAGGAGAGTTTCCCTGATAAGGAGGCTGGAGCTATGTCAGTCCACCCCATTTGGGGCAATAGAGCTCTTGGTCCTGGGGTGTTACTGTTGCCAAGTTAAAATTGTGCTTGCCAAAGGGTCACGAACAGGCAGCTAGCTCGCTGGCGGTCTCTGGTATCCACCAGTAAGGTCACCATGGCACATCTCTAGTTGACGTATGCCTAATCAATATGAAAAAAAGTATTAACTGATATGTGTATCTGAAGGGTTTTTACATGTTTCATGCACTGGCCTTTGTGTTGGAGAAGGTTTACCAGGCATATGAAGACTGGCTGTATAGAGACATTACAAACAAGGAAAGGTTGACACTAAATTTCCTGATCTATCAGAATAGAGAAAAGAGGTGGAAATATTTGGCTTGTGTAACCCTTTCCAATGGTATCTGGGTCGAGAAACTCCTTCCCTGGTATTACATGTCATACAAGAAACATTCTATAGTGGTTTTCACGCTGGTCTGAGATGTCCTTGTTCCAGGAACTAGAGACTGAACTTTGCCCCTCCAGGGCTGTACTGAGCTGCTGCTCAAATGGATCTTTCTGACTGGGATTCCCCATATCCATAGTTTCCATTCCCCTTCTATGTGGCTTATCGAACTTGGTAGTGAAATATGTGACGAGCCACAGCTGGGGCATTGATAGAACAATCAGAATGAGTATCTAGTTTACATTACACTAGAAAGCTAAGGAAAAAGAAGATAAGGTTAGAGCATTTCCTTGAGGGACATTGAGATGCATTGTTGCTACCATGAATAATGAGTGATTCATTGTGTTTAGTAACACTTGAGACTTTGTGGAAATAACTTGGCAGTAGAAGAAACTAGACCTGATATTGAGTTATGTTTCCAGTTATGTTTCTGCTAAAACATTATTTTGTCTCTTTATTCACTCTGGAGATGTTGCAATGAGTCAGAGAGAAGAGGGAAACACCAATGCAGTTCTAGAAGGATGTGGCTAAAAGAGTATAAATGGAGGCATGATGCAAAGCAATCATCGGAGAACATCTACCTGAAAAGCACCGGTGAAGAAAATCTACACCTAGCTCCAGAGTGAGTTAGGGAATATTTAACAAACATAGATTAGGTGTGTTATAGCACACTTAGTAGTGTGAGACAGTTCAGGGCAGTAAGAATGAGTGAGTGTGAGTAGCTTACCAGTGGGTACCACACACACTATGCAGTTTGAAAGACCAGGATAGTGTAGGCTGTGGGGTAATTTGGCAGAGACCAAGGAAGTGTTGGGACTCAGCAGAAGTGCCTGGCAAAGCTGATTTTATGAACTCAAACCTGAAAATGAAAATGTGTTGACATGTTCCCTGGAGTGACATTTGAGGTTGGTTGCAAGGATGGGTAAGGGGACACTAAAAAGCGTTTAAAGAGTCAAAATTGTGGTTTCAGGTAATATTTGTACCACCTATAAACCAATTTTGTTATGCTTCATATCAAACGTTCTACCCTAAAGCCAAAAACTACTAAACTACCTTGTGAATGCCTGACTGTCATGAGCTATGTGGACTGTGTTGATGATTAATGGCTGGTGTGGGATTTAATCTTGGTGTCCTGTGAAAAAAAAAAACAGCTTTAGAGTCTGTATTAAAGGTTTCCCAAAGGGGTAAAGAATAAAGCTTGGCTGCTTTTGATAACTGCAGTAAGGGGCCAATTTATGACGGCTTGAGCCTTTGGTATGAGGAATCATGAAGGAAACCCTTTGTAAGTTAAGAAACTCACGTGGTGTTTTCGAGAAACAAAATGTGTTCATTGAGGTACTTTTCCCAGAGCATACTTTTAGGTGCATTCATTTGAAAAAGCTTATCTCCTTTGACAAAGTTTATCATTCTGTACAATCCATCTAAATACATGTGTACTGACTTCATGGAATGGTGCTTTTTACATGATCGGGGTGATAGCTGTTGAATGAAAGTAATGCGTTTGGTTTTCTCTCTGAACACCCTATTGTTATTCACCACCAGTACATCCAGGAATACTGCACATTCTAGACTGGCCTTTAACGTGAATTTTATATATTTTATATATAATATATATTACTATATTACAACATGGTCCAGTGACTCACCCTCCCAGAGAAGGAACACATCATCGATATACCTGTATCTGTTTGATATGTTTGAGATTCAATGTTGGCTTGATGAAGGGAGTGGCTAACTCTGAGACATTAATATTGCCTTTGTGATTTGTAACATTGTTTCCTCTAAAAAATATACTTCTTTTAAGGAGACGTGTTGTGCGCTATGTGAACCTCACTGCCCTCACTGTGAAGCCACCTATGTTGCTTCAAATAAAAGTTATTTTCCTCTATTCTGAAGGGGTGGCATCTGGTGCGATGATTCTCTTTATGGGTAAAAAGGTACCCTGCTATGTGTCTATAATGTCCTCTAATGTACTTGTAAAGTGTAATCATGTCCCCTATCAAGCATCAGCACAACATTGTGTTCACAAAATAAGAATAATTCACATTCTGTACCAACCTGTAACATGAATTTTATATAGGTATCACTATGATTTGGCTCTAACACAACATGGTCCAGTGACTCACCCTCCCAGAGAAGGAATACATCATCAATATACCTGTATCTGTTTGATATGTGGTGATCCTCTTTATGGGTAAAAAGGCCCCCTGCTATGTGTCTATAATGTCCTCTAATGTACTTGTAAAGTGTAATCATGTCCCCCTCAAGCAACTTTTTTTTTCTAGAGAAAACAACCCCAGTCTACCCTCATAAGTTAAGCCTTCTATATATCTGTCTCAAGGACATTGTTATAAATATAGCTCTTAATCCAAAACTTAAACTGTTTCCCTCCTACAAGGGTGCTGTCATTACTGTTCCTGCTTCTCTTTCACAGCCTATTGCTTTCTAGTTGTTGTTGAACTATATATCATCAATAATTTTAAATGTAATTATGCTCTTAATTCAAATGTGAACTGTTTACCTCCTACAAGGATGCTGTCATTACTTTTCCTGCTTCTCTTTCACAGCCTATTGCTTTCTAGCTGTTTTTGAACTACATAATTGTTGCACATTTTTCAAATGTAATATGCTTATGTAGTTCCCTGGGTCCCTATTATTTTTTATGGACCCGATGAAATACACTTTATGCCCTACCCAAGGACTGTCCCTGTACCCCACATCTGTTTTACGTTTTATTATTTTTTATTATGGTTACAGCAGTGATAGTGTGACTGCCTCCATCCCCTCGCTCATCCCTCTCGATCCTGTTTAGAGGATTAAAGGCATACATGCATAGAGCTTTATCAGCCAGCAGCACCTGCTAAGGATGCAAATTACAGGATGGCTTTAGAAATGCAGCAACACTTGCAATGATTCATCTTACCTGTGTAATGACATAAAGTGCTTGGGTCTCGATATTAACGCTCTACTATCTATTCTATTAACAAGGTGTCGCTCAGAGAACCTGTCTGCTTGGACAAGTGCAGAGGTTAATGGCTAACATAACTGGCAGGGACCGATACATTTCTTCTCAAGTATTATGTGTCATTCAGTGCAATAAAAGGGAACATAAAATCACAGTAATAAGTAGAATTCAGACGTTTAGCACAAAGCCATTGTTAAATTGACTTTGCTTCGAAAAATGAGTGCCCTGGTCTCATATCTTTTAGGCATATACCCACAGGGATGTTAGTACTATTTATTACTTTGGGTTTGTTTAAATAAAAAAAATATATATATTGTAATTTTTCATAATCTAAACAATACATTTTAGATCAAATAATGCCTACAGACAACTAAGGAAATAATGATATTGACCACAAGTTACTTTGCCATGGTTTTGAGATATTGATTAGTTAGAGGTGAGCTATGCTTGAACTATTCACATTAGATGAACTCAGAGTGCTACAATAGGAAACATCATTAATTCTGTACAAAAGTATGGGGCTGTGATGCTTTTCTTGCATATCAGCACAATTTTCCTAGCTTTACAGCATAAGATATAAATCATAGTAGGAAAAAATGTAAAATATCACTTTTGCAAAAAAGGATTAAGCAGTGATAATTAGGTCACTACTCAAATTATTAATGGCTTAAAGAAAAAGCATGAAACATCACATTTCTGGGCCTGTGAGACTCAGTGCATCAGCACAACATGTTGTTCACAAAATAAGTTTTAATTAGCTCTACAGCTCTTGGATAGTTATTTACCTTAAAGGGATACTGTCATGGGAAAAATGTTTATTTCAAAATGCATCAGTTAATAGTGCTGCTCCAGCACAACTCTGCATCGAAAGAAGCAAACAGATTTTGTTTATATTTTATTTTGAAATCTGACATGGGGCTAGACATATTGTCAATTTCCCGGCTGCCCCAGGTCATGTGACTTAGTGCTTAAGGCTTGTTCTGAACATACTTCTTGCCTATTGTTTTCATTTAGAAATATCTATGTATTCTAAGATCTATGGAACTAAAAAAGAATAGGAAGTTAGTTCACTTCCTTTCTTCCTGTTCAAAGTCAGTGCAGCACTATTGCCTTCTGTGTTTAAGTTATAATGAAATGGGTGCTCACCTCAGTAGATGGATAGTTTAAATTAGGGATGCACTGAATCCACTATTTGGGATTTGTCCGAATCCTTCAAGAAAGATTCAGCCGAATACCGAACTGAATCCAAATACTAATTTGCATATTAAAATTAGTGACAAGACAGTAGAAAGTGGAAAAAGCTGTTTTTACTTCCTTGTTTTGTGACAAAAAGTGATTTCCGTTCCCACCCCTAATTTGCATATGCAAATACGGGGTCGATTTGGCCAGGCACAGGGATTCAGCTGAATCCAAATCCTGCTGGAAAAGGCTGAATCCTGGCTGAATACTGAACCGAATCCTGGATTCAGTGCATCCCTAAAAAAGTGTGTTCTCTAAGAATTATGAAACTGTTTTGAGGGTAATCCTAGCATCAGTAGTTATTCTTGTCTGCCTCATTTATTAATCATCTATCAGCAGGTCGGGCACAAGGCTGAAAGATGAGTGTAGAAAAAGAAGTCTGGGAGGCCCATTTATTAACAGTCTCATTTTAGTGGTTTTAGAAGTTTTAGTTTCTCTAAAAATAGGAATGTTATTAAATTTATTAAAAGATGACGAAGTAAAAGAAATGCTGAATAGTTCCGAATAAAAATGAAAACCTATAAAACCTCTAAAAATGTGACACCTTTTACTTTTTTGTTATAAAATTTTCATATTAGAGTTTTTTTGTATTTTTTATATTTGTATGTTTTTTGAGAAATAAAATCACAGATTTTCATTTGTCATCAACTTCAACACCAGGGGGCACAGTAACAAAGGGTCGAAGAGAATTTTCGAATAAAATTTGAATTTTTAAAATTAGAATTTCTAAGTAATTTTGGGCTACTTTGACTATCGAATAGCCCAAAATTTGATTCAAATTCGAAATCTCGAATTTCGAAGTACTGTCTCTTTAAAAATTGAATTCTACCTTAAATCTGCCAAATTGCCAATGTAGTCTATGGGGGACCTCCTGGAAGAAAAATATACTCCTGGAAAATCGTTAAACTCGATTTGAACTATTCGAATTCAATTGAAAATGGTAATTTTTGATCAAAAATGACCCCCCAAAAAAAATTAGATGGTCGAATTTCGAATTTCTAAATTTTTTTTCTATTCAAAATTAGACCAATAGTAAATCTGCCCCCAGGTGATTTGACTGCTATGGTACTTCACTTGGCATAATACTGCTAGCCAAAGGGAAGAGAGGGAAACTGAGTTGTTTTGTATCTTGTGGTAGTAACGTGAGATTCTGGAAGAATAAATATCAGAATTTATAAAATGGCTTTTTTATCTACTGAACTTGTTCGAGTTTATAGATGTGGAGGGGGAAAATATGATCTGGGAAATCACTACCCTAGTTGCATGTCATGCTTTTTAAGATATCAAACAAAAATTGGTTTTCCATAAACCTTTTACATTTCTGTAACAACATATGCTTTCCACCATTAAATAAATGTCCTGCATTTCATCTGGTCCATCAGCAGGTGTCACCTTTGTTCCTCATACAAAACCGTTAGGAAAGTAGCTTTCTCCAGAATCAGAAAAATTGTCACAATAACTTTAAGAAAAATATTGCACTTTGACATTGTGTGTATGTTAGAGACCAAGGCGGAACCAATTTCTAAGACCCGGACCCAACCCGAACCCGCAGCCCAGCGACCCAAACGGCAACCCGCACATTTACCCACTTTGATCCGCAACCCGAACCGCCGACCACCATCAAACCGGAAGTGATGATGCTGCAAACCGGAAGTGGCATCATTGAAAGTGGGTGGGGACAGAAGCAAGTTTTATAAAACTTTAGCAAAGAGTAGAAAATAGACAATATACATTTAGATAAGATCTGCATCCCGATCCTCAAACATGCAACCCGCAGACCTACATCTATACCCGCACCTGAAAATCCTACCCTCATACCGCAGGGTGTCTGCTTTTTTTGCGGGTAACCCGCAGGTACCTTACCGACTGCTAGGGTTGCCACCTGGCTGGTAATTTACCAGCCTGGCCGGTAGTTTTGGTGGTTGATCCCGATGTTATTAATAGGGAAAAAAAGATAAATATATAGGAAGGCTGGTATTTTTTTTCAAGAACAGGTGGCAACCCTACCCACTGCAGGACTCTAGTGTATATACATTATACTGTTTATATTTTGTCCTCATTCACAGCTCCAAATAAATAACATTTTGAAGAATGGTAATTACAAACTGCTGCCTTAAGGACTCTTACACATGGGTGTTTTGGGCTGCGCTCCCCTCCATTTCAATCCATTCAGGCACAGGGGACCACAGGCAAAGACACAGTCAATTCTCATTTGTGGGCCCTTCCTCACAATGGGGTATATTTATCAAAGAGTGAAGTTAAGAGTGAAGTTCCGCCACTAGAGGGAAATTCCGCCGCTCTCCATTCATTCATTTTTAAATGCGTATTTATCAAAAGGGTGATAAATAGGCCTTTCAAAATCCCATAGAGATGAATGGAGAGCGGCGGAATTTCCCTCTAGTGGCGGAACTTCACTCTTTGATAAATTTACCCCAATGACTCAAGTAAGCACCAAACACAGGTGAAACCATTCGTAATGCAGGGCAGTGAAGTCCAAAATGCCCACGTGTAAGAGCCCTAATGGGTGTTTCCACATCTTGTACATGTAGTTATAGGGGTAATGATTGCCTTAAAATTTAGTCTTTAATATGTTGCAGGTTTTCTCTCAAGTTAAGACAGATTTTACTTCTGTGTATAGATATTAAAACTGACATGCAGTTAATATATTTACTGGAGTGTTTGTATACTACAATTTTATAGAACACCAAACATAATATATGTATATACATACACCCACTCCGACATTATGGCTGAATTTGATATCACATTACGCATATGGTTTCCCTTATCCAGAAACCCATTATTCAGAAAGTTCAGAATTATGGGAAGGCCGTCTCAAAAAGTCTGTTTTAAGCAAATAATTTTACTTTTTGATAATTTTTTCTTTTTACCTGTAAATTATATAAAACATGCGCTTGTACTTGTTGTTAACTAAGTTGCATAGATCCATAACAATGACTAAACTATTCTATTGGGCTTATTTAATGTTTATATATTGTTTTTAGTAGACATATGTTATGATGATCCATTAAGGAAAGATCCCTTATGTCCAACGTATTGCTGAGATCGATTTCATACCTGTATATATACAGTAATAGTATAGTACAATTGCAATTCAAGCACTTCTTCTATACTGTGTAAGACATTTATCTCATCGTGTAGTACCATGTTTTCGGTTTGACCCATTGCAGTGAATTGGCAACTACCTATAATTGCCCTCACACAGTTGTAATAAATGGCAAGGGTTTTTGCACAGTAGAGTTTTATACTATGTTAAAAGACACATTAGGAAGGAATCTCTACCCTGTACAGCTTGCAGTCTAAGGGCAGATTTACTTAGGGTCGAATTTCGAAGTAAAAAAACGTAAACATTTTTTGTGGGGCCATTTTCGATCAAAAATGTACCAAACAGGTCAGTTTTCGATTGAATTAAAATCCTTCGAATTCCTTGAACTTAGAAAAATTTTCAGGATAGGTTCTAGGAGTTACACCATAGGCTAAAATAGCAATTCAGCAGCTTTAAGGTGGTGAAGAGTCGTATTTGAAGGAATTTAAAGAGACAGTACTTCCTGGCTTGAAGGCAATTTTTGGTTACATAAAACCAGATATACTGTCAAACAGAGACTCCTGTAGGCTGCTAGTCCACACAGGGGTTATCAAATTATTGCTCAAATTCCTTATATGAAACCGGCAGGGACTTTTTTCATGCTTGTGTTGCTCCCCAACATTTTTTATATTTGAATGTGAAAAAGGTTGGGGATCCCTGCCCTATGTTCACAGATACACCAATGTCATACGTAAAGTTCATGCTAGGTTACGCCAGCCAATAAATGGACAGACTTGAATCTTTTATTCCTCCTCCTTATTTTGTTACAGTTGGAACCTGCATTTTATTCCAGTCTGGTGGTCATTGAGTAACACATATACCATCACAACACAGAGCAAAGTGTCAGCCCTTAACTAAATACTTAATCAGGTATACAAAAACGGAGTCCATTAGTAATATCAGAACACCAAAACCTAGTGAGGAACTACTTTCACACAAAAAAAAAAAATCACATATTCTGTATCCTGATCATGAAACTAATGTAGGTCTTTTCTTAACGCCAGATACTTCTTCCTACTGTATGTTGATAAGGTACATAAGGTTCCTTGATGCCTCATAGTTTTGTGTTTTAGCCTCCCCACTGAGAATCAGTCCCCTCTTTATCAGGTTGATTTACTTCGCTGATTAATATCAGCAGCTGGATATTGCTTATCTAATAAAGCATTCACTATGGCCCATATGCTTATCACCACCCAGGAATTGTGCAGCTGGGATGTGTTGGAAGCATTAAGAAATTGTCATGAAACTGACAGAGGAAAATTAACAAATGTCATACTATTTAGATATCCCATCACACAGGACCTTCTTGGCATAATTTAATTTCTCCCTATTTGACACTCATTACCCTTATACTGAGATGCAATGGAAATGATCTACAGATTATCTTTTTACTAGATACTGTGGATTCCTGCTAGGCTCTGTCACATCTTAGGTTGTAGTCTATGCTTCAGGTATTGTGTTTTTTTAACCCAGCAACAAAAAATGCTACATTTCAAACAGTCAACACCTATGCAAATATAATGAAAACAAAATAAAAAAGCATACAGAACTGTACTTTGTTGAGACAACCACTAACGCTCATGCAGAAGGGCTAACTCCCTCTTGTCCTGTTTAGCTACACCTAAAGAACAGTGGACACTTAGTTGAGGACAGGGAGTTACACCTGAAAACAGAAGAATTGGTTTGAAAAATGTAAGAAACGTTCCTAAGCAGATGGTGTGGTAACTGTATAACCACATATTAGCTGCATAAAATGATGCTTTTACATCTACAGTTGTGCTCAAAAGTTTACATACCCTGGCAGAATGTATGGTTTCTCAACTATTTTTCAGAGAATATGAATGATAACACAAAATCTTTTCTCTCACTCATGGTTAGTGGTTGGCTGAAGTCATTTATTGTCAAACAACTGTGTTTACTCTTTTTAAATCATAATCACTACACAAACTACCCAAATGACCCTGATCAAAAGTTTACATACCCCAGTTCTTAATACCGTGTATTGCCCCCTTTAACATCAATGACAGCTTGAAGTCTTTTGTGGTAGTTGTGGATGAGGCTCTTTATCTTCTCAGATGGTAAAGCTGCCCATTCTTCCTGTCAAAAAGCCTCCAGTTCCTGTAAATTCTTAGGCTGTCTTGCATGAACTGCATGTTTGTGGTCTCTCCAGAGTGGCTCAATGATATTGAGGTCAGGAGACTGCGATGGTCACTCCAGAACCTTCACTCTAAAACCTTCACTTCCTTGCATCCTGAACAATTTTTCTGGCAATTGTGGCTGAAATTTTAGTTGGTCTACCTGACTGTGGTTTGGTTTCAACAGAACCACTAATTTTCCACTTCTTAATTAGAGTTTGAACACTGCTGATTGGCATTCTCAATTCCTTTGATATTTTCTTATATCCCTTTCCTGTTTTTTAGAATTCAACTACTTTTCCTGCAGATCCTTTGACAAATGTTTTGCTTTCCCCATGACTTTGAATCCAAAAAACATCAGTGCAGCACCGGATGAAAGATGCAAGGGTCTGTCAGGAGTCCAGAATATAACGTTTAGCGTTTGTGATATTATCCGATATTGTCAACTGAATAAGCTACATGAGTGGTTTCAAGATTACTCAGCAAGTTCCGTTAAAGTTATACTGACAGTAAAAAACTACTTTTTAAAGTATAAATGTACATTAAGGTTTATTAATGTAAGTAATTGTTAGTTGAAGTTTCTAAACCTGACTGTTTTACCAACCTGACTGTCCCATCTCAGCCTGTTAGTTTCTAATGATAACGGACTCCTGCTGCACAAATATGGCAGCCCCCTCATACATGAACATGGGGGATCAGACAGGTAATGTAAAAGCATCATGCAAATACTTTATGGCAAGATTATAAGTAGCTTTCAAAGGCATTATTATGATAGATGTAAAAAAAGAGTTTAATTTCTAGTGTCAGTATCTCTTTAAGTTACATTCATACTAGATGTTCATATTGGAAACATTCTGGAAATACAGGTATGAGACCTGTTATCCAAAATGCTCAGGACCTGGGGCTTTCCAGGTAACAGATCTTTCTGTAATTTAGATCTTCATACCTTACGTCCACTAAAACAGCTTGTAAACATTTACTAAACTCAATAGGCTGGTTTTGCTTCCAATAAGGATTAATTATATCTTATTTTGGATCATATGCAAGTTACTGTTTTATCATTACAGAGAAAAAGGAAATCATTTTTAAAAATGTGGATTATTTGGAGAAAATGCAGTCTATGGGAGACTGCCTTTCTCGATAATGGGTTTCTGGACAATTTATTCCATACCTGTACTTTTATATCTTCCCAGTGAATGAATACGTTTTTATTATTATTTTACATTTTTGACACATAAGGACATCTGTCAGCTCTCTTCACGGCTGACACATGAGTTTTTAAAATTTCATTTAGTGCAGGGTACAGTGGTTTGTACATACATTTTGCTGAAACAACATTTTCCCTTAATTTTTTTTTTCATTTGTGAAGCTTGTATGTTACAGCGTCATGGGGATTGATTATGTAACCAGAAAAAATGGGAGTCATTTAGTTCCTCTATAAATGTTACATTCAGATATTATAGTCTGTGCTTGTAAAAGGGTTTTGCCTGTGCCATCTGCCTATTAAAGAGCATATAAACACAAAAATACATTTTCCATAATGAAAGAATGTCATTCTCAGCAACTTTCCTCTGCACTTATATTAAAAATTATTTGTAAATGTTATTGCAGTATTTCCATTCCGTTCTGAACTGCTGGTTCTTTTTCTTGAAACAATGTTGTAATAATGTATGGTTCTATGTCTATTAATCCACTGACTCTTGGAACCTTTTTTCAGTACTGTCAATATTTGGAATACTATATTTACAAATAACTTTAAAGCTGCTAAAAAGTTGTTTACAAATACAATTTCTTTCATTAGTCAAAATATGTTTTGCTATATTCTACATGCCACCTATATATTCTCCTACAGTTGTTGGTTTGACAAAGTAGAGAAAAGCAAGTCTTTGGGTCAAATTGCTTTGACTCCTGATCTGTTATGGATAGTGTCTTTAAAGAATGTCCTGTCTTGGGATGATAGGAGAAAAGTAAGAAGTATTTTTTTACTTCTAGCTAAGGAGGGAGCAATTGAACCAGTACAAAGAAAAATGGAAGTTTGAGGAAGCTAAGGTGGCCATACACACTAAGATTTAAGCTCCATATTCAGCCTATTCAGCAGTGTATCTGCCTGCTCTACTGATTTCTGGTTGAAAATCAGACACATGTTGATGAGGAAGGTTTAAAAATCCTGTTAGGGTGAGGACCGTATCAGCTTGTTGATGTGGTTCTCATCCCATTGTCTGTCTTGTATCCCCAGTTCAATAAGTCCAGCTGTATAGACAGACTGTGGCCTTAAGAATGTTTGGAGGGTAGTAGT
>CM044432.1:140845207-140857137 GCA_024363595.1 Xenopus borealis | reverse complement strand
TAATCCAGCTTTTACTGAGCAGTTCACAATTAAGCAGCATTGCTTGCTTCAGCAACACAGTTTTCCCTTGAGTTTAACATTTCACCATCCTAATACTGGTGAAATACAAATGATATTGTGCCCTTTAGACACCCATACCTTACAATATAAATATATATATACATCTGCTCATGTATTGTTTTGGCTTCACTATAAAGATTGCGGTCCAGCAGCACACTTTTTTTTCGTGGCACAATAAAACACTGCTTTTGTCACGGTCGGCTCCCTAAATCCAGAACCAACGCTAAGCACCCTGTTCACGGCTCTTACTTCTGCCTATAACAACCACCTTTCACGTTGGGAGGAGCCCTCGGCTAATTGCATGCCTCCAGGTCTTATTAAGAGAGGTGTAAAGCAGAGGGTTCTGGACGAGCAAAGGGGCACGACGTTAAAGCAAAGTCTTTTGGGCAGAAGGTCACGGTACAAGGCATAGACAGAAAGCGTAGTCAAATCAGGCCAGGTCGGTGCAGGCAGTTTACAAGCGGAATTGGGCAGGCAAAGGTCAAACCAAGAGATCAGTTAGAAGGATACAGGTACAGAAGAGTCAGTTTACCAGGCAGGGTTAGGATTTCAGAAGTCAGGATTTGCCAAAAACAGGCAGGGGGCACAACAGGAATCAGAAGCTTAAACAGCAAAGGCATCAGGAAACTCACAAGGAGGAAAACCTATATGAGCAATGGTCATAAGGCAAATGCCCCTTTAAATACCCTTGGGTTTTGGTGGCAATGCGTGCTGGCATCAGCACGCCAGCGCAACTGCATCACAAAAACATGACGTGTGCACAACACACGCACTAAGGAGCTGGCACAACAGACAAAGAGGGGCAGCGTGGCAGGCGTCCCTGCCGCACCACTAGAACACCAGGGTGAGTGTTTCTCACAGTTTTGTTCACCAATTTAGTGTGCTGTAGGAATGGAATCTTTATATTGGATGTTATCTCTGGCAGTGGGGAATCATACTGAACCTGACACTGCAACTAGTGATAAAGCTTTCACTATGTAGCACTTTCTGTGTTTATACAGTATGTTTTTCTTTACTGCCACTATCTGTACAATCTTGTAAAAGGGTTAAGCAACATTATATTATTTTTGAGATTAGAAAATTCTGCACTTGGGAAGTCCTATTACCCACTTCAGTTTTGATGAGAGAACAAAGAGTGCAGGTAAAAACTTAATGCATAGGCTTTAAGTGAGTTTGGGTGCTCAAGCAGCAAACGTCTCACACAGGGTCAGACTAACCCACCGGAATACCAGGAAAACTCCCGGTGGGCCAAGGTGTCAGTGGGCCCTCGTGCTGCTTTTGGCCTATTTCATGGCCATCCCCTATTTCTATGAGAACAAAGAGGCTAAATAGATGGAATAATTGATTATAGTATGTAAAGAAAACAAACTAGGAGAATAGAGTTTGATTGAGGAGAATATTAGTACTGAGAGTGGGCCCATGGTCTAAGGTTTTTGGGTGGGCCCCTGGTGTCCCAGTCCGACACTGGTCTCACAATTCTTCTTTATCTTTAAGGAAATCAGAGTGCATTGTTTCTATTATCCTTGGAAACATTGGAAGCACTTGGAGGGTTAAAGGCACTCAGACAGACAGAAATCTTTGCATCTCAGACCCAGAACACATAGTTATCTACTGTGAACCATTCTAAGCAGCACTCATTTTAACAACTTCACTCCAATATATCTGTTGACAAAATAAATACACCAAACTCTCCCTTGTGTTTTCTTAAAAATTGCTCTTGCCCGTGACCTGAATTGATTGGTGTGGTGGTTGCATTCTGTGCTTTTGCCGATTGCTGTCCACGGATGCCCAGAACATATTGCAAAGCAATGTACTGCCATGGCCCTCTGGGTAGAAACAAGTAACAATTGTCAATGTGATTCGAATTACACCAGCAGCATTGATGTTTTTGACATTTTAATCACACATTTTTCAAACTGATGTACTAAAATGCATTTTATTTTGTTTGTATGGCCATTACCACAAGAACACGTTGCCACAGCCGCACAAAATAAGTGTAGCTAAAGAACATAAAAAACAATAATCCACTGGTTCCAAAGTGTCCTGACAAATACTTTATTCTGATTTCAATCTGACCTACTGTGACTAGGAAAATTGCATATAGCAAAGGTGCATGCTTGATAACAAAATGTGTCACTGCAAATGTTTTCTCTGTTCCAGAAAGTTGTATTTTAGTATCGAGACCTTGATGATTATGTACTGTAAGATAACAATCTTACCTGCAGTCAGCTATAGTCTTTAATGGCAACTGTTTGTCGTAGTGCACAGGTTTGGAGTTTCAGTCTGAAAATACTCAAAATTTTATGTAGAAGAAATATATAGGCTCCTGAGGTCCTGTGCCTAGAGTGGTAGCTTTGGGTGGCGACCCCTGGGTGCCTATATAATTAATAATTGATTTTAAAACCTATATAAGACAATGTCTTGCTTCTCACTTCCACTTTTTGGCTTGTAACATCTTGAAGCAAGAGCAAACTGAGGTGGCCATTCCCCTGTGGTGGAAGGTTGGTGTCCTAGGGCTAGCAATGTGTATATTAGTGAAGTAAGGTCACTCCAGGAGTGAAAGATAGAAAGTAAGCATGGCTAGTGAGCATGTTCAGTCTGTTGTGCCAACAAGGAGTCTTTGGCTAGGGCCCTGAGGTGATTGTACACTAGAGAGGGAAGTGAGCGATCAGGAGTAGGTGAGTGAAGGGCCTGCTTAAGAAGCTTGGGCCTTGTATATGAGGACACTGCAGATACCAGGGGTGATAGTCCCTTAGGCGAGGGGGGCCCCTCACACCTAATGACACTCCTGCCTGTGCATCCCAAAGGACATGGGCCCTGGAGGCTTCAGTGGGGAGAATGCTGTGGCGTATGTGAGTAACTGATTTTGTATCTTGTGGGCAACCAGAGCCCCAGTTTGCATTGTAAATTGTGCCCTGCAGAAGGTTGCAACACAATAAAACATGTTGAGTTCAACACATCCACTCTGAAGTGTCTCCTTCAGCAGCAAAGGCCTAGTACTGTTAAACATCTACTTGACAGAGGCCTACTAGCCACGAGGGGTTCTGTTACACCGGCATAAATCCAGCAGTGGAGCTGGGGGTGAGAGGTTGAGCTGCAAATCTGGCAAATATCATACATCATACATAGCAGAAGTGATGTCATGCATAGCCATTCACATGAATTCACATGCAGAAACTGGGGAGCACTGTAAGGTCTAGTGCCAACGGTAGCACTAGGCCTAAATACAGCACTCTTTTTTATTGGTACATTGATAGAGTATGAATCACTTTATTTCAGAGCATTTTCTTTTATATGTTTCATATGGAGATCCAAATGCATTCAGCATTGATCTCCTTCCCCATGGTTACAGCTATATTGGAAAACATAAAAGCCTTTAACACATGTGCTGCCATGTCATAAACACACAGAATCACAATGCAGATGTGCTTACATACATTGATCCCAACTGCTGTGGTGTATGAAGCCTTAATATTCTCTCACCCACTTTACTCTGATCTTGCCCACTCCCACACCGTGTGTATCATTCCCTTCCCTTTAGAGTGTAAGTTATGGTGATGTATGTAACTCCATATTTATTGTGATGTATGTAACTCCATATTTATTGTGATGTGTGTAACTCCTTATGTTCTATGTATGTAATTCATGTGATTCAGTTGTATAATCACATTCACTTTACAGCGCTACGAAATACGTTGGCGCTATAGAAATACATGTTAATAATAATACATGTTAATAATATTCTCTGCTTAATGTGATGGCCCTATTTATATAAAGAGCTAACAATTGGGCATATTCATACATTTACTGGGCTTATTTATAGCCTTCTCTTCCAAATCCAATAGCATTGTTTCCCCAATGTAGAAAAAGTGTTTTTCCAGAAAGGATCATGTTTGGTCAGGAATTGTCTTCTGTATCATACAATGTATATGGGACACCATTTTAGTGCCGAAAAAAAACCTGTAATTACAAAGGCTTCATTACATATACTGAGTCTGTATATAAGAACACACATTATTTTATGAAACGCAAATAATTAATGTGGTTGCTGTACGGGGCCTTTGATTAGTTTCCATAGTGTGCTCTGCATGCAGTACATGTATGAAGACTCAAATCCCTCATTTTATCCACTATGACAGTTTTTTTTCTCTCGTTTGCAGCAAATATCTCTTTAAAATTAAAGGTTACATTTCTATTCAGTTGCCGACAGCTAAAAAAGTCTTTTCTGATCCAACTAGAGACACACCAGCAGGGACGTTAATGGAAAATTTTCTTTGCCTCATCCTCTGCTGTGCTTCATTCTACCACACTGCATATGAAATTACTGCAAAATTTAACGAGCCCTGCCAAATGTTTTTTTTTTTCACTTGAACACAGAAAGGAACAGCTTCAAAGTAGGCTCTCAAAAGGTTACTGCTCCTTGCCTCCAACGTGACAGATGTACAGACATAAGTCGAGGTTTATGAAGATGAAACACATGAGTGTCACTAAGACCTGGCAGAAGCTGTGCAGACTACAGAATACAACATGCCACTCAAACCTTTTGTGTCCCTGGCAGGAGAAGACACCAGCGTGTCACCGTGCAGCAAGCATTGATGTGCTACAGGCAAGTTTTAGACGTCCAGTTCAGAGGAGTCAGAACATCAGAAGACATGATTGTGCAGCTTATAACAATGACTTCCCATGCTGTGTCCCATCACCGTCAAATTAAAAATGGTGTTGGGTTTTACAGAAACCTCCATGTATAAAGATTGCCTCTAGCTTTTCCCATCCCCTGTATTATGAAAAAAAGCCCACATTTCATGTCCTGGAAATGAGACAAAAAGTTGTAGAAAAATCGCTCTTGAACTAGCAGATGTTTTTAGGTGAAAAACTCCATCTGTACAATGTGGCTGCCTGTTTGATTTTAGTCTAGTTTCTTTTAATGATTTTTTTGTGATTTGTCAAATTTGAACTCTTAGAAAAGATCTATACTGTATTGAAAAAAAACTTGACCAACAGATCGTTTATTTAGTCAATGAGGTGATCTAGTTTTCCCTTTTTACACCTATTACATTGAAAAATATGTAAATTGTATCTAATAAGAAGTTGTATGGAAGATACCTCTGTCCATTCATTTTAGATGTACCCTAGCACTATTTGTATTTGTGCCCACAGTTTGTGTGTGAGCAAGGAGCCTTATATGAGACTTTGGGATCATATGTACCATATGAAACATTGTCTGTGATAGATTTTTAGATGGAGTATTTAAAGGGGGTCCTGTCACCCAGAAATAAAAAGCTGTATAATACAAGACCTTTTCAAATTAAACATGAAACCCACTTTATTTTTTTCATTAAAACATTCATACCTGTTATAAAGTCTCAGCTGTCCATCATATCAGGCCCGGACTGGCAATCTGTGGGTTCGGGCAAATGCCCGATGGGCCAATTGCTTTAGAATGTAAATGGGCTGCTCACTTTAAAAATGCAAATTAGATCTGTTTTTAATATGTAAATGAGGCAATGACTTTAGAAATGTATATGAGCTGTCCATAGCCAGTCACAGGTAAGCCCATGCCTGCATTTGTTAGTGCTCATGTCAGTACCAGCACATGGGAGGAACCAGGAATTGTGACTTCAGTTAGTAATATTAGAGTTGCTTTCTATATACCAATCCTTTATGCTTATAATAGGTATGTTGGCAACAGGAGGATCCATGCTTAGAACAATCACTTCAGCCTGTATATGGAACACTGATATGTAGAATTAATTGCATGAGACAGCCTAATCTCTTCAAGTATGCTACACTTTGGCCCTGTGATATACATGGTAATTAAAGTCCTCTTATCTTCTAGTGTAAATGGTCTAGGTGGAGTCATACAAAGGAAAATTTAAACCATCTGATAGAATAGCTGTGATAGAAACTAGGGGGAGATATTTGTTGCAAGGGCCAGTTCCAGCACATAGGGTGTATAATATTGCTGGGGATCATATGGGAATGGTCTCTTAAAATATCTATTAATAAACTCTAGTTCTAGTTAACCTTGGGGTTGGAAATATATATCATGCTTTGCATGCATGTGAATACACATGGGCTGCTTTGATACTTTTGCCAGGGTTGCTTTTTCCTCCCAGTCCGGCCCTGCATCATATATTGCCTTCCCCTCCTTTGTGCAGAGAGGCTGGAAAGGAAATTACTTTCCCTTTCTACTCTGTAATTCCAAGATGTAATTGCACTCCCCACATTTCTTCTCCTTCCTCACCATCGAATTGTTTAGACCATACATTAAAGTCCTACAGCGAGTCGGGTACCCGTGGGTTACCCAAAACAAAAAGTGTGTACCCTGCGGGATGAGGGTATTATTTTCAGTTGTGGGTATAGATGATGGTCTGTGGGTTGCTGGTCTCATCTATATTTAATATCTAATGTTGTCTATATTTTACTCCTTTTAAAATTTTACAAATATTTTTTCTGTCTCCACCCACTTTTGATGTTGTCACCAAGTTTCCACAACAGCACTTCCTGTTGCGGGTTGCTGATCTGGTTGTGGAAGGGGAGGATCCAAATGAGTAAATATGCATTTTCAGGACGGGTCTCAAAAATTGGTGTCGCACAGGACTGTACCGTGCATTGGTATCAGGTGTCTCTTTCGGCCATGATGCCAGTGTTGCCTTAATAACATGGAGCCTGACTGCTTGATGTGATTGGGTATACCATGACTAGAAGAAACAAGACTGAAATAATTTATCATTTTGATTCATCATAAAATAGAATTTGGAATTTTTTTTACAGTGAAATGTTATTTAATAAAAAAAAACCCAACTGCTGCCTATGATTTTTAGGGTAGTGACACACTGGCAGATTCGAGAATATTTAGTTGCCTGGTGACTAATCACCTTTTCTTCTCAGCGTCAATGTCCCAGAACTGCCTTTGCGTGTCTTCCCTCCTGATATAATGAAAAGTCACCTGCACTAAGCACACGTGGTGCATCATTTTCTGAAGTCACCCAACGTTCCTCGCCAGGCGACTAAATCTCCCCAAATGTGCCAGTGTGCCACTACTAGAAAGGTTTTCCTTATAACCCCACTTCATGATTGATGAGCGATTTAAATTTTATGCAGGGCATGCAATCAAAAGAAGGGTGAGTTCCGAGAGGAAGAATTTCCATGCTACAGACTTGCGTGGTTCACAACAAGTTTACAGGTATATGGTTATGTGATAGTACCCTCATATAGTTCAAGGAATATGCAGGACAGTAAATAACTATTCCACCAACTCTTATATAATCTGGCATTCTTTTGAGGCCCCACAATTGAGTTGTTTCACAAACAAACTCCATGGCTAATGGAGAATGTGGTTGTAAAGTTAAAATAGTCAGTCCACTAGCCATTTAAAGAAGCCTGTGGTAGGTCTTGTCACGTTGCCATACAACAACTGGTCAGTGCTTGGGGTGAGGGAAGTGTGTGCTCACCTATCCCTGCTCTGTATCTTACAAGTGAGTAGACTCCTATGTTGGATAAGAAAACTCTTTGCTATCTTTCAATTTATTTAATTTAATCCAGAGTGTACCACCTCTGGCTCATCACCTCACTGACAAGTAGGGTTCACGATTTCTGATCCTGATTTGCTCATGGGCAGTTACCTATAGCGACCAATCAGTGATTAGCTTTTTGAAGCTAGCTGCAAGTAGAACGATGAATGTAGCAATCTGATTGGTTGCCATAGGTTACTGCCCATGGGCAGATTTGCCCAGTGTTGATAAATGACCCCCACCAGTGAGTAAAATGATTATAAATCAACGTGGAGTAGGTTTAGATGTTATTAGAGATTACTGAAGATAACTCAAACATTTCTTCTCATTTATATAGATGCTATAAAGCATACAAGCGTTAGTATAATATGATTTATTTGAATAGTATTGGTTTTCCTTATTCACAATGCACAATTAGATTGTAGTGCAAGTACAGACAGGCATATGCATCTCAGATTAGGCAGGCACATAGCTTAGACACACCATTAAATATTTGAGAACTCCCCTACACCAGTCAGTTGAACTGAAGAAGCTGCTTGGATGAGCATTGGGACGTCTTCATTAAATTTTCTCAGCAAGTCCAGTTGTTTTGAGTTACTTGTCTTAGATATTTGTGTAAAGGTTTGGGACAAGTTATAAATACTGAAGATACTTGCTGCTAGTGGTAGGCGAATCTGACCCAGTTTGCTTCGCCGAAAATCGTCAAAACAACGAAAACTTTGGAAAAATGCATTCAAGTCTATGGGTGACAGAAATTTTTTAACACGTGACAAAATCTTTTACCCATAAGAATCTATAGCAATAATTTTTGCTGCAAAAAATTTCACTCATCACTACTTTTTACTGTATAAAAATAACAAAGAAAGAGTTTGGTTTTTTTATGTTCCAGTACTTTTACTCTTAAAGCTAGCATAAAGAACGATAAAGACTTCCATTTCAATGGGTGAGGGTCGGCCACAGCTTTTATTTTAAACATGCTATTATTATTTCTGTTAACCATAAAGCAAAAATTTGCCATTACATCACCAAACTTTAATTATCCACATGCCAGCCACCATGGCCACGGTGGGCATGTAGGTAAAGCCAATACAGCATTGATAACAAATGGCAAGGACACAGTTTTTTACACCACGAGCTGTGACAAACAAATACAACCACTTAGGAACACTATGGAAATATATATATATATATATATATATATATATATTTATAATTAATAACACAATATATACATACAAAGTAACTGAATATTGACAACCAGCTCCACCAGTGCTCCAGGATTCAGGAGGGAAGAAGTTAATGAACCTCTTTTCTTTATAGCAACCCTCTCCTTCTGATGCCCACCAATCCCCATAGACACAGACACACAAACAAAAACTAATAGGAAATATAATGTAAAAGCTCAAAGAGGTTAATTTCATACACCCCTTGATCACTTGACATCTCAGCGTCTCGCTGTCATTTTGAATTGAACACACAATTAAATACGCATGCTGCTAATTTACCATGATGGCTTGACAAATCTCTTTTATTAGTAAGTTCCACCTAGTGCCTAGTTCCTCCCAGTAGGAGTAAGTGGCTTTGAATGTTTCGATTTTGATGACCTTCTAATTTTCCATGTTATAATGCTGACTAAAAGCATTATGGTAGAAACTAACAAGAAAGGTATGAAAAGACTGAAAATACAAATAAAGATTAAAAAAAAAGACTACTTGCATAAACAAAAAATTTTTGGCAAAAAGTCTGAACACACAGCCTTAACACAATAAAGGTATCAAAGCACAGAAAGGTTCATCCTGAAGTGGTATGACCATTGTAAACGTACCTAACTTTACAATTTCAATTGCTTTATATAACGCATAACATAGGCATTGAAACTGGTCCCAAATGTATTTTTTATAGCTGTTTATCTATAAATAAACCTGGACTACAGTGTTGACATGTTTTATGCTTGCAGCTTTGGATACTGCTTCTTTTGCCTTTCTCCTTTTTATTTGAATTGTCCCCTTAAAGCTCCTTTATGCAGCAAGAACATTTGTACTCCCACACTTTTCCCTGCTGCAGTTGTGTGTTAAACAGACAATAGGAGGTACAGAAAGGGAGGGGAAATTAATCAAGAGAGCATTAGACAAAGGTGGAGTAAGATAGCAGAAAAGGTGAGTGGGTGATAAATGTGCAGAGGAGTGAGATGGAGGGGTAGAAATATGGAAACAAAAAAAGTACAGTGTGTGGGATGTGAAGAAAATAGAATCTTTCTGTGTTGCATTGCCTAGGAACATCTAGGAAACTTAATTTCCTCTGGTCTTTCTTAAAGGAGAACTAAACTCTTCATTAAAAAAACCCTACCTTCCTACCCTACATAGACCCCCCTCCCTGCTCCCCCTCAGTCTAAGCGGTACCCTGGGTAAATGTCCCAAACTCTTTACTTACCCCTCGGTGCATATTCAGGGCATCATGGGCGCCATCTTCTACTCTTCAGTAATCTTCAGGAAAAGAGCATTGTATCTGTGCATGCGGAGTTGGAGCAATTGTCCATTTCGCGACAACTGTGCATGCCCGAAAGTCACAGAAATCGCCAAAGTGAGGGAAGAAGACTCGAAGATTACTGAAGAGAGCAAGATGGCCCCGTGTACTCTGATGCCCTGAATCTGCACAGAAGGGTAAGTAAAGAGTTAGGGGCATTTACCAGTGGTAAAAGCTAGGCTGGGGGGAGCAGGGAGGTGGGTCTATGTAGGGTAGGTATTTTTAAATTAAGGGTTTAGTTCTCCTTTAAGCATAGCAATAGCAGCAGAGCTTCCTTGTCTTCTGAAATTTTCCCCTGACTGGTATGGTTGACACAACTGACCAGTAGGTAGATATGTTTCTGTATTCTGTTTTTAAAGGAACAGTAACACCAAAAAATGAAAATGTTTTAAAGTAAAGAAAATATCATGTAGTGTTGCCCTGCGTTGTTAAAACTGATCTGTTTGCTTCAGAAACAATACTATAGTTCATATAAACAAGCTGCTAAGTAGCAATTGCGGAAATTGAAAAATGGCTATATGGCACAGGATAAGTAATAGATGACAGATAACATTATGTTCTACGGAGCTTATCTGCTATCTGCTGTGTAACTTGAGACTTTTCTGCTTTGACTAGTTGCTCCCATGGCTACACAACAGTTTATTTATATAAACAATAGTAGTAGCAATTACCAGTGCAGGGCAACACTGCATTATATTTTTATTACTTTAAAACAATTACATTTTTTGATGTTACTGGCACTTTAAGAATCTTCTGTTCGGTGTTTTTTTTATTCCAAGTAAAATGCAGAGATGGTGGCAAGCTTCAATAAAATTTTGAGGACTGTGGCCGACATATAGTTTGAGCAATGGTGATCAAAAGCTGAGTGATGCCTCTGGCGGTTTTTCATTGACAACAGCAAGTACAACATGTAGTCATTGGCCAAATACATACTGTACAAGGGACCTTATTGTTCAAATAAAACGTTAAATAAATGATCCGATTAGAATAACAGGATAATGTCAATTGCTGAACCTTTAGTATTGATACCAGAGCTGTGAAAATTGATCTTGGAAAAAAATAAGAAAATCAATAATTTTGACCCCTTGACTAGTTCATTGTGTTTTCTGTTAGAAAGCTGCATGTAACTGAAACATCTACATGCTCTATTATAAAACACAACTTTTTTTTTTTCAATTTGAACAATAACAAAATCTCTCTGGGTACATATATAACACACAACTTAAAAGAACAGTTCAATGTAAAAATAAAAACTAGGTAAATAGATCGGCTGTGCAAAATAAAAATGTTTCTAATATAGTTAGTTAGCCTAAAATGTAATGTATAAAGGCTAGAGTGACTGGATGTCTAATATAATAGTACAGAACACTACTTCCTGCTTTTCAGCTCTCTAACTCTTAGTTAGCGACTTTAAGGATGGTCACATGGGACATAAATGTTTAGTGAGTTTGCAATTGATTCTCAACATTCCGTTCACATTCAAAAGCAACAGTTATGACTCATGTGCCCCCCTCAAATCATTGGCTGGTTACCACCTGGAAACCAAGAGAGCTGCAAAGCAGGAAGTGATGTTCTGGCTATTTTGTTAGACATAAAGTCACTCCAGCCTTTATACATTACATTTTTACCTGACATTTTTTTATTGTGCCCATAGTATCTATTTACCCAGCTTTTATTTCTACACTGAACTGTTCCTTTAAACTGACATCACTAGAAAATAGCCCTTGGGCCTGTTATCCAGAATGCTCAGGACCTGCTGTATTCAGGATAATGGGTCTTTCTGTAATTTGGATTTTCATACCTTAAAAGGGTTGTTCACCTTCCAAACACTTT
>CM044432.1:140816225-140827201 GCA_024363595.1 Xenopus borealis | reverse complement strand
TTTTTTCCCATGACAGGATCCCTTAACAATCCCATAGCTTCTGACATCCAGCCATGCTATATTGTAATTCCATCAATATTTGTGCAAGCGTTGTTATATTATGCTAGGTATATTAGTTTATCAAATATACAGTGTCTGTACTGCTCAGTTGCTGTTGTCCATGCAAATGGCATGGCCTCCACTCTTTGTCATAACAAATTTGACTGAGCCTTCTCAGTATTGGGGTACTAATGTATAAGTCAGTCCTTGTTCTACTGTATATAGTTAGCATTTTTGTTCAAATCTTTCTAGGCCTGATTTTTCAACAGCCATTTATTTTCATATATTTTTATTGTTCATATTCTGTTTTTAGTGCAAACAGAAACTTTATTGCTCTGGGTTTTCTACGTCGAGTGTAAATGCAGTAATAACTCATGATTGATAAAAGTATGTGTTCAAAACTTTATTACTTCCTTTATGCCAACAAAGTATCATCAAGCTGATACACGTCTGATACACAATATCCTGCTTAAAGGGGTACGGCCATGGGAAAAAAAATTTCACATCAGTTAATAGTGCTGCTCCATCAGAATTCTGCACTGAAATAATTTTCTCAAAAGAACAAACAGAAAAATGAGAAAAGGCACAGGATACAAAGCTGGTAACGGATAGTATACAATGGCATCCTTCAGAACTTATCTGTTATCTACTGTGTGTCCTGTGCTTGAAAGGGCTGCCACCATGGCTACACAGCAGCTTGTTTATATAAACTATTATAGAGTTTTTGAAGCAAATACACCTGGGATGTAAATATATGCATACCACTTATACCCTTAATGGAACTGCTTTAGGCAAATTAGCGTATTAGTGAATTACAATAATTTATACAATGTGAAAATAATTACTGATATTACTTCATTGGCCATAATTACATTTAATAATATATTCCTACATTTCTAATAAATGCTATTTAAATACACTTTATAAAACAAATTAAATAAATCAAATTAATTTGTTGCAAGGATAATCGTGGCATTTTAATGTGCAACGAGTTATAGACAATTTTTACAATTTTAGTAAACAAACACCTTTATCCCTACAATGAATGCATAGTCTTAGAACTGCTATGTTTAGGCTAAATATTTTTTTATAAGGAGTTGAATAGGAAAAATCATATGCCTTGTTTTCATCAAGGCATATGATGTTATCCCCCATTAAAGGGATTCTGTCATGAGTCTACGCAAATTCACTAAAATACGAAGTTGCGCTCAGGGAGGCGAACGGTAGCGAAGTTGTGCTACCATTACTTCATCAGGCAAAGCGTATTTACGCTAGCGATGCCTAATATGCATACGGTGTGAAGTTATAGAAGTATATGTTACAGCCACAATAATAAATAATTTATTAATTAAAATTAATAAATAAAATAAAGTTGTCCTCTTTCCCTAAACATGTGCCCACTATATAGTTGAGTTGCCATATGTTAGTCTATCTACTTCGCTAGTGAATTTTCACCAGGGACACTGTTAGTAAATCGGCGAAGTTGTGAAATGATGTCACGCTGGTGAATTAGCGCTAGGGTTAGACGCTTCGCGCTTTAGTGAATTTTCCCCTTTATTCCTGGATTTGGCAAAACCAGATCACTGATTGAGCAGCAAACAATTTTATATACGTTTTGTGGCATCAAATAATCTTCTACTTTGGACATTGTTTACACTGCAAATAATTCACTGTACAATATAAAAATTAATTCCTGAACTAGCAAGTGCATTTTTTTTTAGTTGTAATATTGGTGTGTAGGAGCCATCTCAGGTCACTTTGAATGCTCATGTGCGAAAGAGACAGAACTTTAGGATGGAACTGCTTTCTGGCAGGCTGTTGTTTTTGTTTCTCCTACTCAATGTAACTGAATGTGTCACAGTGGGACCTGGATTTTACTATTGAGTGCTGTTCTTAGATCTACCAGGCACAGGGGCAATCTGGGCCAACATGCCGCCTGAGGCGGTCTTCTTTTTGCTGCCCCCACCCCTCCCCACAGCAGTCACCTTTACAGCCCCCAAGGGGGTCGGGGGGTCGTTGATGCTAGAAGAGCCGAATTTCCACGCTAGAAAAAGGGAAATTCAGCTCTTAGTTTCCAGGAGCGGCATTTTTGCCTGAGGCAAGTGGCTAAATTTGCCTCATTGGTGGAGTGCCCCATGCCAGGCAGCTGTTATCTTGTATTAGGGAGCTGCTATCTGGTTACCTTCCCATTGTCCTGTAGTTAGGATACTGGGGGGAAAGAAAGGGGGTGATATCACTACAATTTGCAGTACAGCAGTAAAGAGTGACTGAAGTTTATCAGAGTACAAGTCACATGACTGAGGGCAACTAGGAAACTGACAATATGTCTAGTCCGATGTCAGATTTCAAAATAAAATGTAAACAATTTGGTTTGCTCTTTTGACCAATAACTTTCAGTGTAGAATTCTGTTGGAGCAGCACTATTAACTGATGCATTTTGAAAAAAAAACATGTTTTCCCGTGACAGTATCCCTTTAAGCTTATTATCTGTATTTGCTACAGGGATGGAATCTGTTATCCAGAATACTTTGGACCTAGGGTTTTACAGATAAGGAATCTTTCTGAAATGTGGTCACCAAACCTAAACATGGAATAAACCTCCCAAAACATGGAATAAACCCAATGGAATTGTTTTGCCACCAATACGAATTCATCAGCTTAGAAAAAGAACAAGATACTCTTTTACTATAGAGAAAAGCATTAGGAGATAGTCTTCCCATTATTCTAAGCTTTCATGATTGGGCTTCTGGATGAGACATCCCATGCCTGTATTGTTTTCAAACTGCATGGCTGAAAGCTTGGCAAAGATTCTTGTAGGTTGTGTAAATTCAACAAACTGGGGCTGATTTATAGTGGGCAAATTTACACCTGGGGAGTAACCTATAGCAACCAATCAATCACTGATAAGCTTTTTTCAGCCAGCTGCAGGTTGATCACTGAAAGCAATCATCTGATTGGTTACCATGGGTTACTGCCCAGGAGCAAATTTACCCAGCGTTTATAAATGACTGATAACAATATTACCTGTGGAATCATTTCTGGCCATACAGTATCTACAGTATCAGCAATGGGATTAAAGGTAAAATATGTTTTTTGGCAGATGTAAAATGTATTGAGACAGAGTTGACTTGCCGTGTTGAGATACATACATAATGATTAAGAGAAACTAATTGACAAGTTTTAGGAATCTTAAATCAAATACAAAAAAATGAATGCAAAAAGACCAGAAATGTCCTGATCCAAGATTCAGATTTCAACAATAAGAATAAAGGATCAAAGGGCAAGAATTTCATGTCACACTTGAAAGCAAAAAAACAAAAAAGGAAAGAAGTAAATCAGTGTGATAAGCAAAGATAAATCTGAATTGCAAAGGATGAGGAATTGGTAGCAGAAAGAGTGAGGTTATATTGCCACTTTACTGGCAAGACTTCACCTTGAATACCAAGTTCAGTTCTAAAGTTCATCTCTATAGAAAGACAAGTTGATAATAAAATAGATACTTTTCAGCACAGAGTTATTAAAATGGAACATACAGTAAATAGCAAAACATGAAAACTTTAACAAATATCTATCTTACAAGGAATAAGGATGAGATGTAAAATGATAGGAACATTCAAATAAATCTAGTGGGGGCCATTTCTCCCAGAGGAAGTATGACATAATCCAATGGAATAAGGAAAGTGTAATAAAAGTATAAGAAAGTAATATTTAACAACAATCGCAACTGGAATCTGGCAATTTACCTCCAGCACAATAAATCTGGCAAGGCAAGTATGGGATCTATTTTCCAGTAACCCTTTATTCAGATACTGTAGCTGCTAAATGCAGCAAACCATTTCCCATAGCGTGCTTTATAAACAATATGTTGATTTTGTTTTGATAATATGTCATAGATTGACCAGTTGTTAGTAATTTCTCAACTGGTTTTTGTTTTTCACATTTTTTGTGATAGTTTTTTTTTATTATTTACCTTTCTCTTGTGTATCTTAAAGTTATTGTTTTGTATTGGCTGTCACCTATCCATCTTCCATTCTGAAGAAGGGGGAGCATCTGGGGACATTAGGTACTCTGAAGCCTTGTAATTGCCACCTACTTTATCAGACATTAAGCAAAGAGCTCCATTGTCCTACCAATACTCTATGGATCTTATGATGGATTTTAAATTGTCTCAGGGCACAAAGTACAACACTGGAAGAGCAATTCTTTATGGTATGGGACTCTGAGGGATATACTTCAATGGCCCTTAGCACTCGTGTAGTTGTTCCTAGCTACAGTAATTGTAAATGGTCCCTATATTTCATTCAGTCACTTCATATTAGTAAAAACGTGCTTAATTTCTAAGGCCTTGCTTTTAACAGCCCACTCCCAAGTCAAACTGTTTTTTTACATAGTTGGAATGTCACTTAGCACAACAAAGAATTAGTGCACAACTAGATTTAATAATACTGACACCCCATAAAGACTTCATGCAACGCATATTACCGAACTGTGCTACCACTTAATAAATTTGCGAATCGCCAGCGTAATTTCACCTAGCGAAAATTCGCTGGAAATACGAGTCGCGCGTCGTTTTTGACGCGACGAAAACGGCGCGACATACGCCGGAAATGACGCGACGCGCCAAAGTTGACGCGACGCACGTCAAAAGCGTCCCGCGACTCATTTCGCGAATTTTTCGCCAATTCGCGAATTCCTCTGGAAATTTGCGAATTTTGCGGCGAAGCGAATCTCTGGAGATTCGCCCATCACTACTTATTACAAAAAGGAGATTAAGGGGCAAATTTATCATTAATATATATTAATGGAGGGCACTCCACAAACTAGACAAAATGTAAAACTACAGTCCCAAATAACAGCCGTACGGCATATAACGAGGTGCCACAATTCGGGGGTGTACCTACAATGGAACCCTACTAAAACATAAATACAGTATAAATGTGCACACTCAAAAAACTCTCCAAGAAGGCAAGGGGTAAATGCAAAAAATTTTTTACTAGATTCATTAACAATCATAAATGCATCACAAAATTGTCAATATGGAGCAATTCACAGCATGGAAAATTTGTATACATACCCCTTTGGGACACATAAGGCAAAAAAGATCAAACCACAAGCAGCGGATACACAAGCCTCAAGTGAGAATACCCCAACGTTTCGGCACAAGCCCTCAAATTCGGCAGAAATTCGATTATCGAATTAGAATTCGATAAAATTGAATGGTTTTTGCCCACTTTTCAAGCGCTATTCGATTTCTCGATCAATTCGTACGATTGAAGGGCATTTCTTGATTTTTTCGTGAAATTGTTCAATTTCACAAAAAAATCATAAAATCTCGTCTCGAAGTAGGCAGTTGAAGAAAATTTTAAAGGGGAAATACTTCAATCATCGAATGGTCGAATGATCGAATATTTGATCATTCGGTCTATTTGATACGATCGAATTTTGCATATTCAATGATGGAAGTGGCCACATTTGCATATTCGAATATTTGATAAAATTGCACGATTGGAATTCGATCAAATTCGATTGAATTTCGAATCCTTCACACAAATTTAGTAAATGGGCCCCCAAGAGTTTAAATGGGAACTGTCATGCCTCAAAGGCTAACTGTCTGATGTCTTTATTGCACATGTAGGTTTTGCTATTCTTATAGTTTTTGATATATTGAGTAGCTTATTACTGCTCTCAGTGGACAAATGATTTTCCTACTAAACAAACCAGGCATGCTGTTTAGAAGTTGTAGACATTGGACATGAAGGGGCAGATTTATCAGGGGTCGAAGTAAAATTTAGAATGAAAAAAATTCTAATTTTGCAGTAATTTTTGGATACTTTGACTATCAAATCGGCCAAAATTAGATTTCAATTGGAAAAATTTGAGTTGAATTGAATAAATTCGACCAATTGAACATCAAAGTACTGTCTCTTTAAAAACATTGACTTCGACCCTACTCCATATTAAACCTGCCGAATTGCTGTTTTAGCCTATGGAGTCTTTGAGTTTGAGATGTCAAAGTTTTCTGGGGGAAAAATCCTTTGAATCGTTAGATCTAATGTGCTAATCTTTCAATTCAAACAATTCAAATTCGAAAACAATACTATTTGATCGAAAATGTACCTTTGACTTAATTTCCGGGATTGAATTTCAAAGTATTTCACTTCCAAATTCGACCCTTGATAAACTGCCTCCTAACAGAGAAAATTCCATGCAAAGTGAAGCCTTCTGAAATCAGATGGTGTTTACTTGTCTCATGCCATACACATAGCATTGCGTAAATACCAAAAATTTGAGTTTTAATCCTCCCATAAGGCATCTTGGGCGGAGACATGCAAATCACTCCTTTATGTCCCTTTGGCCAACTATGGGGTATATTTATCAAAGAGTGAAGTTCCGCCACTAGAGTGAAATTCCACCACTCTCCATTTATTTCTATGGGATTTTTAAAGGTGTATTTATCAAAGGGTGAACTTTCACTTCACCCATTGATAATTAGGCCTTTCAAAATCCCATAGAAATGAATGGAGAGTGGCGGAATTTCACTCTAGTGGCGGAACTTCACTCTTTGATAAATTTACCCCTATGCATCCAGAACCACTGATTTATAGCACAGATACAGCCTAATGTATGTATCCAAACTTGCAGACTTCACTTTGCATGTAATTGCTTGTGAAGGGCTGTTTGACTCCTTTCAGTCCTTCTTACCCTAGCAGAGTGAATAGACTTCTAGTATGAAGAAGACATTAAACTCGAATGACAGTGTAGAAGTTTAAGGCAATTTAAAGGACTTTAGTCTGCAAGATGTTCCTCTCAGGGAGCACCACTCCCTTTTTGAACCAAAAATAACTACAAACTTTAAAATATGCAATTGTTTTGTTCTCCATTTGTGGATGAGGCACAATTGGTTTGTAGAACCTATATCTACATGCGGAATATTTATTACCATAATGCCTCTTTACATTTTCCACTTTCAAGTTCAGCCAGATCTGAAATGGTGCTTCTTATTTTTTAAAATTTGACGACATGAGTGCCCTATACATCCACACAGGCTCAGACTGGCAATCTGTGGGTTCTGGCAAATGCCAGAGGAGCTTCTGTAAACTTCCATAGAAGTGGAGGTTGCTTAGTCCTCTGTGTACTTGAAATGTCAAGACCTGTTGTGAATCCCAGTCCAGACCTGCACCCATATATGATACAGACATTACAGAACCCTTCTCTCCAAAAAACACAACGTTTTTAGAAAATTATATAGAGGAGTAGAATACAATCTATAATATGTGGAAAGACAACATAAGAATAACTGAATATTTATTAACATGTATCAGGTAAAAATAAATAGCAGTGACAAATGGCAGCATTCAATAAACAAAGCCAGCAGGAAACTAATATGTGTATGCGTGAGAGGTAAGAAACAATGCAAAGAAGGATCAGATAGTCTCTCTGTATGCTGAAAGAGGATAAAGCTAAAAGAAATCAGAGATGGGATTAAAATACTTTATAATCTCCCATATTAAAAACCTTAAGGAAAAGGAATTTATAAATCAGACACTTCCATATTAAACAACCTTTGGCATGACAAGCAAATATAAAATGTGATAACAGAAGCTTAGCAGAAGCCTGCAGGAATCTAAAATCAGTACAACTAGTCTGCAGAGAGGACACTTTCTGCAAATGAAACAATTACTTTTAGCTGGGCCACCACATTGCACTAAAGAAGTGACAATTGAATGTACACAAGTTATGACTACGCCAGAACCTCATGGTCCTATAAACAAAGAATTATAGATTAATTAAAGACAGAATAAAATAAAAGTACAGGTGTGGGATCTGGAAACCTGTTATCCAGAAAGTTCTAGATTATGGAAAGGCCATCTCACATAGACTCAATTTTATCCTAATAATCCTAGAGTTATACAATTATTTCCCTTTTCTCCGTAATAATAAAACATCTCGTACTTTATCCCAACTAAGATACAGTTAATCCTTACTGGAGCAAAACAGACCTACTCAGTTTATTTAATATCTGCATGATTTTCTAGTAGATTTATGGTATTAAGATCCAAATTACGTTAAGATCCATTATCCCAGGTCCCAAGCCTTCTGGATAACAGGTCCTATGCCAGTACAGTTTGAATAGTTCTAAATGCATGGAAAAGCTCCATCTGTATACGTTCTTTCCATTGTTATTCCTCTGTTATTAACCAAGAGGAAACACTGCTGATTATTCTGTTATAACATGCCTTTTTTTACATTTTCATTGTCTGTTTAACCTGAAGCCTCCATATCCCATGTATTTTTTATCAGGAAATATTGAACATGTGCCAGTTTCAGAAAAACAAATTGCAGTTTGGTCAATGAAAGACATTATTTTGCAACTCTGTATAACCTTCTCTGGTAATATTTCAGAACTTGGGATGTGCAGCCCAGCAGTGGGAGAAACAATTTATTAATAACTGGATATATTGTCTTGGAAGACTTGTCATTAAATCACAAGTGCTGTATGAAGGTACAGTATCTATGGGGCAGTGGGAGCAGCTTCAAAAGGAAGCCTTTATTTATGGTGTGAAGAGTCACCCGTACCTCTTAAAAAAGGAGTATTGAAAGCCGGCAAGAAATGTTTCTGTGGTTTCACAGACGTTGTTCTTGCTGCTCTGCCTATAAAATGTCTCCAACCGCTGCATGTTCTTTTAATTAATTCAGTTTCATTTATGCTGCAGTGAGTTTAGAGGGAAGAGGAATTTGAGTATTATAGTGTTGGTCTTCAATCATCCCCCTCCCCTAGAGCAATTAATAACACAGTATAAAGAATCCCTCCGGCATAGTATTGTGCCTGAAAACAATATGATATACTGAAAGGGAAAAAAAATAAGTATGCATATCTATCTATCTCTATCTCCATTATAATAATTTCATACAAGGAAGTCTGTTGAGAACTATAATAGCCTGGGCATTATAGAAATTACACTACACCAATGGAGCAAATACGCATTGTAAACAACGTGGCATTGGAAGACATTAGAAGCAGGATGAAACGCATAGCAAATGTGAAGAAAATGCAGACAGAAAGAAGCCAAGGCTGTGCATTGTGTGCCTTTGGCCTAAATAGTACATGTGATGCCATGTAGCGTTGGTCTAAAATGCATATTCTTTTGTGAAATGGGTAATTTTGTATCACTAATATTTCATTCTATATAATATGCATTCACCTTACCAATGTATGGCTGTTTTCGGGTCCAAGTGAAATCAGGGCCAATTTAAAAATGTGCAGTTCAGTATTGCCCTGTCTTATTAAACACTAAGGGGCTAAGCAGACATAAAACTGCTTTAAAGGAACACATGCAGGAAAAAGTGGTACGTACCCATTAAAAAACTGAAAAGAAAAAAAAAAGTTGAACTGAACAAAGAAAGTGTGACTCTCAGGCCAAACTATGCTATTCAGTTGTTGTAGTGTCTGGGGCTACATTAGGCTCAAGAACATAATCTCTTTGCAATTTACAAAATAGTTGACATGAAAAGATTTAAAGGTTATACAGGCATTTAATGCTCTGCTCTGTTTTTCTCAATGTAACTGTTTGAAAGGTTTGGAGAAGAATATTCATTCCCCTTAAAATTTGATTGGATGTTTTGTGTACATACTTTCTCCTCTTCAGGGGTTCACACAGGGTATGTTTACTAATGAGAACTGGTGCATATACATGTGGCTTACAGAAGGACGCAGAAATGTTGGCCATGCCCATGACATTAGAGATTTGTTTTCCTTCATTATATTCACTATACCCTGTAATTGTCCACCATGGAGCAACAGAGGCGCATACCTTCAAGAAATCCAATATTAGCAAGGCTTTCCATTCTGAAAACATCAAATTATAGGATGTTCTTCACAATCTGACTGAATCCCACATCCCATGGAAGTAAATTTTCGTAACTGAAAATTTACTTCAAAAAGTAAACTCATATTTATCGTGCATACCACATGCAATCAAAAAGTTGCATACACTTGAGACTCACTTTAGATCCAGGCACTACTCTGCTCTACTCCCTTTTGTTTTTTGAGAGTCTAAACAAGGAAAAGAATATAAACCAAATTAACTGCATACATTCTGAAAAGAAAACTCAGCTTTAAAATTTAATTTCCTGGCCAAGTGCATTTACATTCTGGAAGCATACTTTTTATTGGGTATGATTGGTTGATCTGCTGTTGTGCAAAACTCTGTTTAATAGACACCAAAAATAAGTGAGTTCACAATACAAGTTCCTTCTAGATAAATGGAGAAAATGCTTGATGACATACTGATATGATGCATATGAAGATATACAGTACATTAAATTATGACTCCCCCTCTAATTTCAAATTAAACAAAGAGCCTTCGATGTAAAGATTGTGTCACTTTTGTTTTAAGGCTTACAGGTGGACATTGATAAGCAGTGATATCTGAAATAAGAACAATGTTAAGCAAATTTAAATAAATCTCCTCACCCTAACCATGGTCCCTTTTTGGTTGCTCTTTAACTTCTACACATCCCAGCTTCCAGAATCTTGCACTAATGAGCTACCATACTGTAAAACACAGCCTCAAGGGCTCCGTCAATTGAGCAACCAGTGCAATACGTTTGCAATCAGTGGAGCCAAATAATTTTTTTTAGGTGTACATGAATTTAAAATTACCTTTTAATCTTAATTAGGGTCACCTGCAAGTCTCGGTATATACCTTCAGGGTTGGACTGGAGCCTTGGAGGCCCACCAGGGCTGCAAAACCAGTCGGCGCATGCAAAAGACAAGTGCAAACGAGAAAGCCACCATTCCACGGGGGAGCATGGCCTAGCCTGGGGCCCACCAGCTTTATTGCTGTTGTCCCATTCCGACCCCGTATGACTTTGCATTTATTCCTATATCTGTGCTTTTTCTTTGCAGTGCAGATTAGATAAATAGTTGTCAACAG
>CM044432.1:140782570-140813827 GCA_024363595.1 Xenopus borealis | reverse complement strand
GTAGTCAGCCAGCTCAGCAAAGTAGTCATAAAGATCAGCAGGAGAGCAGGAGGCTAGGCTTAGAGAACTGTCAGAAACCATTAAAATCCATGAAAAGTATGCATATCTGTAATTGAGGTATATTGCAAAGTTGCTTGATTACATTTTTGATATTAAGGCAAAGATATATTTGAAGCATGAGGCCTGTGAATATCTTTTGTCTCAAAGGAATTTAACTGCCTTCAGTAACATTAGGGAAACAATAAAAACTATTTTAAATGTCTCTTGCGTGGAATTTCATTTGGTACTTTTTATGCATTATTCTTTTTATTCTACTCAACACAATCTTCTAGTGTTCCTAGTGTTTAAAAAGGAAAACAGGTAATTTAACCTGATAATTCCTTATCTATTAGGCTTGTGTTTTTATATAACTGGAACAACAATTCTTCTGCAAACTTGAGCCATTATATCCTTCCAGTGGCGTAAGTTCCTGTAGGCCACTTACATTTTCTTACAGTTCCTTACATTTTATAAAGAACACTACATACGTAATGTGATCCATCAATATAAATGCTTAGACACGTAATCTAGCCACAGTATAGAAATAGTTGGCAGCTCTGAAATGAGACATTTCCATTTAGCTTACCTGCTTAACAAAAAGAAAATGTCACCACATTTTGAGCAATGGATCTACGGTGCCTTTGCTGCAATGGGTGACTTCATTTAAGATTTCACTTAGTGCCAGTGTTACAGGGACAAAAAATAGAACCGATATGAAAGGAAAAAAAAAATCAAAAATAAATAAATAAAAGCCCTGACAATATTATAGAATGAGGATTTTTTCACACATGGCTCTCCTGAATTCAGTCTCAGAGACAGTGATGAATTGAGAGTGTTAAGAGGAAAGGATGCTAATGGTGTGGGTAGGAAAGTGATGTTAAATACAAGTTAAATTAATGTTGTGGTCTGTGAAAGATGCTGATTCTAGCCCCTGCAGTTCCATGTGGGATTGCTTCATTTAATTTCTCATGTACTTTATTTGAAAAGGAGGGCTTGCGAACAAGTAAAATGACAATGCCTGTAATTAAGTTCACAGTATAGTTAGGTTCTGACCTTAATTCTGACCCAGTCTCCTGGGCAATGAACTCCTTCAGTCAAAAGAAGGGTAATTACTATTTCATTTTTACAATCCTTTACAATCTTTTTTTTGTAAGTATAGACTGCAGTTCAGGGCTGAATTGTCATATGTGCTTTCTTTACAAAGGTTAACTTTTTATTGAATTTAATAAAAACAGTACAAAAATACAAAAAAATGCAATGAAAATGAAATATGCACAATGATTTATGAGGTGGATGATTTATATACAAGTAGAAAGTAAAGGGCAGATGGTTCTGTTGTTAGGGTCCTCATGTCCATCCAGTAAAAATATAGTTCATAGCAAAGGGCACTGAGAATCTTTTAATTGCATTTCTAGTAGTGAATAGTCAATTACTGCAGTGAGGACCAGTTTTTCTCATATAAATATCATATCCACTTATCCAACATCAGGGAATAGCAGGGATTTCTATACTTAGGAGTCCTAAAAACCAGGCAGAATCTTGCTAAAATCCTTGTCTGCAATGATATAGAAATACTGTAGTTACATAGTTAATTATTAGGTTACATAAAGACAGTAAAAGAAGAAAAACAACAGGCACTCACAAATCCTGGACGTTATTTTTGATGATTGATCCCAATGTTATTAATAGGAAAAAAAGATAAATAAATAGGAAGGCCGGTATTTTTTTCACGAAAAGGTGGCAACCCTAGACATATGGGACATATAAGTGATTATTTATTGGTGGTTATCAATTTTTTGGTCCCACATGTTGTGAAAATGGTGCCAAAGACACCCCCCAATGTCTGAGATCACAGATGCATGGTGTATAGGTAATAGGTCAGGTCATTTGGTTCTTCATACCTTAACTCTACTAGAAAACCATGTAAATATTAAGGGGCAGATTTATAATATTAGAGTTTTTTTCAATTTTAATGAACTCGAAATGACCCCGAAAATCAAATAGTATGAACAAATCGAATATCTAAAACTCATACGAATAATAACGACCAAAAACTCTAATCAAATTCGAATAAAATTTGATTAAACTCAAACTGAATGTCAGGACGGCTAGTAACAAATTTGAATTTCCAATTCAAACTTTAATAAATCTGCCCCCAAATAAACCCAATAGGCTGGTTTCCAATAAGGATTAATGATATCTTAGTTGGGATCAAGTACAAGCTACTGTTTTATTATTACAGAGAAAAATTAAATAATTTAAAAAAATTTGGATTATTTGATTATAATGGTGTCTATGGGAGACTGCCCTTCCATAATTCAGAACTCTCTGGATAACGGGTTTCTGGATAATGGATCCCATGCATGTAATCCATGGAGTGCAGAAATGTAAAGAAAGCTCACCCTGGTGGTCTAGTGGTGCGGCAGGGACACCCACACTTCTGGGTTTTATACAGTCATGCCCCTCTGCCTATCCAGAACCCTTATCTTGCACCTCTCATTTAAGACCAGGTGGCATCCAAGTAAGACGAGGGCTCCTCCCAAGGCCCAAAGGCTGTCACAGTACTGGTGAAGCACAAGCCGAGACCAGGGTGCTTGGTGTTTGTTCTGGTGTTGGGTGCCGACCGTGACAAGCAAAACCTGAGTGCCAGTACAGAGAAAAAACAGTGTCAATTCGAATCATGCAGTTTTTTTGAATTGATACTCTGAAAATGCGACTTTATGGAGATGATGCACAAAAAACTTGTATTTATCAGATTAACAAACAAAAACCAGCACCAGCAGCCCGAAACTCTCAAGAATCCTGAAGGTAAAAAACATGTTCCAAAGGTTTAAGGGACTATCTGCCATTGACTTTTACATGGTTTCAATGGGTCTTAGACTAAGTATTCTAATTAAAATTTTTAGCAGCTTCAGAACATAATAAATCTAAAAATTCTTATTTTTTGCCCTTTAAAACTCAACCATAGTAACTTGACCTCTAATAAATAGACCCCAAAAAGTATATATTATAGGTCAGCAATAGCTACACTGTGAGCTAAAAATCCTGTTGATGACAAAACTACACTTCCCAGCACCCTCCTAAAATTAATAGCTGTACCCCAGTGAGAGCTGAGCACCAGTGTAGTCATCATAGCAATCTAAAGTAAACATAAACCAATTACAAAAATAACACGATCTGAAAAAGAAGAATTCTGTGTTTCTGCAACGCTTCTATTAAAACCATCAATCTCGGTGGCTCAAGCTAGAAGAAATTGCGTTTTTATTAAATGTTGATGTCTACGCCTGCCTTAGCAAAGTGTATGTTATTAAAAATGTAATCCATTAAGCAGGGATCATTGAAAGGAAACTCATAAGTATTTTTGCTTACTCTTTCATTTTTCAATGTACAGAAATGATCTGTATTTTAAGTGATGTTGTTTTAATTCATTGGCCTTTGTAATAATTAAAGTGTGTGCAGATGAATTCATCACTGCAACAAGTACCAACCAGGAAATGCTGAAAAGGGGTCAAGATATAAGGCAGATGATCCTATCTTCATGCCTAGTTGGTTTATAGTGATGTTTTTGATCATTTGCTCCTACCCCGATGCTGTTAAAAGCCAGAATCTGAAAATACTCCATCTCAAACCTGTCAAGGACTTGTAGAAGTCAATGGCGGATGCCTCTTTTACAACTGGAAGATATCAGGATCTGCGTTGGGTTTCGGACAATATTCAGCTGTCAAATCTGTAAAATTGGTACGATTCAATTGTGATTCGTATGTGGACGGGAGTTTGGGCGAATTTTTCCTAATAAAATAACATTTTGAGTTTTAGTCCGAACATGTCTGTGAACACAAAACTTGTTTGTATGAAAATTAACATCAGCTTTGCTTCTTTCTTTTTGCTGGGAAGTTTGGTCTACTTTACGGATGGATCCCCATCCTGAAGGTTCAGGGCAGCATTCCTTGCATATTCCTGCCAGACTTTTAGACACTTTAACATTTAGATTACAAAGGAAATGGCATCAATACATTGTGATGTATATTCTATATCAGTGTTGCCAGTTAATTTTGTCCAAGGTGTCACATGCTTGTATAAGGTGATAGATAATTGGAGTTGCAGAAGACTGTCCTTTTATCACACAAATCAATACATATGCAACACTTTATCTATGGGTATAGGCTCTGGTGTATTGTTGGAGGAACAACCCTCAGACTGAGCAAATAAATTGGGCGCCAGGTAGCTCTTTATTTAAAGAAGGGTAGCTCAATCTTCAAGTAAAGTCAGCAATAATTCAGTATGTTACTCATTACACAGACCCTAGCACCATGCCTTTAACTATCAGGGGTCAATAATCAAACAATGGGTATAATAAACTTTCAGGCTCTCCACACAGAACGCAGGCCCGGGGGATGGTGTAGGAGGCACTTGAGGCTGCGGCACGGTGTACCCTGGGCCCCCCAGTCTGGACAGTTGACAGTGAAATCTCCTGGCCAGTTCTGAACTTAGCTGTATAAAACTTAGGGGACTGTCTGAATTATTATTATTATTATTATTATTATTAATAATAATAATAATAATAACAACACATATTTTTAGAGCACCAACATAAAAATTAAATTAGTGTGTTTTAAGAGATCTTTTGAAAGAAGAAAAGTTGGGAGAAAGTCGGAAAGACTGTGGGAGGGAATTCAAGAGGAGGGGTGCAGCCCTTGCAAAGTTTTGAGAGAAGAGTTGAAGAGCAGGTCAGCAGAGGAGCATATTAATCAGTTGGGTGAGTATCTAGAGATGAGTTCAGAGATGTAGGGTGGGGCAGAGTTATGAACTGGTTTCAATCGCAGGGTCATTGGTTCAAATTTTATTCTGAAAGGTAGCAAAATGAAGTGCAGGGCAGAGTAGTATGGGAGATTGGTTGCTGAGCTGTATAAGTCTGGTGGCAGAGTTCATTATGGACTGGAAAGGTGACAGTCTCTGGTGGGGAAGGCCAATTAATAGAGAATTACAGTAATCTAGATGTGATGGGATGAGAGAGTGAATAAGAAGTTTGGTGGCATCTTGGGTGATAAATGATCATATTTTGGATATGTTCTTTAGGTGAAATTGACATGATTTAATAAGTGACTGGATATAAGGAGTGAATGACAGGATAGATCCTTGGATAAATAAAGTGTAATAAATAAAGTGTAACCAAATCTTTTCCCTACACTTCTAATTGTCATTACCCACGAAATCACTTCAAAATAACAATTAGGACTACAATAGTCTGGAGGCTTTACGTTTCAATAATTTTAATCTGAGAAATACAAGCAAGAGTCTTTTGGACCATACATTGTACTATAATTACTAGGTCATGAGGGTAAAAATAAACTGGCTCAACACTTCTGCTACCGAAAGGCAGACTTCAATAGTCTGTCTCCTTTAAACATATTTGATTGTAATACTGTACTTGTGTTGTTCCTGATAAATATTGACTGTAGCCTGTATTATACACTACACGTTGGATATTTATCCAATCAAGCCTTAAGCTGAACATAGACACATAGATCTGATCATTCGAATCATCGAACAATCGGACTTCCCCATCTCTCGACCTGCCACTAACCTTCATTTGTAATAAATCGGTAAAAGATGATCAGTCCCTGACAAAGCTGGTCTTCGATCAGCAACACATGCAGATTTAGGATCTGCAGCCGACAGAAATCTTTTAACCTGTCTGATCGACTGAACGACCAATCGCATGGCAAGACAAATGTCGGTACACTCCACACATGATCTGAAAATCGTACGACTCAAGGATTCAAATGATCTGATATTTGCGTCTATAACCAGCTTTACATTGGTTCTCTCTAAGGCAAGAGGTTTATAGCATGTGCAAACAACAACATGTTATCAGTTGTCTCATGTGTCTATGGATCTGACCCTTTGCTTTATCACTCTCTGATGGCCCATTTTAATATTATCAAGAACAAAGAAAATCCCAACCATAGATTGCCAAAAAAACAGGGCTGGCCTAAATTTCCCTGTAATCTTTTGGCTGTTTTGCTCTTAAAACACCGCCAGATATTTCCAAGATCATCTGTGATGTTACAAGTTTATAGTTACAATTGTACTTGTTGTTAGCTCTGCAACTCCTGGAATTGATTGTCTTCTACCTTCCCAGTTAACTCTCTAAATTTCTTCTATACCACATGTAGACCATGTCTGACCAAATACAAACTGATATGCTGTGGGATTTAATATACAATATTCAAACGCACTATACATTCTACACCATTGCAACATACTTTTGTAAATGGCAAACTGTACAAAAACTTATAAACTGAACAATAATTTTCTTGCTAGAGGACTTCCTTTGCATAGATACTCCACTGTACTTCAATACCTCATAAAACCTTCATGCACCGATGGACCTGAGAATCACCCATGCGGTATGACCAGAATACAATTTCAGTCTTTTGCATAATTATTGCCAGAAAAGGCTTCTGATGTTGGGATAATTAGCAACTATTCTGCATTGCTTTAAATAATTTTCAAAGGGATATTGAACAAGTTAAAAGAGAAGCAGCAGGCAATGTCTTATGAAGAGCAAAGAATTTGTACTTGGAGCCAATTAAATGATTTTGACCCTCTGTGTCTCAGATGTATTTAAAAAACACACATGAGCCAGAAGAATAGTGTTCACATTAATTACATATAGCAGTTATGGTGTTTAGGACTATATAAAGCATCAATTTGCTACATGTATGGGAAAATGTGCAGGATTGAATATCCTAAGATTTAAAGGAAATTTATGAATGTCTATTTAACTTGGTTTCCTCTGGGTAGTTCTGTTTCCCTCCACATGAAAAAACATACAGGTAAGTTAAAGGGATCAGTTAATAGTGCTGCTTCAGCAGAATTCTGCACTGAAAACCAAAATTTCAGATGTTTTTATATTACATTTTGAAATCTGTAATTGGGCTAGACATGCTCTTAGTATCTTAGATGCCCTTTACCATGTAACTTGTGCTCTGTTAAACTCAGTTATGCTTTACTGCTTCACTTCAAGTTGGGGTGATATCACCCTCCTCCCCACCCTTGTTGTCTTGGTGCATGTTTTTTCATTATATGGAATTATATGGAAAAAATAAGCTCCAGATGATGCAGAACTACAGTTCTCATCATGCATTAAAGGAACAATAGCACCAAATATATTCCTTCTTACTGGCCCTAAAAATCCCTAATGTTTTTTTGAAGCATGCAAGAAAGCTTAGATTTCCTGATTCTGTGAAAGCACCACTCTATATACCTAGCCAATTCATAATTGCACCAGCTGTCACACAAGCTCCAGGGAATCCATGTGAAATGGTCAGTAAGCTAAAAATGACACACCAAGGGAACCTGTTTGCACATGATTAAACATAAATTCCCAGTCTCAGCTTAACCAATATTTGACATGACAATGGTTTAAATGGTAGAGGTTCAAAGATCTTTATATAAAGTTTTTGCTTTCTGACATTACGGGAACAACTCTTTTGTGAACTTTGTCATTCCCAAACATGGTCAACCAACCATCCTATAAAGATAAATGTATGAAATGATATGAAGTGTTCAAGTTGCTGTATTAATTATTACTATCCAGGGTTAAAGAACCTGCCCATTAGCAAGGTAAGTTGGAACCACCACAGATCCAACAGTCTGCTCTGTGATTTGTTTCTGCTCCCTTGATTTGTTTCTGATGCTTTGATCCATTGAAAAAATTCTGTTTTGTTTAACAATTTGGCTAAGAGCAGATAAACATATTCTTAGGGGCATAATATTCTAGTGGCTTAGTCTGATGCTTATTTTTCAGTAACTGCTTATAATAGTCTTTTATTTATAAAGTCAACAGTAGAAGATTATATGAATTTGTTGCCTTGAGTTTCTTTTAGACATAAGCGCAGCAGGGCTCATAGGGTTTGCTGGAAAGTCATTAGCAGGATTGTTGAGCGAATTGTTTCCCGTTCATATATTACCTGCAGTTCCTTACAGAATCAAATTTAACTCTTGGCAAAACAAAAGAAAATGTAAATTTTCCTCGATTGAACTAAAGAATGTAAATGTATTGCACGTAGGGGTTAAATGCTCTGAGAAAGTTGCATGATGGGTAAAAAAGGCATGGGAAGTTGGGTTAAAAAGGGATTCTGCACTTTGAATTGTATCCTGATGAAGGGAGGTTCCCCCCCCCCCCCGAAAAATTGATTGTATGGTGTGATAATAAAAGGGGAACATTCCCCGACTGCATAAAACTAGATTGTGTGTGGATCTGTTTCTGCACTGTTGCACCATCACTCAACAGGCACAATTTGCACGGAAAATGGCACATTCCATTTGGCCCATTCTTATGGTCAGCAGTCTGCTCTTAGATAAAGAAAACTCCCTTGATTTGTTTCTAATACTTTGCTGGCAAGTCATTATCAGGATTGTTGAGCGAATTGTTTCCTGTTCATATATTACCTACAATTCCAGAATCAATTTTAACTCTTGGCATTTGTACAACTGATTTGTTGCTTTATCAGCATCCCAAAGCATTAATACCATGTCACAACACAGACTTCTTGGCCTAAGGTGGGCCATTTAGCACACACTGTCCATGATGCAGCTGAATCCTTGTTTGCCGTGCTTAGAGCGCAAAGATTAATATGGCATTTTAAGCAGTAGAGTGACCTTTATTTATGCTTTGCTGCTCTGCTGCACTACGATGTGAGAGCAAACAGTCTTGATAAGGCAGCCTTTCTGACTCCCCAGTATCTATTGCATTTTCTTTCCTTAAAAGGAGTATCGTGAGGTCTTACAGGCCCTTGCTAAGGGTATGGATACAAGAGAGGCAAGGATAATTAGGAATTGATTTTACAGGAGAGTAAAGAGGTGTTTGAAGAAGATCCTGAGATACAGTTGCTCATACATAGCATTAAGAAGGGCACATAACTTTCTCCCTATGTGTTTGAAAAGGTTATGTTGCGCCTGTATTTGCGTGCTTCCCAATCACTCTTCATCTGCAGCTTCACAGAATATCACTCCTTTTAAACATTGTCATCAATCATTTATCCATAGCCTGAGTATATTGGCTACGTCTTTAACCGTTTTTCTTCTGGAGATGTTATTTTGTACTGCACTATATGCCTCTGTACTGTGCACAGAAACAATGCAATATGTTTTTTTCGACAACTAATCAAAGGCAACGGAACAAAAAAATATAATTATATGTTTAAATTCATTATAATATAAATATAAAATTGTAAAATGGCAGTCTGCACCAAGTGGTTGATACCTCCAGCCACAGATCCAGATCCCTAATTATATGATCAACCACATGTAGTGAACTTTATTCAGACAAAATTACAGTAAAGTTACTGTAAATCTCGTAATGGCTGTATGGTAAACAGTGGCGTAACTACTCCCTGTTGGGCCCCGGTACATGATGGGCATCTTGGCCCCCCTTTCGGGCCCTTACCTCTATAAATCACATGCTGCAGTATTGATGGCATGTGTGCTGTAAAATCTCCCCTTAGATAACCGCCTTCCATAACCATTAACGTGGCTCTGATGGGCCCCAGGGGGGTGGGGGCCCAGGTGCAACTGCACCTTTTGCACCCCTGGTAGTTACGCCACTGATGGTAAATAAATATGCCACAGCTAGTATCCTAGGAAAATAAACAAGGATTACTACTACCTTGCTTCTTCCCTTGAAGCACAGTTTTCATTTACCAAAACGAAAATACAGAACTAAGTTTGTTCTTCCAAAGCTGCGAATAAAAAGAACAAAACAGCACCCCTATCCTTATGTATTAAGCCTTTCCCTCCTATAGTCCTCCAATCCCTGTCAAAAGACCTTGTAATTCATTTACTTCTTTCCCCACAGCACAATACCCTTGTCAACATTATAAGACACCTTCCTTAACCACTTCACTGTGGGGCACACTGCAGTTGCACAGTTATAAAGCATTACAGGACTCCTGCTCTTTCAGAAAAATTAACATAGCCACAAGGCTAACATTTGGCAATTCAAGAACAAAAGTGAAAGCTCAGTTTCAAAGTTGTTCAAAACTTCTTACATTTTTATAGCAGTGTCAAAAATTTGTTGTGAGCTTTAGTCAGGGATGAATTTTGTGTGTGGGCCCCCTGAGACTGGCATCATATTGCAGAGGGTCAGGAAAAGCAGAAACCTGTGCTCCTAGACCCCAGAGTGCCCCACTGAGGCTGGCTGCCCTTTTATCTGCACTGACCTAGGCCTGGGCCTTTTTCAGCCTTGCCAAAAATATGGCCTGTATTAGTTGCCCCATTGCATTTACTTTTTCATACATGGCCTGTATTGTATCTGTGCTGGATTTGCTGTTTTTACCACTCAGTTAGAAATGGAAGCACTGCACTGCCAAACTAAGAACTCCCAATGCTAACACAATGATCTTTTGCCTCCCTAGAAAAGAAATTTTGTGGCAGCCATATTCTTAAAGGAAAACTATACAACAAGAATGAATACTTGAGCAATAGATAGTTTATACAAAATTAAGTGACATATTAAAGAATCTTACCAAACTGGAATATATGTTTAAGTAAATATTGCCCTTTTACATCTCTTGCCTTGAACCACCACTTCATGATGGTCTGTGTGTTGCCTCAGAGATCACCTGACCAGAAATATTTCAACTCTAACTGTAACAGGAAGAAGTGTTGAAGCAAAAGACACAACTCTTTCTGTTAATTGACTCATGTGACCTAACTTTATAGTTTGTTTGGTATGTTTGTGTGCACCGTTGAATCATAAGATCCCAGGAGGCTGTCCTTATTTTTTGAAATGGCTATTTTCTATTTATGATTATCCACTGGCAAATGCTACTAAAAAAGTATATTATTATAAAAATGGTTTTACATGAAGCAGAGTTTTACATATGAGTTGTTTTATGCAATATCTTTTTATAGAGACCTACATTGTTCTGGGGTATAGTTTTCCTTTAATTTGTAAGTGGGAGAATCAGCCAGGGAACTAAAACACTGAAATGAGCCAAATTACTTTCTCCTCTTTAAATATAATAAACAGAATAAGATGAATTAGATAAAAATATGTTTTTCTGGATACTTGAAGAATATCATTGTGAGCAATCATGTGAGCTTAAAAACGAATGGATTGGCAGTTTTTTCAACCTTTATCGATAAGAAATGTTAACCTTCTGAAATAATATAATAAATAATAAAAAAAGAAATATACAGTAAGCCAGAGACATGGGGGGGGGACGCTTACTAAAACTTGACTTTTTCTCACTATATAAAAAAAGAATTCAACAAAACTCCCAAACCCCAATGCCCTTTATTTACCAACAAATCCAAACTGAAAAAGCATGTGTGGCAAATCGAATAGTTTGACTTTTCTGATTTGACGCCGGAAACCCTGACTTTTTATGATTATCAAATGAAAACCAGTCCAAAACCCTCAAAGATCATAAAGGTAAGACACATCAAACTGTTAAACGGATCATCTATCATTGACTTTTACATGATTTTGACAGGTTTTATCTGGAGTATTTTCAGATTTGGATTTTCAACAGCTTTGGAACATAATAAATCCCAATATATTCAAGGTTTTGTTCCTCTAAAAAGTCATGTTTTCCCACTAATAAACTGACCAGAAAAAATTGAGGCTTCATTCATATGCCCCCATATATGGGAATCCAGAGGGTTTCCTAAATATACCCTTCACTCGATTGATGCCTCCTAGTCCTTTTGCCTTTCCTTTCCCAGAAGCACTCAGGGTTCACTAAGAAAACAGTTCAGTATTTTGCATTTGGAGTAAATTCCCCTACAGTGGCTACACTCAGAAAAGGGACAAACAGATCTTTGTATAATCCATTCATCATTCTCATCATTGACAATCTCTATCTTACAGCTCCAGCCTTACAAGTGCATTTCAGGATGCGGCTGATGGCTGTTATAAATAATTCCACTTGGCACACTCCAGCATTTACTTCCCTTGCCAATATGCTTTGCTTGGCATGCAATGATACTGCCATGAAAATTGTACTGTTGTATGCAAACTGGTGTGAAAATATTACTATGAAACATATATTCCTTTGACCTGATGCTGGAGAATTTTGGATTTCCAAATAAGTTGGGCATGCCTGAAAATGCAGGTCATGTTGTTGCTCTAAGAGAGGACATATCATTTAATGAGGATAGATAAGTAGATTAAGAATACATTATTTTAATGCAATCATCACGATCATGTGCTTCAACAATGTAGTTAGCACTGGAAGTCATTAATGTGTTAATAACATGCATAATGGGGGGTAATCTGACTTTTTCAAGGATCATCTCTTTGCAGGCGTCTCTACTTCTTCTATTACCACCTCAGCAAACCCAGTCTTTCTGGACCATGTTTTATACATCATTACTATGCTGAAACACAATGGGTTCAATAATTTAGGCAGCAAACATTTCTCATGAATGTTATGGTATGTAGTGGCACCCATATTGGTAGTGACAGGTCTAACCTAAAATAAAATAAAGGGGTGTTCACGTACAGTACTTCTGGCCCTGTAGACTAGTCGGGATCACCGCTTGTATAACATTTAAAATAATGACTATAGAGCAATAAAAGCTGGTCATATTACTGCAACAATTCTAATCTAGATAAGTTTCTTTCTTTAATATTTCTTTCTGCCAATTTTTCCTGTAAAGCAGGAGATTTAAATGTAATTATATTTAAGTGGTGAGAACAGTCTCAGTGGTATTTTTGTCATTACTCATTGAACTTAAATACCTGTTCAGCATGGGTTGCCACTACCTTACATGCCCCAGCTAATGACACTCCTACAGACTCTGCAAGAACAAGAAATGTCTAAGCCAATCTCAAATTGATATTGGATACATGTGTATAAAAGATTGCTGAAGTCTAACTTTTGTTAAGCTGATGTCAGTTTTTCTCTATTACATACATATATGTATAAGGGATACATCAAATTTACTATTTTGGGATTCTGCAGAATCCCGAATACTTCATGAAAGATATGTCCCAAATCCTGGACGGAATGCAAACGATAATTTGATTATGCATATGGAAATTAGGGCTAGGAAGGGTTAAAGAGAACGACATGTTTAAAAATGTGTGTGATGTAGGGTCACATGACTTTAAGTATTCAGTTCAGCCAGGCACTTGGATTTGACTGATATATATATATATATATATGGGATAGTTTTCAAACAGTCTATTGTTCTGCATTATGGACTCGTTTTGGAAATATGTATAATACTAGTTGCATTCTATTACTCAGATGCCTAATATCTTCCACAGCCACTTGAATAAAATGTGTTTTGAAGGCACATTTTATACGAATAATCAAACCCCATTTGGAGAAATCCAACAGACAAGACAAAATAATGCGAAGAGGCATAAAAGATTCACCTGTTATATTTCGGAGTTGTATTGAAATATACATCATCAGAGAATTTCTTGGCATATCGAGTAAATATATTCAACAACTTTCAGCCATTCTGTATGTAAATCAGCTATTCTGCAGTTAAAGGGTTTGTTTTTTGGCTGCACTGAATAAAATAAACTGAGCTAGCTGTCAATCACATACCTTATATCTAGCAGTGCAGGGATAGTATGTTTGGCGCAATTCATAGACTGGGCCAATGGGACAGAATTCAGAATAAAAGTTTATAACAACTGTACAAAGTCACATATAACTGTACCTATACTCTGCTATCTATCCTTGAGATTTAGCGATTAGCATCTGCCAATGAGCAGACCTGGCAGCAGAAAGCCAGTTTTGTGACAGTCAGGATCTACACTCTTTTTCCTATGGGTGCCTTGTCTGCCAACAAGTATTTTATGACCGTGAGATGTTGTGAACAACAATAAACCAACATATCACAAACTGGGACAAAAATCCCCAAAAGGTCACGCATGTTGAGTTCTATCAACACATATTTCATGCAGGCTAGGGCTGATCCGACACAGCACCTGGGTTATTATTCAATATCAGCCTGTGAGCATTGACTTAGGAGACATTATTAGACATTCTAGATATTGTATCCTATAGGTATTTTAAAACTTAAAGTCAGGAGCAGGCCTTTGCACATCTGTTGTGTTGGATACAATCTAGAATGGGGGTCCCCAACTTTTTTTTTTTTACCTATAAGTAATATTCAGATGTAAAAATAGTTGTGGAGCAACACAAACATGAAAATTGTTCCTGGTGGCTGCAAAATAAATGCTGTGATTGGTCATTTAGTAGCTTATACCTAGACAGACTGCAAGAGGCTATGCTGTGTAACCAAAACTTGCCTCCAAGCCAGGAATTTAAAAACAAGCTCCTACTTTGAGACTACTGGGAGCAACATCCAAGAGGTGTCATGAATGCCCAATGGCAATCCCTTCAACTTCTGTGCATATTCAAGATGGCGGCGCCCAGACAAGGGTTACGGCGCTGGGGCATCATGCAGATGCATGGCGTCATTGCTCCATGTCTGGCACGAGAATTCAAAATAAAAAAATGCTAAGGTCATGGGTTCAATGCCCAATTATAGGTCACAAATACTAGAGTTCTGAAGTTCATATCTGATTAATTACTGGACTCTTGACTCCTTTTCTTGCTCCTGAGTAGGATCCTGTTCAACCTGACTTTGAACTTCTGCAAAATCCTAACTACACTTTCCCTTGTACCCTCTGGTTACCGCAAATTGAACTTTACCCCTAGAGCTTCCTTGTTGGTCCAGACTCCTCTGTCTTCCAAGTCGCAAGGCCCTGATTGAGCAACATGATGCTCATCACCCATTTGTTTGGGATCACTGAATTCTAGAGGAACAGCAAATCCAAATACTCCTCTTACATCGTGCTTAGCAGATAATATTTATGCAGTATATATGTTCATTGATGTGCAAGTGGGGGGCAAGGTAGGTGAAACAATTAGCAGTATATAGGTATTGTATCTCTGTTTTCTACTTAGAAATACACATGTGGGACCTGTTATGCAGAATGCTTGGGACTAGGGTTTTTCTGGATAACTGATCTTCCTGTAATTTGGCTCTCCATACCTTAAGTCTGCTAAATATCATTTAAACATTGATTAAACCCAATGGGTTTTTTTTGCATTCAATAAATATTAATTATATCGTAGTTGAGATCATGTATAAGGTATTGTTTTATTATTAGAATTATGAATATTAGGAAATATTTTTTTTACATTTAAATTATTTGATTAAAATTGAGTCTATGGGAGAAGGCCTCCCGTAATTTGGAGCTTTCTGGATAATGGGTTTCTGGATACCTGTATGTTTATTGACATGGTTACATCTGTAAATAAAAGAAAAGCCTGTGTTAAAGAACGGAAAAAAAAAAAGATAAGAAATTCATTATCTATTTTATAGCATGTTTATGGGTGATGATTCAGAAAGAATTGGGCACCTCAACTTTGCCTGCATACCTGAGATTTACAATGTATCTGTACATTTATTTCTATGGACAACCTGAATTCACTGAATCCATATTGTTTTATTATTATGATTATTATTATTATCAGCTGGGGCTTAAACGCTACCTGTTTTCACAGAAGAGTTTCTTACCCTTAACTAGAGTTGAGGACTTGATTTTAAATGCACTACTAACTTAGAATGCTAATGGATAGTGTACGCACAATGAGGGGCCTTGATGTGGCATGTGAGCTTACATATTTTGACCAAAGTGTGGTACTAACACCACATCTTTATTTTCAGGCAAACCGTGTGCTGGCAATTTTTCTTTCTTTTTTATAAATTGTATAGTGCTTTTCCCCTGTTGGACATGCCAGTACAAGATAAAAGCATGGCAAATAGTGTGAGATTCTTGTATCACACTCCATACTCCAGAGATATGAAGGTTTAAAGCATAGTTATATCCTAAATATGGTTATTGCTTTAAAAGAGAAGGAAATGCTTGCTGCACTTCGAGGTTCCAAATGTTACACACCCCAAGTGATTGTATTGACTTCCATCTTCTTCTGTGTTCAAATTTCCTGGGTCAAACACATGCACAGTTGAACGAACTTCTACTGCACTTGCGGAAGAACAGGGGCAATCCTGGCCCCTCCGCCGCCTGAGGCAGCTTGCTCTTGCTGCCGCCCCTCCCCCGTGCTCTCACTTTTTTGTACCGGAGGGGGGTCCACGAGGGTGGCAGAGAGGGCCAAAACACTAGCGCAGGATACAATTATGCTCTCTGCACTAGAAGAGCCAAATTCCCTGTTTGAAAACTGGAAATTTGTCTCTCATGGGACCTAGTGGGTTGCTGCCACCTGAGGCGAGATTCTCAACTTGACTCATTGGTGGAGCCCCACTGCAGAAGAAGATGACAGAAGATCGCTCTATGGTGCTCACTGTTATAACCCCAGGCTGGTGCCGTTTTCTGCTGACAGGAGCACAGGCCCGGAGTTTCAAGTACGTCAATACAATCACTTGGGGGTGCCCAACATTTTGCAGCAAGCCTTTCCTTCTCCTTTAAAGAGTTACTATGTGGTTGGTGCTTTGGTGATGTGCCAGAGTTGCATCAGCCCCATTTATTGATTTCTTACATCCCTTGTCCCAAACCATTATTCTATGATATATTCATAGAAATTATTCTGTGGGTATGTGCCATTGCCAGCATCAAGTCAAAGCAGTTTATATTTATGCAATTAAAAGGGGCTTTGTAGAAAGGGAACATTTGCATTTTTGTTCATTAAGGTTATATAAATGTATTGCTAGGAGAAATAAGTCAATTGTATTTTACTGGAGTGAAGCCGTGTTGTACTTGGGCATCTGATGACTAGAAGGGGAATCTATTAAGGATTTCCCCTGTGCAAAACTTGTAATCAGCAAACAGCAGCATGCTTGACATTTTAACTTCGCTTATTGACAGCAGCGGTGCCATACTGATGTAGAAAGTGCTTTATACACAGTTCCAAAGCTGCAATGCTTCCCATATCTCTTCCTGATATGCTGCAATCTAATAGGCTGGATGGCAATAAAACCTAAAATATATCTATCCCACATGATATTTCTTTGTCACCATGTGACTGGCTAAGACTGCCTTGTGTTTCCAGTAAATTGAAAGTCAGAAAATGATTAGCCATAAGGTTTGTAAACATCTACCCCCAGCTTTTTTTTATTTTCAGCTTCAGGCTCCAACCTTTTTTTTTACTCTGATTATATTTCTTCTTTACAATTCAGATTGGGAATGAGATAGAATGTGCTCAGAATGAGTAGAAGGATGCGGTAGTGCTCTGAATACTAAAGAACAATAATAGGCAAGAGTGGAGATGTGTCCAGGAGAGGAAAAGAAACAATTCATAAGATGTGAATAGGTAAGCAGCACGATGCTGAGCTTCCGCCGACACTCTCCTCTTTCTTCCGTGGATTAAGGTGTTTTTAGGTTTGCTGTTCTTTCAGAATAATGGCTTATTGGATGCTGAGATGCTGTAATATAAATTTAGCAGACATGCAATTGCAAAATAATATCCACTCTCCTTATACTTGGTAACCTTTCTAGCAGTGTATCACTGTCAACAATCTTTGTTAAAGGGAAACTACTATATATATATATACCACGTTAGCCAGATAATTCTGTTTGTCAAAAAGCAGCATTAGGGGCAGGACCATACTGCCTGCAATTGTTAAAAGAACTCCCATGGGCATCTTTTAAATCAATTTATATTTACTGTAGGCTCATATCTTATTCATTGCAATGAAGGTGGTTTTAAAGGGCAATAAAAGTAAAAGTTATATATATATATATAAACACATGATACGATCAATGTACATGTAAGGTATACCTTACGATGAGCTTTACCTTTACCTATTTGCTCCAGATGAGCCACTTTCTCATGTCTGAGTCCTCACAATTAGTTAAGGCAGGGTGTTGCTGAACTACAGTTATCTGGTAGGGCACAATAAATGGATGCCAGTGGTTCTTAACCATAGAACTGGTTATTAAACATGGCCGACAAAGAAGCTTATCAGAATAATGCAGGAATACAGAACATTTGTGCTTAAACTTATACTCACAGCACACCTTGGTCACTTTATATTCCCATAGGGTATACAGAGACACTCCTAGCCTTCAGGCCTTATCCTAAGTGGAATCCAGAGATAGCTTCCTAGTTCCTGAGTCTGGACACTTAGATCCCTACTTCTGTGAATTAGTGCACCTGGGAACCTAGTTCCACTAAGACTAATCAATGGAACCTTGGGCTGCTCAGCTAAATAACCTTAATCTGACTGTCACTGACTGTCACTCCAAGAGTGATCTACTGAAGAGTATAGCCTACCACTTACTAGACCTGACCTGTCTATGTTCCACTAAACCCTTCTTGCCTGCTCAGGTAAGGGTTGTGCTCAGTTTATTTATTCTTACATACTGCAACCAAGTAACTAAGCACTTAAGGGGTCATACTTTGACTTAGGAAACAAGGGCTTACCTCCCTGCCGAGACTAAGGCCCCTCTTAGCTGCCTTAACTTATGAGAAGGCACATATAGATGGCCAAACCTTAACTCTTAGAGTTAGGCCAGACAGGAAGATTCGGGGAGATTTGTCACCTGGCGACTAATCGCCTCTTCTTTTGAGCGACGAATCTCCCCGAATCTTCCCATCTGGCCTTAGACGAAACAAAACTACCAGTCCCCTACATACATATACTCATTGATTTGCTGTACAGTGTTTGCCCTCAAGGAGTGCTATACATATAAAAATATACATACATACTGTAAATACATTTCTCTGGTTTACACAAAGTCTTGCATGGAGAAGGGGAGGGTGCAGTGCAGGAGAAGATCAAGAAAGTATGAGAATAATAGGGTATAGGGTATAATTTGATTAATTTAGTGCTAGGTTTAGTGCTAGGTTAGCTGGCAGTTGTATTTGTGATAATACAAAAGTAGTAGATTCTACTCTGTGGAATAAACATGAATGTCATTGATTTTATGTGAAGAATACCAAGAAGGTTAGGGTTTTGAGTGTGCTATAGGTGGAAAACTATATATATATATATATATATCACTTCTCCCATCATGTGTGGTTGTGCACTTACCTCATTGTGTAATTGTTTTGCAGAAAATGCTACAAAGTTGGCACAAGGTCTAGCAGCCCATGGCAACCAATCAGCAGGTAGAATTTAGCAGTCACCTACTGTTAATTCACACATGCACACACAAAAACTTTTGTTTTTTCTATACAGATTGGTCCCCCTTACAAAGAAATATGTTTGCTGATAAATGATATTTGTAGCACTGTGTATAGAGTCACATCTTTCCAAGGCTGTTAAAGTTCACTTTTCTCTGTTTTGCATATATACCGACTTTTAAGGGAGTTGTAATGAGCAATTAAACTCAAATGATGGAAGACTAGCTTAGATAAACAGCCCTTGTGTAATGAAAGTAATGAACTAATATTTAGTATGAGGTTATTTCCTTTCCACCACTCCACCACTGTTATTTGCCACACTGATATATGAACTAAGGAAAGATGGTGCATGAAGTTGGTTTATTCTCTTCCCACATCGGGAGGAATATGTTTCAAGGCCATTTAACTGCTTTGCTGCTGACAATGTTAGTGGAGCTGCTGCACAGAGGAAATTCATTTGCTGGCCTTAAACGCTCCTTGGGGGCTGCCTGAAATTACTTTTAATTTTTAGTGCTGTGCATTTGCCATTTTTGAAATATGTTCAACGGCTCAGAAAGATAAAAGACTGGTAAGAGTTAAGAGCTGAACGCCTTACGCATGGCACTTCTTATTTATTTCTATTATGTTGCTACAGAATTGCAATGCAGTTTATTTTGTGCAACACTTCATACCCAGTGGTGTTGTGCTGGGAAAGATATACTGAGGTGCAGGCAAACACAAGGCAAACCCTCCTAAGATATGGCAATGGGTGTATATATATATATATATATATATATATATATATAAAAATACTATATTTTCCCATATAAACACAGTAATTAGTATGATATTTATTAGCTACTGATTACAGCTTTGTTGGATTGTAGTAGAAAGTCAGAAGAACTTGGAAGAGGTGATGCAAATTTGAAAGGTAATATTATTTCTCATAACATGATCAGAGATGTCAACTATTTCCAATGAGTTAGCTATTCATATTTCAGTGCTGCCATTCTATTCCTATTGATTTTCGGCAATCTTAGCACAAGGTTGAATCATTCCTTAAATGGCCTTGTACAGCATCATATCAGATCAGTTATTTACGACAGCAAGAGGAGTTGCAATCCCAAACAATTCCCTGCAACAAGTTGCATGTTAAACTCCATTCATTAAAGTTCCTATTGGCACTTTAACACTAAGCTCTTCGAATGTTCCTGCTCCTATAGACAAAGAAAAATCCTGGAGCTACCATTGCATCCTAACCAGGGGTAGCACCAGGGTTCCCCTCACAGGTGCAGCTCACTTGCAGCTAAAGAATCAGGTATAGACATCAATCTATACATAACAACACCTCAAGAAACACAGAAACAGAGCAGACCTTTTGTTCCATTAATGACACATGACCTGCAGCATGCAAGAAGAACACATGGTTTAATGAGTTTTTATTCTGTGAAGAGTTTTAACAGTTGAAATGGAGACCATATTATCATACTCCTTGTACAACATCACATGTCCGGCAAGTTCTTTATGAAGCCAACATATGTGATAGGCAGAAACGAAAGGTTCTTAGTTGCCAAAATGTCAAAAATACACCGATGATAATAATACAATAATCTCCACTGGACAGGTGCCAGTTGACACCCAGTATACATTTAAAAATCCATAGATATTTCTGTTTTTCTCATAAATTAAGAATAAATAAAGTTCAGTAAAATTATAAATAAAAAATGCACTTGCCTCAATCCACCCATTTTGTGGCTTATATATCAATATTCAGAATCAGGTTATTTTTATCAAGTTGCAGCACCAATTTCAGACTTTCTGACTAACAAAATATTGTACATCTCTCCCAATGTTCCCCACTGTACAACACCCCAATCTAACTAAACTCACCAGTAGGCCTCATCCCTTCTCAGGTCTGCAAATATGGATAGTGCAACTAAATAGGGAGAGGGGAATTCTATCTATCAAAACTAGACCAATTTCTACAGCTTGTTTTAGAACAAGAATAACAAAAGCAAATAACTTATCAAAGCCAATTATCTATCTATCTATCTATCTATCTATCTTTCTTTCTTTCTATCTATCTATCTTTCTATCTATCTATCTTTCTATCTTTGCTTACATCAATGACTTATTACCTAGGGGTCAGTGCAAATGTTGGACTGCTAAACCCTGAGCCCTTTAAGGGTAAGCCAACCCCACAATAATAATTTGCCTAATAAAAGAAAACATAGCTAAGCAACTTTCAAATATGCAATTGATAAAAATTGTCAGTGCTTTTAAAATTATTTGTAAAAACAATAGAGAGCAGCATTAGCTTAACTCCTGGTTGTTACTTTTTAAACAAAGTTGCAAAAGGCCTTGTCTTACATTTCAACAGTCTGAGCCATCAGGGCAGAGAATAGAAAGGGACAGAAACACAGCTTTCGAAAAAAAAAAATACCTATACAAATAACCTAAAAAAACCATAAAAAATGTAATGAATGTATATTGCAAGGTTGCTTATGATTAGGTTTCCTTCTATTAGGCAGAATTTTTGTTTTACGCTGACATTCCCCTTAAAGGAGAACCAAACCTGTAATAGAAAAAAACCCTCCCCTGGGTAGGCTCCCCCCCAGCCTACCTGCCCCCCAGGCAAATGCCCCAAATTTCTTACTTACCCCTCTGTGCAGATTCGGCCACAGAAGTACATGGGCCCCATCTTCTTTATTTGGTCTCCAGCGTTTTTGACGCATGTGCAGTTGGAGTAAATTTCTGGTCCCGAATAACTGCTTATGCGCTGCGCAGTGGTTCAGACATCTACTCCAACTGCGTATGAGCGGAAACTTCCGAAAAAGAACAAAGAAAGAAGATGACACCCGGGAACTTCCATGGCCCGTATCTGTATGGAGGGGTAAGTAAAAAATTACACTACTCAGGATCTTGATGGAGCCCTGTACCCAACACCTTAAAAACGCACAATGTACAGGGATCCTATGAATCTTTTTAATGGGCTACCAACAGATACAATCCTTACATGGAGGGTTCAAGCTGCACCTTCCATGTTAGGGGGTGCAATGTTTGAGTTGCAGTCACAAGGCTATGCCTCTCTAAATAAGGTAAAAATATTTGCACAGTAGCAAAAAAATTTGATGCCAGTGTCGGACTGGGACACCAGGGGCCCACCCAAAAACCTTAGACCAGGGGCCCACTCTCAATACTAATATTCTTCTCAATCAACCTCTATTCTCCTAGTTTGTTTTCTTTACATACTATAATCAATTATTCCATCTATTTAGCCTCTTTGTTCTCATAGAAATAGGGGATGGCCATGAAATAGGCCAAAAGCAGAATGAGGGCCCACTGACACCTTGGCCCACCAGGAGTTTTCCTGGTATTCCGGTGGGCCAGTCCGACACTGTTTGTGGCCTTATTTAATGTCTTTTTTCAGTCACTATCTTAATCTTGGTAGTAATGGTAACTGAATTTTTAACATAAGTATTTTATGCATACAGTTTTTCTGCAAAACTGGGTTGCAATTTGCAGCTTTTAGTTATCTCACTACTGTGTTTAGTACTTGTTCATTCATTAGGACTAAGACACACAGGTGTTTGTTGAATCTACTTGTCATAGCTGCAAAAATAGACAATTCTGATAATTACTGATAATTGTCTCTAAGGGTTAGTCCACACCAGGCGATTCTTGGAGATTAGTCACCTGGCGACTAATCGCCTCTTGTTTTGGGTGACTAATCTCCCTGAATCATTTACCCCTGCTGGCTGAAATGAAAAGTCACCTGCAGTAATTCACACGTGGCTTTCCGAAATTTCCCAAATTGCAACTGGTGTGGACTAACCCTTAGGGGCAGATTTACAAAATTCATGTGAATAATTCGAAGTTCGATCGAATTTAATATAAATTTTAATCTTTGAATATGGAAATTAGGCAAATTCGTCCATCGAATATTCAAATTTGAATGATTCGAATATTCAAATAAAATTTTATTCCAATATTTGAATATTCGATGGTCGAATAACTTCCCCTTTAAATTTTTATTCGACCACCTACTTCACCAGGATCAAGCTACCGAATTGGCAATCCTTAGCTGAGATCGAATAAAAAAAATTAGTTTGATCGATCAAAATCGTTTGACTATTCGATCGATCAAATTTTTTATATTCGATCAATCGAATTGCAGTAAATCCTTCGAATTTGATAGTCGAATTCGAAGGATTTTACCTCCACACTATTCCCATGGTCGAATTTCGAATCTTATTTAATTCAAAATTCGACCATTAGTAAATCTGCCCCTTAGTGTGTTTTAGGCAAATTTCAGTATTGTCTATGACATGAGTATTTTCTCGGGTTTGTTAGCTGGGAAAAGTAGCTCAGTGTGTCTTCATGTGGTGTCCAGGCAGACCATGTGTAATTAGCCTACATGAATACTATACTTTTGCACTAAGCTTCCTCCTTCCAATAGAACATTAATTAATGAATCCCATTATATATCACAAAACAACAATGTTTACCCAGGTGTTTGCCCAACATTAAGATTTTTAACTGACCAGCAAATGCTTAAAGATGATTGGTTGCTACAGGTAGCTAGAGTTATAGCAATTTTGCACCTTCTGTTACAAGAGTCCATAGGCTTTTTGTCTTTTATTTGATGCAATTGGATGCCACAGGTTGCCAGTCCCTGCCTACTAAAGACAGTGGATAACTAAGAATTCCATTAAACATTATCTTACAACAGAGAAAGAGAGAGAGATAGAAACATTTAATGCTGTGCCATTTTTAAATTTCTTGAAAGCCAATTTTATCATATCTAAATAATAGGCTTGAACTCTGTGGAATTTCCTCAAAAAAGACACCTAGGCCATTGGGGATTATTGCTTAATTACATCTGTATTTTATGTACATTATTATCACAATTAATCACACATGCTGATGTAAGGGATGCTCTATTCTCTTTTATAGGAAGTACAATAAAAGGCACATGATAATTTGTTGTAGGAGTTGTGCACCAGTTTGTAACACAAAATCTAGCAACGCAAAGGATCTTTTGTCTTGGCCTTCACTCTTTCTAGAATACCCCCTGCATTTTTTCCATATCTTCTGAGCCACAAGAAGTCCCATGTCTGGTCCTTTATTTTCACTTCTTTCCAAACAAGTTTCATGACAATCAATCCACTCAGTGGATGGTCCATTATCAGGTTTTCTTCAGTTAAAACTTTCATAAGGGATGTCCTGTTTTTCCAAGGTTTATACAAATAAACATAGCCTTGTGGTCATCCAAAATCTTGACTGAACATCCTCTCTCAAAAAAATACATCAATTTCTTCCATGTTTTATCCAGTTTCTTATTATCCATTTTTGTCCCGAGCACCTTTGCACTACTAAGCGTAGTCCAAAATTGGCATCCTTGGACATTTCAACCTCCAGACAACGACCAGTGTCTCTGTTAACTATGGGGCTGCTCTGTAAAAAAGGGAAAACATAGCGTATGTGCTTAAATGTTATCAACAGGCAGTAAAGTTAGTGGCTTCATCTACCTATTCTTCTTGTTTTAATATGCATGAGTTGCACAGCACTGATATACTTGATTTTACAAAATTGTAAATTCCATAAATATTTACCTGTGTAATGATAATGATTAAGTTGTAGAGCTGCAAAAGTGTATCAGTAATATGATGAACATATTTATTATGGAAATGTAAGTGAATGTGTAAATTATAAAAAAGTATAAAGACTGGGAACATTAACGGAGTCTCTTTGCAGAGGTGTATTTACCATATAGGCATTAAGAGCCTGTGCCTAGAGTGGCAGCTTTAGGAGTATGGCCCTCAAATGTGTATATGGTAATAAAAAATCCCAACCCCCTCCAGCAGCAGAGGTGAGGGGTAGAGGAGCCCATGTAGCAGTGTCCAGCACAAGTGATACACATGAGCACTCACAGGTCCGGTGCCTAGGGTGTTTAGGCATACCTACATACACTATTGTCTCTTTGTAACCCTCAGCAAGTAGTCAGTAAAGCTGTCAAAAGAGTATTGAAGGCAAAAATGTAATTTGTGCCATGGGTTTAGTGATCAGATCAGGTGTTAATATACAAGACCATTATTTCTATTGCTACTGTGACAGATTTGGAATATCACCTGTGTAAAATCCCAAAGTTTTTGAGCTGATCGGGGGACATCGTCACATTTCTTTAGTGTTGGGGTTCTGCCTTTTCCGTCATCAATCAAACACTTTGTATCAGGAAGGAAGGATGTGGAACCCAGTGGGCCTAACTGAAGTAGACCTTCACTGCTGTAGCGTACAAGCTGTAGGAAAAGCAGAAGCAAATCTGAGTTTGAAAATGTTTCAGTCAAAATAGACATCATTAAAGTTTCAGTATAGGGAACAAAGCCAATTCTGCATTCTGTATAAGTAATGCATTTTACTTTGTACAGGCAGTGTTGAAGTGTACATAGGGTCTCATTAAGCATTACATTTTGGGCTTGAATAACCCTAAACAGATTAGATTTGCTAAAAAAGTTAGATATCTCTGTAATGACTTTGCTGAATTCAACTGGAAAATGTTGCCACAGGTACCGCAGTTTCTCCAACAAGTAGGGGGAGTGATTTTGAAATAATTTATTCAGCCTGTCTGAGGTGTAGTTAGGGTTGCCACCCAGCTGGTATTTTACCGGCCTGGCCGATAAAATACCTGCAAGGGCCAGGGCCGGTATTACAAATTTACTGGCAATGTAGGTGCCGGTAATTTGTAATACCCTTACAAAAAGCCCTCGGCCCTTCACTTTAAACGTATTTGTTCCCTGATGGTGTGGTGGCTCCGCCCCTTAAGCATCATGGCCCGCCCCGTTGCTTGTCATTTCCATGACTCCGCCCCTTTACGTCACTCCCCACCCCTTTTCCGCGCCCCCCAGCACTAGCCGGATTTTTTTTTTTTAAAAGATAACAACCCTAGGTGTAGTACCATAAGGTTAGAATGTTCTTAGAATGTTCTGCCGTACACTTGAGACCATTCATTTGGCATTTTCCCAAATTAGGGGCCAGTCTGTGGACTCTATTGACTGTGGTAGGGCTGTGTCCCATTTGTCCATTTACTTGTGTCTCCGCTGTGTAGAATCAATAGGCAGAGTACGTAGTTGGTAAATTCTGGAGATGAGGCCTTTCTGAGGTAGTCCATTCACCACCAGTAGCTCAAATGCTGTGGAAACAATGACCTATTTAACCTCTACAACACCCTCCACCTCTCTCCTCCATGTTCTGGATTATTGTTCAATGTAGGGACCAATTTTTCAAAGGCAAGGTAAAATGATTTATTGAACTTATATAAAGTATGTACTGTACATATTGGCCACATTCCCTTCAGTGAGAAAATGTTTTCTCACTGAACTGATTCTGGCCCATTATTCTTTAAACTGTACGCATAGAATAAAATAATACCATTAAAGCTTGCGTAGACAAAAATGTTAGAATAATAAGTAAAATATGTCAGTCTCTCTTTAATAACTTCAGTGGGTCACAGTTGTATGGTCTAATTTGGTGGTGATAAACCAAATTAACTATCGAACGCTTCTTTGACCATAGAATATGTTTGTCACGTGATTCAAGTGTTCAATAATAATCTGTTGTTTTACCTGTGCCTGAATTGTTCCTAAAAAAAAAATATATATATATAAAAACGTGCACAAAGAATTTCATGTATTTCCAAAATATATACTCTTCATGTTGAGCTTACATTAATAAACCTCTGCTTCAAAGGAACAGTAACACCAAAATTATTTTGAAGTAATGAGATTATAATGTACTGTTGTGCTTTAATGGTACAACTGGTGTATTTGCTTGAGGTAATCTATATAAACATGCTCCTGTAGCCATGAAGGCTGCCATTCAAAGCTGAAAAAGGAAAAAAAGCAGAAGACACACACCAGATAACACATATGTATGTATACAATGGGATTCTTCAGAATGTATCTGTGATCTACTGTGTATCCTGTGATTGAATAGCTGCCCCTATGGCTACACAGCAGCTTGTTTATGTAAACTATAGTTTCACAAATGCAGGGCAACTGTTGTCGTACCATCAAAAAAACCTGTAGTTTTTGGTGTTACAGTTCCTTTAGGCATTCCTTTCCATATGTGATTTATATTGAGTTTACCCTGAACATTTAGTGCAGAACCTGTACCCAGGCATGGGCTCTACTTCTTCTTCTGACACAGACTTTTTTTAAAAAAAATTTCTGTGTGTGCCACTGTATTAATCCTGGCCATCTGCAGCACACAATATGAATTTGTGATCTTCCTGGTAGCTGGGGGGAGCTCAGCAAGAGCTGAAGAGGAACAGAGTAACGTGAAGCCACCTGCCATTTTCATTTAATGCATTCATGCAGAGCCGAGACTCACTGGCTGAAAGGAAGAGCTAAGGGTGGTAATTGCTATGGGGTAGAACAGCTGGAAATCTGAACATACTTGAAATGGTCCAAAACTGGCTTTTTCTCCTACAGAAAATGTCTCTCCAGAAGTTTTATACTTTATTCAAACCCTATTGTATCAGATACTAAGCAGAATTTATTCCATAAAGTTTAGTGCAGTCCTAAAGGCATTCATTTTTATCATGGCTATCTAAAGGAACGTTACTGGTATACCTGTGAATCTAAAGAACCGCTATCAGTTGCCCTGGTGTTTTATTCCCTCTGAAATATTTCCATTAGGTCTAAAGTAGCATTGTTGGTGTAGATGGCAGCTGTAGGGTGTAGAGAGATGATAGGCTCTATGTACAGTAAATGTGTGTGTTTGTGGAGCATAAAATCAACATAAAATGTAGCCATATCAGGTTAGTTAAATAAACAACTCTTCGACTTCTAGTTGTGAAAAGTTGCAGTCATTACATAACTCTCTCAAACATTTTTTGCTTTGAAGAAAATTAAATTGAAGCAACAGAATATCTGGCAAATCTCAATGAAATTGAAGAGCAATTTCAAAGCAATTTAACAGCTAAGAAAGTAATATGATTTTGTTAGTGAGGGAAAACTGTTGTCTAGTCCAGTCCAAGGAATTAAGCCGAGACAAATAAGAATCTTGGTTCATTTAAAACAAATGCGTCGGGGGATCTTGTGAGTTTCAGTAGACACAAATTGAATTGTAGATTATATATTTTTTAATACCAGAAGCTGCAATGAGTTAGTTACTTCTCAGGTACTCAGAGGATTCATTTTGGTTTGGAGAAATTATATCAAAAAGAAATCTGTGTCAGTCAAAACTGATTTAACATTATAAGGCTGAATGAAGCAGCATTGGTAACAAGTCAAATAAAATAAAGTTATTTTATATCCCTTTAATAGAAATGGTAGTTGGTCATTTCCATGTTTATCATTGGTAGCAGGCACACTTTTAAAAGAAATGAACTTAAATAATTGTTTCTAACCCGTGGGTCCCCCAGGCTACAGCCTCCCCACTTGTAGACTACTGCTTGTTCCGTATGCATGCAGATCCAGGCACCTGTGAACCCAACGGTCTACTCCTAGTTGGGTTTGTAATTCACCAGTGACGTCATTAGATCCCAGCAAGTGTGCCAGGCCCAGTAGCACAAATATAAATACATTTTAAAATAAAAAACAATATTAATAATAATTGAATAAGCTAGATGGGACCCTGATCACATTGGGTCTGTGCATTAATCTGCCCCTGGTTTTAGCAAGCTAATAAGTTCAGAATGGATAGGCAATAAACTTGGTTTAATCTGTAATTCTTCCTGCATGATTAATGGTTCAAACAGTGTTCCTGGGCAATCAAATGTTGTGGTTTTCTCTTGATAAGAACACTGAAAAGCTTTCTATTTTGCAAGATAGTTAGGGAAAACTATTTTCCCCCTTATTGTCCAAAAATGCACTTTACTGCAGCTTTAGATACACATAAAGCATGAAGTGCTTGATATGGGTCTCTGGATAAAGTAGTAAACATATAAGGCATATGAAATGCAAGACTGGGCACTGTCCAGTAACAGGAGTTGTCACAAAAAATAGTCCCCTGAGAAATAGATACAAGTACAGAGAAAGAAAACAAAGTACAGCCCTATGCACTGGACACACTGCATTTTGTTCTATTATGTTTTTGTGTATTTAAATGTCATTATTTGCACTAGGTATGTGACCTGATGGGCAACTGTGATGTAGGATTCATATTGTGAATATATGATGTATTTTTAACTTTTGTAGGTGGGGGGTGCCACCTTTTGTCCCGAATAAATCCGGCAGGTGGTGGGGCCAGGATGCAATGGGGGTGGGGGTGTTACACTGCAGGGAGGGGTGGATCATAACATAAGGGGCTATGACATGGCAATCAGCGATTGCCCGATTTCCGGGTCAATCATAGGGAATTCTGCCTGATTTTCCTAATTTGGAAAACTGGGCAGGCAGTTTTGGCCCAGGCAGCCCTTCAAAAAACTTGGCTTTTCAGGTCAACAGGTGGAAACCCTATCTTTAGGTGCATATAATGTTTACATTTTATATTTCAACCCTTCTTCCTAAAGAAACATTGGGATAAGGTTTTTTGCTGCAGTCTGATCATTTTTGTTGTGCCTAGAAAACTCCATGTTGCAAACAGTGCATAGCACAATATATGAAGAGAGTATGTTGCAAACAGTGCATATAAAATATATGAAGAGAGCTAATATTGAGAGCAATGAACCAGAAATGGCATTATCAGAATATGCAGTGCAGTGCTGGTGTTGAAAATGTTAAGCGATTAAATTTTTGCTCTCACACGCAGAAGTTAAAATGAGGAGCCTCTTCTCCTGTCACCCTGAATTCTTCTTCAAAAGAATAATAAACTGCAGCAAGAAATATTTATGCCTAGAAGATTGGCATTCACAAATAGCCATTATGAAAACAAAGAGTTTAGCTGATCGTTATCTTAAATTTATAGGACTGCGCTGTTGTTGGTAATAAGAAAATTTATGCTTGGGTAAATGTAACTAAACAGACAGGAAATGCTATTAAGATATGCTGGGACAATAAACAACAGGAATGAGTATTCTTTTATTGTTGCAAGAATGCCCAAGTTGGTGTTTTCAAGCCTTAATTACACAAATACACATATTTTCACTACTTCTGGCATAAAATATTATGTTTTTATTAAGAAGGGAAGCCTCTTGCATTTAAAGTCTCCATATAATTAAACAAAGTTAAAGGACCAGTAACATCAAAAAATAAAAGTGTTTTACAGTAATAAAAATATAATGCAGTTTTGCCCTGCACTGGTAAAACTGCAGTGTTTGCTTCAGAAGCACTACTATTGTTTATATAAATAAGCTGTTGTGTAGCCATGGGGGCAACTAGTCAAATGAGAAAAGGCTCAAGTTACACAGCAGATAGCAGATAAGCTCTGTAGAACATAATGTTATCTGTTATCCATTACTTATCCTGTGCCATATAGCCGTTTTTCAATTTCTGCCATTGCTACTCAGCAGCTTGTTTATATGAACTATAGTAGTGTTTCTGAAGCGCACACACAGCAGTTTTAACAGTGCAGGGCAACACTACATGATATTTTCATTACTTTAAAACACTTTCATTTTGTCCATTTTTTCCTTTTTCATTCTGTTCCTTTAAGACACACGGGGACAGATTTCTTCCCAGCCAGATCGTGTTGCAGAATAATCTCCATTGGAAAGATCCCCCTTTGTATTATTTTATTTACATTGCTGTCTTCTTTCTGTTGTATATTACTAGGTTATATCTTTGGCAATTATAATTTGGTGTAATAATTATTAATACTATATATTGAGGGGCAGATTCATTAAAGGGAAAAGTGACTAATGCCAGTGAAAATTCACCAGCGTGACGTCATTCGTTACTTTGCCAATTTAATAACAAGTGCAGGCATTCCTTTGCTAGCGAAGGAGAAAGACGTTAGTGTTGCTTCGTATTCTAATGCCAGGCGAATTTTTGCTCGGGCGAATGGACATAACTCTAAAAAAATCACTAAGATGCGGATTTTACTGAATATTACCTCTTTTGCCAGACTTGCCTTAGCCAGCTCTTACCTGGCAAAGTGCACATCCTCAATCTTCAGTTACTTACATCATCATTTTTGAGTGTAATATATTCTGTAAGTCCAAAAAAAAAAA
>CM044432.1:140737399-140770356 GCA_024363595.1 Xenopus borealis | reverse complement strand
GTGGCCAGCAATGGATGTCAATGTGGTAACTGCCATTCATGCTTGTGTTATTTGTCAGAATCATGACAAAACAGCTATTACACATACACCACCACTTCAGCAAATACCATTCCCTGATTCAGCATGGGAAAAACGTGCTATTGATATTTTAAGTCCTTTTGCAGATGCTCCTATAGACTTCAGATTTGGTATAACTCTGATAGACTATTGCAGTAAATGGACAGAAATAGCATTTGTTTCTCATATATCAGCTACAGCAATAACATTTCTGTCTACAGTCTTCAGCAAAGAAGGTAATCCAAAGGAGTTGATATCTGACAACGGACAACAGTTTGAAATCATTCTGAGAGAGAGGAATAGTGTCCATAAGAAATCTTCAGTTTATTGCCCACAAGCAAATGGCGAGGTCGAGTGATTCAACCAAAGTCTGAAAGAAGTACTACAGACAGCAAACCTTACTGGGAAATCTTGGAAAGTGTTTACAACAGAGTTCCTACATAACTACAGAGAAGCTTGCCATGCAACAACCCAAGCATCTCCAGCTGAATTATTACAGGAGGACTTTACACAACACCCAGAGATTAATCACCAAGCAATGCGTATGTGGGCGATACTTATGTGGGAGATTTGTCTCCTGTAAAAGATTTGCTGGTGGTAAAACCTATGTGTTGTTTCAGTGTTCCAGCCTTCAAGCAGGTGGGTTTTACTACCAGCAATTATTTTTATATCTGGTGGGAAAGCTTTTTAGTCACCCGCAGAAGCAGAGATTTATCGCTGTCTTCCGGCTCTTCAGGTCTTCTTCCTTCACTTCAGTAATTTCCCTGACTTTCATCACATGTGCCTTTGTCAAAAACCATAAGCCTCCTCCAACTGCGCACACGCCGATATGGCGCTTACTTCCCGGAGAAGACTGAATAGCTGAAGATGGTGCTTGTGAGCTCTGCTGCACTGAATCTACAATGAGGGGTAAGTAAAGACTAAGGGGCAATTACAGAAGTAACAGCTAGGCTGCAGGGGAGCAGAGAGGGGGGTCTATGTAGGGCAGGAGGCTAGTGGTTTTTATGATTAAGGGTTTGGTTCTCCTTCAAGGGCGGAGACATGCAGATCTCATCTTAATGTCACTGTGGCCAGAATTCAGAACTGCTACTTTAATACAGACACAGTCAAATTTAGAGCCATATATCCAAACTGCTGACAACCTATTTTGGTCCTTTTAGCTCCCATTAGTGCAAAAAGTTGGAACATGGCTTCTTTGTTAATGGATAAGGAAACCAATTTGGTTGTAATTTTGGCCAGTTGTTGGAAGCAATACCCTTCAACCCTCCAATTTGTATTTTTTACTTACCTCACCATAAGTTATTGTGTTATTGTACACTCGCATTTCTGGATATACATTTTCCAAGTACCATTTAAAATTACGACATTGAAGTTTCTGGCGCAGAGCGACTCTCTCTGAAATATCCCCAAAATCCACACCGGGGTTCTAAAAAGATAATATAGCACAGAGTAAGTAGTGATTTCTACATTTTATTATACCCAGAGATATGTATAAAGCTCTGCGCCAAATGTATACCACATTTCGACAATAAAAAAAAAATCAAAAATTAAAATAAAACTTTATATAATAGATTACTATTACAGTAACAAGTATAAACCAATTACTGTTAGTGTTTTCTTGCCAAATGATTAATAACATTTTACTGCTCTCTTTATGGATTTATCTAGCAAATGGGCTGGTTCTGGAGTGCAGCATGTATATATCTATAATTATCATGATATAGTTATATATTGATTCTTCATACAGTTGTACCTAAACAATCCCTACTTTCTGAGACAAATTGGCACATTTAACAAGTACAAGTGTAGTTGCGGATATGTAAGTTCAGTAATGTGAAAAATCCCTTTCATTAAATATATTCATATTAAAATGTGCTTGCACTTGTATTGTTAAGCTTGGCTTGATTGGTCTGTGAGAGTAGCTTTATGGTTCCCAGAGTAGCCTGAATCAATAAATGTAACATACTTGTGCCTAAAGAATTGTGCCATCCAAACTGATAATTTTGAGTGTAGTTGCAACTGATTCATGTCAAAGTGCTAGCACAACAACATGCATTTAAGCACATCAGCCGTAATTTCTTATGGCACAACTCCACTTCAAGATTGCTATAATGGTAGAACTATGACAAAAAGTGAAGCACCATTTTGAGCTCTAATGGGTTTATTCCTTCACCATTCTGGTTTCCTGGCCAAAGGTTCCTGTGAAGAAACCAAAACATTGAACTTCATAAATCTCACTTCTCAAATAGCTTTTTTTAAATTTTTGCCCAGATCCTGTAAGTGCTAACAATTTTTGCTCTGTATTATTTGCTTGTGTAATATGTGTTTCTTCCTGTACTGGAAAAACTGTATTGCAGTTCTAGTCATTTCCAATTATTTTTTCAATCCAATGCCTACCTGCACCTACCGTTTCATTAAACTGCGCTGTCACACTAGCAAACAAATTGCTGGATTTCGCATAATGAAACCTTGAATGTTTGTAACAGAATAGCATTTTCTCACAATAATAGTCTCCTTCAGTTACTGACAATATCACAAATTTGAAAGAATACATTCTGCATATGATATAATTCCACTGAACTGTAAGCCTTTGCCTTCATTTTGCAATGAAATAATGCACATCTTGACAGTACTCAATTTATCACTTGCAAGAATAATACAATCGCTAGGTGGAAATACATTATTGTAATTGATATTGGTGTATATTGATTTTGCTTTTTGAGTCTCTTACGAATGATTGGTTCTCCAGATCGTAGCTTAGAAGGGACTATGCTGGTGACAGCAATTTTGACCTTGGAAGGTGCAGCAGATGAGTGCCAGTGTAATAAAGGAAGCACGTTTCTGTCTGAGGAACACTGGAATAACGTGTACACAGATTGTCTGGCATTTGTCACTCTGCACAGATGCTCCAGACCTTAGGGATACAAATCTGTTTATTTTTCATAAAGCTCCTTGAACATTTAGGTTTGCAACTGCCATATTGCTTCTACCAACGTCATTCTTCAGGCCACTGTCTTGGCTATATGCATACGAGTTTAATGCTATCCACTAACCCTGCCAAGCTATTTAGCTTTCATTTGCTGTAATGTTTACCTATGGGCAAATTTACAAAATTCACATGAAATGATCGAAGTTCGATCGAATTCGATCGAATACCGATCGTACAAATTTTTCGTGAAATGGGATATTCAAATTTGGCCTCTTCGATCATTGAATATTGAATAGATCGAATGATCGGATATTCAATAATTCGATCATTCGATGATCGAAGGAACCAAAATTTTATTCGACTGCCTACTTCACCAGATTGAACCAACCGAATTGTAATAGAAGCCTATGGGAAGCTTCCCATAGGCTTCTGAGGCTAAGTCCTGCTCAAATACCATTCGTACGATCTAAGTGTTCGATCGTTCGAATCATACAAATTTTTCGGACGCTCAAATGAAATTTTTTTTTTCGTGAAATCGAATGATCGTACGAATTAATCGAGAAATCTATAGCGAGCAAAATGATAGCCTAAAAAATTTGATAAGCATTCGATGGTCGAATGCTTGACGAATTTCGAATTTGGTCGAGCTAATTTTGGGGAATAATAGTAAATTTGCCCCTTAATGTTCCAGTCATCATAGTAATCAGAAGCTCTGCGCAGTTTGTGTGCATGCACAGGTTTCAGACTAGCTTCATGTACACATGCAAATTCTAAGGGATGTGCATAGGGTTGCCACCTTTTTCTGAAAAAAATACCGGCCTTCCTATATATTTATCTTTGTTTCCTATTAATAACATTGGGATCAACCATCAAAAATACCGGCCACACCGGTAAAACACCGGCCAGGGGGCAATCCTACATGTGCATGAAACACAACAAAGCTGTATGCATATACTACAGGGAGAATTGTGCATAGTGGAAAAGATTGGTAAATGCTGTTGCTCCCTAACACATAGTTTCCTTGTCCAGCACCATTCTAAATGTTCATGTTAAGATATGTATTGATGTTTGTGCTCTAATACAGATCCCATAGTAACCTGATACTGACAGAGTGCCATGATCTTTGTATGCTAAATCAGAAGTGTTAATAAAGTTTTGTCTTCTTGAAGCAAGAGAATCAAGGTGACTGTGTGCAGTTTCTCCTCTATCTAAAAGAAAGCTGCTGCCTCACATGAAATTGAGCTTATCCCATCTCTTGAAGGAAAACTATACCTCCAAAATGAATACTTGAGCAACAGATAGTTTATTTCAAATTAAGTGACATATTAAAGAATCTTACCAAACTGGAACCACCATTTCATGATGTTCTGTGTGCTGCCTCAGAGATCACCTGACCAGAAATATTTCAACTCTAACTGTAACAGGATGAAGTTGTGGAAGCAAAAGACAAAACTCTGCCTGTTAATTGGCTCATGTGACCTAACTTTATAGTTTGTTTGGTATGTTTGTGTGCACCGTTGAATCATACAATCCCAGGAGGCTGTCCTTATTTTTTAAAATGGCTATTTTCTATTTATGAATACCCAATGGCACATGATACTAAAAAAGTATATTATTATGAAAATGGTTTATTTACATGAAGCAGGGTTTTACATATGAGTTTTTTTATGCAATATCTTTTTATAGAGACTTACATTGTTCGGGGGTATAGTTTTCCTTTAAGCAGAATGGTAACAGTGCAACTGCATCTTTAATATTCCTTAAAATAAATACACAGATATTGACACAAGCAATTACAGACAGTTACCCTATAAGTCAAGGGCAATCTGCTGTAAGTATTGCTCTACTGGGGAAATATGGTTGTGGAGAAAATGCATAGGTGACACTAGGGTACTGCCCCATGGGGCTGTAGCTCCACTGCTTCAATCTGCTCTCTGGTGTATCTACCCTCCCCAGAGATACTGGGGCTCATTTCTAAACTTTGTGCAGGGCAGATTGGTATGCACAGTGAATATATTTACCCTGCACCTGGTTATATTTATAAAGCTGAATAAGAGTGTGCAAACAAATTTACGAATTTATTTTTCACACTGCGACTGGCTTTTTAAATATGACAAAAATCGCAAATTGAGACTATTTATGTGAATACTCTGAGTTTCAATGACGGCACAACTTTGAAGGCGGAGAAAATATTCACTAAACAGTTTAGCAAATTGCAAATTTAAGTTACCGTCAACGCCATTTTCGTGCACAACAACCTCCCACAGTGCCGTTCCCAATGCAAAGACCCGTCTGATTTGCGAGTCTTTTGCAAAAATTTATTCACAATGCGAATTCGCAAAAACTAGCACAACAGTGCAATATTTTAGCGTTCAGGAAAAAGCATGGACAACCATTTGAGAACAAAATTGAGCTGCAACTTTATAAATGACCCCTACTATTTCAGCCTAGGTGCAGACACATGAAGCAAATTGTGGAGCAAAATGCTAACTTAAATGTTAAGGTGCCAAAATACTGTATGCTCTGTTTGTCTGCACTCTGGTTGACGCAGTATCTCTGGGGGCAGAAAAACCTAAGAGCAAATTGAAGTGGAGGTGCTGTTTATTGGCCTGTGCTTATACACAGTGCTTTTATGCATGCAGTAGTAAATGCAATTGAGACGTTCCAATAGCTAGCACTTATTGGTTGCTACAGTTGCTACCCAGGTGCAAATGATTCATTGCTGATAAATGAACCCCAATGACATGAATACTACAAAATTCCATTCCCTAGGAAAGCTCAAAAAGTCAGTATAGATTTTTTACAACCGTACCAATTTATTCCTTAAAATACACTGTATTACAAATAACCAAAATATAACCATATAAGTAGGAATGATTATTATCTAAGATAAGGAGCCTAGTGGCTTTGATTACTTTGCTAATCTGGAATGGATATTGCAGATTACTTACTGTCATAGGTATATTCCAAGCCATATACACATGGGATTTGAACTCATCCATCCACACTTCAGCAGCTCTTAAAGCATTGCGCTTTGCATAGTAGTCAATGTCATTGTTGTAAGGCTTTTTTGTGCGTTCAATGTGGGCAACTCTGGAGCAAGGAAGGACTTCCATACTTCCACCACATTGCCATACCTGGAAAAAAAGGATCATAAAATATCATATCATAAAATAGTGTAACTGAGTAAAATATTCATGTAATGTATTAATATTTATAAATAATGTAGATTCTAATAAGGTAAATACCATACAGTTAAGCAAAGTTCTTTGGTATTCTAAAATATAAAACAACTTGGTTCAGTTACCTATAGCAACCAATCAGTGGTTAGCTTTTTAAAGCCAGCTGCAAGTAGAACAATGAAAACAGCAATTTGATTGGTTGCCATGGGTTACTGCCCACGGGCAAATTTGTCGAGTGTTGATAAATGACCCTCCTTATGTTTTCAGACTACTCAGTGATTCAAGTTTGAAACAGAAATGCTGTGTATGGGTTGCTACAGGAACAAAAGGATTCAAAGTATTGATCTGTGGAATCACTCACCAAAATAGAGACGTGGCCCAGGTGTTCCTGCCCCAGGCCCTCAGCTCAAGGGAGCGGACTATCCGTATATGAATCACAAAAAGTTGGTGCAAGGCACACTGGTAGACTGACGTATTGATCAGACCAGGAAAAATATAGTTGGCAAAAAAAATTAAAACTTTATTTATATATTCATCTCTTGCCTGATGTCCTATGGACACGAAACACTTCAGACGAGAGATGAATATATACAGTAAGTTTTCATTTTTTTATCGACTAGATTTTTCTTGGTCTGATCAATACGTGAGTCTAGCAGTGGGCCTCGCACCAACTTTTTGTGCTTCATATGGGTTTTTACAGGCCTGGTTATAGAAGAAACTTCCATATTGCTAATAGAGTTAATAGAGGCATTAAAGACTAAATAAACATTATTAGGAAGTTGATGAAGTCATTTGGGGAGCATAATTTGAATCCCCTTAATAACACCTTTATTGAAAGGGCTATTTGAGCATGTAATGATCTGTAAAAGCATTTGCATAGCAAGACACCAGCTTGTATGCACCAACAGGCAGCTCCAACACTCAAATCTCAGACAGAGCCTTCTACTTTGGCCCCTTCACTCTGTGTAACCAGGAAACCACAAATTATATAAAAAAAATAAATTATGTTCAAGGTATAGAAAATGCCAATCACTTACACCATTACTCCTGTCCGAGACTAGATCAGACATAGAGATTTTGGATAGATGCACTGACGGCTTCTTGAATTTGAGAATTTTCACTATTCCCTCTGAGTCTTCAACATGTATCTTTGGAGTAATTGTATCTATTTCTGCTCCAGATACATTTCAGAGGCTAAATAGCTAAATTCATATCTTACATAGTAAGTCAGGTTTAAACAGACACGTGTCAATCAAGTTCAGACTTTTGAATCTAACTACTGGTTGATCCAGAGGAAATCAAGAAACCCTGTTTGGAACCTCTCCAATTTGCTTCAGAGGGGGAAAAGATCCTCCCTGACTCCAAGATGGCTCGGATCAATCCCTGAATCCATGAATCAACTTGTAATATGAGCTATATTCTAAACCCCTGTATTCCCTCACTTGCTAAAAAGCCATCTAATCCCTTCTTAAAACTATCTAATGTCAGTCAATACTACTGATTCAGGGAGAGAATTCCACATCTTCATAGCTCTCACTGTTAAAATCCCCTTCCGAAAATATATCACCCCTTCCGTATATATATCATCCAGGTTAGGGCCAGAGAAAACATATTTAGATTAATGCAATTTTTTAGTTTTCCTGTAGTTGTTATGTAGTAACCATTGTCTGAAGCTGTCCACAAGCTACAAACAACACTGTTCTAATTTCATATATCACACTATCATATTAATAGTGAACACCTTCACTGACCATGTCAATCTAAAAACTTCCATATTCTTACTATAAATATATAAGAATATATGTATAAATATATAAGAAAGAGCTTTGGTTATAAATTGAGGCCATTTTTTCTACAGACTTCAGGAAATATTGTAACTAGTATCCCACAGCAATGAATTAGATTGTTTCTCTCCAATGTGTGGTATTGCTGATTTTTGCTATTGATCACTGTTATAAAAGGTGCACATGTTCAACAGGTCTAGTCTAGGTGAGGATATTGTCGGAGTGTGACCTAAGGTGGCCTCATACTGTAATGGATTAAGCATGTAAATGTTGTTATTGTTGCTTTGCTGATACACTATTTATTTAAACCTTCTGCTTTCACTTATCTGTATTGAAGTAGATTGAACAGAGTGCTTCAGCCCTGTATGAGGTCTCTTATCCAAGAGCCCTATTTTAGGAAAACAATCCTTATTTTTTCTCAATTTCCTTCATAAAAAAAGTACCTTATACTTATGGATAACTACTGTTTTATAATGATTGAATATTCTTAGTAGACTTAATATACACAGCATAAAATTTAAGCAAAGAACCTTTATCTGGAAAAACCCAGGTCATAGGTGTTCTAGATATGTCCCTCTAGGTATTTGGAACAAACTGTTCCAAGTAATGAAAGGTTAGGCCCAAGTGTCCTGGCTCCAAGGGACAAAAGATTACTACTGTTGAGTGATCCCATTCACCTAGAAGAGAAGGGTGCGTGAGTGCCATTTTGCTGCTGAATTGCATCAATGTAATAGTTTTTGGTTTTGAGAGAGATAGAGACAGAATGAGGGATCACCCTTGGGCACAAGAATATCTGGGTAAGTTTACATTATTGACATGACCAAAGAAAGTTTTTGATGCTCTGTATTTAAATATTTTTTTAAAGAAGAGTTTTTTTATAATGTGGATGATTTTTTTTTTTTAAATGGTTGGCCATTAAACATTGATTAAACAATGACTGAACAGTGTCACTTTAAACACATATACAGCAGTGATGCTGACCCCTGTGATAAGGAGAATAGAGGTTATTCAAAATCACTACAAAAGACTGAGGTTTTTATTTTGCAAAGCGTCCAAATACTCATTACTGTGGAACCTAGCAAACATGATCAGAGAAATCAAGTAAGTATCTCTTAACTGACTGTAGCACTAGAACAACGAAGAGCAGGAGAATTATAGCTGTGGCTGAGATTTCAACAAAACATATCAATCATCCTGGAGAACCTGTGTACAAGCAATTTGTAAAGGATGTGCATTAGGGCCTGGATTTGCATTAGGGATGCTGCAAGCACACTGAATAAACAAGAGCTATCATCAAAGGAATATTCAGGCTTTCACCTGGAGCTACATATATCTCCCCTGAACTGCTGCACAGAAAGCACCAGGAATCCCCTGCAGCTCACAAATGAACAGACAGATTTGTTAAATTAAATAGTCAACATTAACAAAAACATTTTTAAAAAACATTTAAAAATACATTTTTTTTTTTGGCTTGAAAAAAATAGCTTGTTGCAAATAATGGGATAATGAAAGTCTACCACTGTAACACAGAGAGCTATCCCCAACACTGAGATGACCTTCATAAATTATTTTCAGTGAATATGAAATTATTTCTTCGCAAACAGCCCAGAATCACTTCTTAATAAAATGCTATATTAATATTCATCAATTCTTGATGAACTGCAATGTGTCACCAGGCAGGAGTTGTGTGTCAGTTATTATCTTCTGCAGAGTGGGCCTATAATTGTAATGTGGGAAAGATGGCACTTATTACAGAAAAATATCATATAGGTAGCAACATAACAGGTAATATTCTGAGGAAATCTGCTGCTTGGGAACATGTTGGCCTTTGAATACCTGCACAAGAGGAACTTTATTTAGCCTCTGCTCACACACTTACACAGTCCCACAGGGCTGAAAGAGATGGCAGGTTGTAATGAGATCCTGGAAGGAAATCTGATTTCATTTGTCTAAATATATTCATGACAAGAGCTAGTCTGCTTCCTTGCATGGCACAAAATAGAATTTCAGCAAGAAGATAATGACAATAACTAATTCAGGCAAGAGTTTTGTTCATTTAAGATTTACACGTCAGTAGATAATAGGGTATTAACCCTTTGGATGGTGACCATACCCTTTTGGACACCAAATAGAATAACTTCCCTTGGATTAAAGCATCAGGGTAAAGCTGGCTATACATTTTAAGATCTGCTCATATGTCAAGGTCACCTAATGAGCAGACCCATCCCCAATAGTCCCACCTTGAAGCAATTAATCATTAAGTAAGAAGAGAATGAATGTGACAAAAAAATGCATGATATCATTAATGAGCATGCTTGGGTGAAAACTGAGGGCTCACCATTTATTTATTTTTCATAGGCTCTAGGTGGCATCATTTAAAACAATGTAAAACAGCATCTCTGACTCCAATATTAATGGTGCATTGTCCCTAAAGCAGCATTAAACACTCACAGTGCAGATAAGGTTGGTTTAATTGTAGTATCTGGCACACACAACTACATTCTTTTCCAGTTTAAATGAAGGGAAGACCAATTGCACTCTGTACAACAGATGAATCAATATAGTGTGCAAATTTGCATATGCAATGTGCTACATCTGTTATATAAACTAACAGTGCAGAGTGTGATAAACTTGGTAGCACACCTGTATATTTGCTCCTTTCTTAATATATATGGAAAAAATGATGAACATGTTTCCTTGAAGCCTGGGGTTGGTTCCGGTGCCAGGTTTCCTTCAGCGAGAAATGGTCCCAGTGCCCATCCATATGACCCCCGCATGGAGCACTGGGAGCCATACGTCCATAGTGCACCATAGGATGCAGCTGGGTGGTTACCCTCCCATCCAATGAAGTAAATAAAACTCAGACAATGTAAGATGGCTAAATGAATTATTATAACAAACAAAGTAAAGTCATTACTGTATCTAAAACAAGTCATTACTGTGTCTGAAACAATTATCTTATAGATCACCATCTTCTAAATTCTTCTGGCATCTTTTGCTTAGATATATTTCATATATGCTTACAATTGCATAATAAATCAACAACTTGCTCCTGGAACTTAACTTATCCTTTCAATACTAATTGGCAAATAAATCTGTAACTTCCTCTAGGGGCTTTGTTTCCTTATATTAAATGCAAATAACAAATATAACAAAGGAATAAAACAGGAAGCCTAAAACATACACCTTTGTAATTAAAAGATAACATTTATTTTACAATTAGAGATAGACAGCTCAAACCTTACCGCAGACTTTTTCCTATTCAGTTTTACCTCAGTGATAGCAGTGCTGCTGTACTGGAGTGCCGGTCTCGATAAAGTTGCAAAAATTCAAACATGAAAAATAAGAGAACCGCACCTCCAAATTTAAAATGTTTTCCTTATTTATATTAGAAAAATGTAAAATCACATTTGCGCATCACTGCCTGACATGTTTAGGACCAGCCTGGTCCTTAAACATAGCCTGTGATTAAGGACCAGGCTGGTCCGAAATGCATCAGGCAGTGATGGGAGGTAGGAGGGTGGATGGAGTGGGTTCAGGTAGGGTTGAATGTCTGTGCCAGGCCCCTCCCAAGATGTTTTTGTCAAGGGCCAAGTGCCAGTGTTACAATACTGGTTACATATTCATAAATAATTAATTTTATTTCAAATGCATAGATTTTGAATTATACTTTTAATACAATGGTTCATGATCTGTAGAGACAGTAGACACCAATAATGACTGAAGGAGTTAACTGTGAAGGTGCCACTTGCATTTCAATAACCTATGTGAATTAAGACTGGTGGCATCTCCATCAATAATAGGTTATGGAGAGATGATGGGATTGGTAGTACATATATAGGCTATAGCTAGAGAACTCTGTATGTGATAACCCCTTGATGATGTGTCAGATCTCTTCTATCAAGCAACTGAACCACATATATCTGAATTGTCTCACAGATGGGGTTATTGGAAACACAAGGACACAGCAGTGGAAATATAATGCATGGAGATTTGCGAGGGAGCAGTGAGTTATGAAGGTTGTTTCTTGTGCACCAGTGCCCAATAACTCATGAGTGGCCCAGGGCTAAGTGAGCTTTATCAGTTCTTTGCACAAACACAGGATAGATTTTGTTCTATGCTGCAGTTCTAATGTAGAATTTGCTTTGGTGCTAAAGATTCTATTAGATTAGTTTAATAAATTATAATATTCTATTACTACTACTTGTGACTCACTGGAAAGTTTGCTCTTTGGTTAGTGAGAAATTCAGACCTCACAAATAATTCCCTAAACATTTCTAACATGCATCATTGATACTTTCCATGTATAAACATTAAGTCATTAGCAAATGCATATCCCCATATATTTGCCTCTCTTTCCGTTACAAGTATTCAGTTAATTTGTAGCAGATCAAGCTGTAAAAGTTGCCTTTTTATGTATTATACAGAGCACTGCTCATTTAAGGTCTGCATATTTATAGAGAAAATATATGTAATTTTATAGAAGGAGCTTTCCCCTTTTTAAATTACACCGATAATTATGCTGCAGCTTTCTATGTCATTGAATTGGAACTACACTGTAGATTGTAACATACATAGCTTGAAAAGTCTAACCTTGAAGAGACAACATATCCCCTTGTTCAGCATGATGGTAATAAACAGGGCTTGTGCTGAACATACTTTTTGGCTAGTTTTTCACAAAATGTAGCCTTTTAATTTCTTAAGCTAAACAGAACAAACATGGTGAAGGGGGAGGGTTGTCATACAGAGTTCAGTATCTCTTGTTAAACTAGCTCAACTAATTAATGGTAAATAGTAAGTGAGAAAGCAAAGGTATTTATAATAAAACATACCTAATTAATTATGTATAATTAAAAGAATAGGGAATGTGTTTTCATTCTTATTGGGCAGAAATTCATGGAGCGCTTTCTTTCTGAAGATGGCAGTTTTTGCTCGTATGTGCAAAAAAAGAATGTTAATTGCATGTAATAAATTTCACCATCATACATAATAGAAATGCATAGGGGACTAGACTCTATTTGTAACAAAAGACACTAAAGGGCAGATTCACATGAAGGATTCGAAATTAAATTGAATTTTCAAAAAGATTAGAATTTCGAAAACCTTTTTTGGTATCGACCATTGAATTTCAAAAATTTTGGTATCGACCATTGAATTTCAAAAATTCTGTAGAATTGAATGATTCGAATAAAAATGTATTCGAATATTCGACCATTCGATGGTCAAAGTACTTACCCTTTAAAAAGAAAATTCGATAGTCCAGTTCGCCAGGCTGAACCTACCGAATTGCTTTAAAACCCTATGGGAAGCTCCCATAGGTGTTTTAAAGCATTTTCAGATGGAATAAAAAAAATTTGATCGAAGGGTTAAATTCGTTTGATGTTCCATCGAATTATTTCTATTCGATCGTTCGACCAATCAAATAGCTGTAAAATCCTTCGAATTCGATATTAGGATTTGAAGGATTTTACTTCCCCTTTAAATTCGATGGTCGAATTCGAGGGTTTTTTAACCCTCGAATTGGACCAATAGTAAATCTGCCCCTAAGTTTACCAAGGAGCAGTAACCCATAGCAACCAAAAAGATTTTTGCTTAGTAAATGCTACCTGCTGATTGGTTGCTATTGGTTACTGCTCTTTGTCAAACATAGAGTGGTTCTTAGGGCCACTGGAAACCTGACTGACTCCTTATTCTGTAGGGGAGCAGTTTCATAACTAAAAAAGATAAATAAGGGTAAATTATTGTTCCCATGTATTTTTGATGCAATTATGCAATGAGCATCTCTCCCAGTGAGCTAAAACCACTATGTATTCAAAGCCATGCTCTCAGCATTTACGATTTCACAATTACAGCCCTCTTGTATGTTATAAAATTGCTTATCATATCTGATGCTTTGTTTTTCTAACCACTGCACCATTTTGTATAAAGTAGTAAATAATCCTAAATCCATCTGACAAGAAAATACTAATGTAAATTATTTAGGCTCATTTACATTACCTTTTATTATTTTATTATAACAAGGCAAAAGAGGTTCAGTGTTGATAAATGCAAAGTTATGCACCTTGTAAAAAATAATGCAAATTGCAAATATGTACTGATAGGTCTGTATTTCTATATACATTTGAATGCAAAAGTTAGGGAGCTCCTTCTAAATCCACATTTTGGTTAATTTTGTAAGTGAAAAGTACAAGACAATAAAAAAAAACCACTGCAGCAATCAGTATATTAACTACATGTTTGCAAATATCAATACATATTATTTAATTAACTATACACATAGGTATAGCAAATAAAATATTAATTGTTGCATGTGCAAATGTTTGGATGCCCTTCTACAGTTTCAAACACTGACTCTTTACCTCATTAGGCCATCAAGACTTATGGACCTGCTCACAACAGCAGAGTTTAATAAAATCTTTGAGAACTAATAAAATTCTGTGTATTCAGATTCTTTCAGGAGCCCCCCCCCCCCCGACTTGAATGGATTCTGTTCTCCAGCTAGCACTGGTACTACTACCTTGACCATGACTGGTTATTTAAGTAATTCTTAGTTTTTCTGTGCTGTGAAGAGATATCTCTTTGCTCTCACAATGGCAATGCCCTTTTGGGCCCATAAGTTCATGTCATAGGCTCCCAAGTTTATAAAAAAAACTGTTTGATTTCTTCGATTGAGGGTCTGACTCTTTGTGAGTTTAGAATCCATGGAGCTTGTGATGAATAAACTTTATCTTTTCACCAGTGGTCTTCAGTTTTTGAAGTTCAACAACATTTCTGACACCCCAAACTTTGTGATCAACAACCATGGGTACCTCTGAGTGATGATCTAAAAATAAAGTTAATTGATGCCTACAAAGCAGGGGCATGCTATAAAAACATTAAATTCACTGTCTGTAATGGCAGTTTTAGTCTATCTACCAAGCTACTGTATCTACAGCAGAATGCTGGTGCTTGCCAACTCAAGTCTATCCTGATTAGCTGCTCATCTTAATGGGCTCTAAAGAAATAGCTCTGAACATCAAAACCAGAACACTACCCTCTGCATATCATCTGAAAAAGACATGGGTTATTTACCAAAAAGTGTGAATTTCCATATACATTACCCCTCAATCATGTCTGTGCACATGAAACCACAAAGAGACTGTAATCATAATATTTAGTTCATGCTCTCCAAGATGCAATTTTTGTGTCCTATACAAGTAAAGGAAGCTCAAATTAAAACAAAACCTTACTTCCTTTTTGTAAAAACAGGTAGTGGAAAGAGAAATGCATTTAATTTGCTGAATAGTTCTCTTCTGCTTATCTCTGCAAAATCTTTGGATACAGCGAGAACATTCATTGTAACTTAATTTTGTGCTACATCAGGTTTTGAATAAGCTTGGAAGAAGTTGCAATTTTTTCAATATGCATTTTAAATCAGGAGTGTTTCAAGGACATTTCTAGTCAATGTTAAAGACTAATCCCAGGTTACAATATGTGCTCAACAGTTATATAAGTGTATTTCCACAGTAAATAATCAGCAATTAGCTTTGATTTGTTTAATGAAGTTGCACTAATGGAAAATGAATATCTGATTTGTTGGTAGAGGTTAATTCACGAGAGCAAATTTGCTGCTGTTTTGGCAAAGGGAACCTATGACTGCATGAGCAGGGGGTGATTCTGCAGTGACTGTTACTATACATTTGTGGGGTAGAGCTTTTTAAAAGGTGCACAGCCTTGTTCTGGAATCATAGTTTATCCTTTACTTTCCAGGTGTAACAATAGTGACCTTGCTCATATACATATATCCTAAAGAAGAATAGAAACTGTAAAATGCATTGCAATCCCCACCAGATATGAGAGTTTGATGGTTGGCTTTGATGAGTTACAGTCGGAATAAGTTGCATTGCTATTGGAAATCACAAGCTGAAATTACATGCAGTGAACATGAATAAATAAATCATAGTTTCTGTTTCTTTTACAGGCACTTACGTACTAAAGAAAAATGTAAATGACAATACAAAATGGCCTAAGTATGGAAGACTGCTCATTTCCACAGCATGTGAATAATATTCGCTGGCAAATCCGAATAAATGAAAGATTTTTTCCTCCAGTCAGATTACTCAATTTGCACCGCATCTAAGAGACTTAATTAAAATATGCTAATTAAATTGTTGCTGGCTAAAAATCAGCATTTGAAAGGAAGGGGGAGGCGGATAGGACCAATCGGTATGCAGAAGGAAATCTTTTCACAAACCGGCTAATTGGAAATTAAAGAGAATGTGTTTCAGCTCAGCTGGTAACGACAATTAACTTTCAATTACAATTTTTGGGTTTTGTGTAGGTACTGTACACAGAGGAAGTAAAGAATAAGGGGTGAGTGCTTTAGAAGAACTGTAACACAGTCAAATCTTGTTTATTCTGGTCAGTTTATCTTACTTTTTAATTTACTATACAAACTATTGTATAATGGAAATGTGATATGAAATATAGCATATGCGTAGTTTATAACTACCCGTCATGGGGTTTGGATAAGGTATAAGCAAACTAAGCATCCCTTTGGAATTTTATTGAGGGATTTAATGAGAGATATGCAGGTCATCTACATCCCACCCACAATTGAATTTCTGAGGGTGTCATCTTCTTAAAACTTCTACCTATTTTCTTTTAGTTGCTAACTCCCCTTGTGTTAAGCAAAGGGGCTCCAAGACAAGATGAGTCAAAGGGCATAGGTTTCAACTGAAGAACACCATGTTCACCCAAGGGTTCAACTGAAGAACACGTTGATTGAAAGATTTCCTTATATTAAATTCTAGGTTGCAGTCCCTAAACATTACCTATAAAATTATTTATTTTCCTGTTTTGTTGTCAGTTTACTAAAACAGTGTTTTATGTTTTCACAGGCATAGCAAAAATCCAAGTAAGATAATTGTAGTTTGGGATTTTCTATTTCTGATGTGTGGGGGCTAAAAGAGAAGATAATAAAGGCAGAAATCATGAAACAAAACCAAATACCTAATACAGTACTTAAATATTTTAATTCATCGGAGCATCATGCAAAGTTTCTTCTATAACATTTAGATGTGCAGACTTATGGATGAGCTTGCATAGGATCAAATTATGGTAATGCAAACCTCCTCAAAGATAAAAAAAATATTTTTTCTATCATTGTACAATTAAGGTCACAAGGCCTTCAACTCTCAAGAAAACATATGCTATTTATAGATTCAGTTCAGAGTGATCCATTTCTAACATGTGAAGAACACCAAAAGGAAGACATTTTTAGAATTATGTAGAGACCAGAGATAATTTTTTTTTGTGAAAACTAGAAAAGAAACCATCCCAATAAAGTACCAAAGCATCCCCCAAAACAACTTCACTTCACATAAACCCATTTTAATCTTACAAGCACCTAACATCATTCTGTAACAATCGAAAACCTTAGTGGGTTTTTCGCAAAGGTCTAATATCCGTACTGAATGAAAAGGGAATGTAGAGGTAGAATGGAGACAAGGATGTTGATTGTAATGGAGTAAAATTACAGTTACCTGCTGTTTCTATGGTATAAATAAAAGTAAAATATGTAAATGTACATCCACAACTGTTACTCATTATGATAAATAATTAGAACAAGACTAGGTGCACAAAAGCTTATGGCTCAGAACTTTATGTAGCGTGAAGAGAAAACTAAGTTCTAAAAATGTCTGTATAAAACTTGGTTGCCGCCTTCTGGTGGTCTTCTAGCTGTTTCTTAGAGCTGATTTGCCAGCGTGACGCCAATTCGTAACTTTGCAAATTCACTAACACCGACACAGCGATGTAGATAGACTTGCGCAACTTCGCACCCTTACGCCAGGCGAAGTTGCGCACTGACAAAGGATCATAATTATGTAAATTCTCTAAGATCAACTTTTTCCTGAACGTTACGTTACGCTAGACTTTACTTCACCTGGTCAGACCAGGTGAAGTTCAATACAATAGATAGGAGTTTGAAAAAAAAAATTGACAATTTTTCTAAGTCCCAAAAAAACGCTGGCGTGTTTTACAATTGTAGGGTGATAGTCTGAAAAAGATTGTTTTTTTTTGGGGGGGGGTTACCCTCCTTCCCCCCTACATCTCCTAACATATGGCAACACAACTATACAGGGGGCACATGTAGGGCAATAGGACAACTTTATTTAATTTATTAAAGGTTTCCTGGGCTTGTGTAGTGGAATGTAGTGGCTGTAACATACAGTATACTTCTATTATTCGTTTAAGTTCCCACCGTATGAAAATTAGGCATCGCTAGCATAACTGCGCTTTGCCTGGCGAAGTAACACTAGCGCAACTACGCTACTGTTCGCCGACCTGAGCGTAATTTCGCACTTTAGTGAATTTGCGTTGTGCTGGTGAAAATTCACCTGGCGAAGTGTGGCGAACGCTAGCGAAGCCAACGCTAGCGAATTTCCTGAACTTAGTGAATTTGCCCCATGGAGAAAGAAGGTAAAAAAAAAAATACTATCATGTAATTTGTTGCATTTTTTATACAGGTGTAGTCAATGTCACATGTCATTCAGTATCTAGCGATTTCTCAATTCTCATTCTGTTACTAGCACATGCCCATATAACGCAAATCGCATGTTTTCTCACATCCCGTGGGTGCAAAGCCCAAACTATTCCTTTTACCTGCATTGCCAGATTATACAATAAATGCATTTTATGATCAAGGAGAGTAGATTTAATATGTATATACAGGTACAGGACATATTATCTAGAAATCTGGTAACAGCATTACCTCCCATAGTGATCTATTTCACTGTTTAATTGCTAACATTTGATGTAATTAGAGATACTAGATTTATTTACAATTCTTGAAATTAAGCTTGCGAAGGTAATAGATTATATTTATTACAATTAAGAGAATGTTTTTTATTCAGCAGGGGTTAAACAAAAAACAAAAACAGCTGATGTGATATCTTTTAGCCTCAAGTTGAGTTTAGTTCAGGACTCTGGATTCATTTTCTTTTAATTGGCCTTAAATCTAGCTCATTATCACTAGACTTAGGGCTTTCATATAATCTTTGATAAGAAGAGATGCCTTAAAAACACCACATTGCTAATTTTAATGAGAGTGGTTTAATTAGCAAAACATATCAAGGTCTCTGCTACTTGCCAGAAGTCCTACAGCTTGAGTTGCCAGTTGATATCTTTATATTCCAAATAGCAATAAAGGTGAACTGAACATATTAAGTTCAATTAATTCAGTAAGGGGTCTGCAATAAGCTGTAAATAACTAAATGACATCGTAGAACCTGAATTACAGTCCAGTATAAAAATGGGCATGTATGAAAAGATTATCTATACCCAACCTAACGAACACATAGGAAAAATTTACTAAGGGTCAAATTTTGAAGTTAAATACATCTAATTTTTTAAAGTTTTTTTTTAAAATTGTAAATGGACCTATTTCGATCAAATAATAATTGCTCGAATCGTTGGAATGCATCGTTCAATTCGAACGATTTTGGCAAAAAAAAAAAAAAGATTTTCAAAAAGTTCCAAAAACTCTTCTTAAAGGTTCCAGGAGGTCCCCCATAGGCTAAAATAACAATTTGGCAGGTGGCGAAGTCAAATTTTTTTTAAAGAGACAGTCCTTCGATTATCAAATTTTTTTCAAATCGAATCGAACTTTGGCCTATTTGATAGTTCGAAGTAGCCAAAAAATTTTTTTAATTCAAATTTTCACTTCGACCCTTAGTAACTGTGCCCCATACATTAAATTAACTTAAATTACTAAAAGTATCCAGACGTTTGTCTGTTCAAGATCTCATTGTTTGTTCAAGGTCTCATTTGGCATGGCCCTCAGTCAGGGTCGGACTGGGGGCCCCCACCCCTTTGCTGTAGTGCCCACGCCAGTGCGCATGCACAGACGTTGCATCACAACGTCTAACTTTTTTGCTTTTTAATATGTGGCGAATGGGGATCTGACCCATTGGGGGCCCATGAGGGTCAGGGCCCACCGGGTTTGTTTCCCGTGTCCCTCCAGACTAGTCTGACATTGCCCTCAGTATCCAAATTCATCACACAGGTGTTAGACTGGGTTGAGGTCAAGGGTTCATCAAGGCCAAGCAATTTCTTCCTCAGCAACATCTCTGCAAACCCATTCTTTCTGCTGTTGTTGCTTTCAAAGTCTGTTTGGAACATTGCAATAAGAGCCTATTTATTATTTACTAAATTTATGAGGATGTGTTTTATTTTACACCATGCTAATGCCAGATTTGCTGTTATTTTACACTACTTAAAAAAAAAGCACGTAAAAAATTACGCCATTGTTTATTCGTTGTTTACCCGGCAATGCCTGGCAAATGATTCCTCTGTTTCTTACACCACACTATAAATCCGCCACCTGCAAATAGTAAGATTTAAGAGTTAAGATCTTGATCTGCAATTGAGCTGCAATGTTTTGGGTGTACAGAAATTCTACCATGTTATTAAGGTTTTATGCGCACATTGCTTATTTTTAACATTTATGCGTGGTTCTGGAGTTTCCAAAACCTTGGTTACCCTAAACTTTCCACTTCTGTTGATGTTGGTGATTATTACAGAGGACAGCCTACAAGTGCACCAGGCAAAGACTAGTATTGAGTTCAGGTAACACAACCGCTTTGCAATTAATAGGGAATCAGTCTGACACAAACCCCCAAGTACCAGCAAATTTCAGTCCAGACTACAAAACACAGGTAAGCCTGTGGATCATTACTGTTCAATAGCCCACGGATCCAATAAGATGTAAGATTTAATTTTTTTAGTAGCTCACTTACAGTATATTGTAATGGTCATTATGGCTTCAATTGACCAGGAAAAAACTTTGGCAATGGCATACCCCTACAAGTTATATTTGTGTTACATACAGGTATGAATTTTTCATTAGTCTAATTTTTTTTTCATCCTTCCATGTCTATAGTCAGGCAGATATCAGTGACAATGCTTTTAGCTCACACTAGAGTATTTCTATCTACAGTAAACTGCCAGTATTTCATGGTACAGATTAGAATCATCAATAATGAGAAATCCACAAGGAGCTCCAAAGGGACAAAGTTAAAATGAATTTCAGAGACACAGAGCCCTAAATTATTTCAGGCAGTCTTGCCTAACTATTAAGCAGCTACCATTGGTATCTTCCATTTTTTAAATGCATTATTGTGACAAGTAAAGTCACTGCAAGGTAATATAATCCACCAGAGTGTAATGTTATATGGATTTCCAATATGAGCCAAACTAAAGCTCAGAGCCAACTTACTGTCATATTAATCTACCAAGGACTGCCTTGTTTATAGTGGATCATTATTCAGCAAGGCCAATAGTCCCTGGGTTGCAGACTCACCTTATCAAGTGACATCATCACTATTATCCCACACTCTCAAGGTTGGAAGAATGAAGTAATAAAGTGAGGTCCAAAGTCACTAGGGAAATCATTGTCTCCTAAAGAATGCCTATCACCTATCCTAAGTAATAGAACCTGACATTAAGAGATGTTTAATACATCGAAATCACTAGGATGGAGCATTTCATGCACCAAAATTATTCTGTCTGACAGTTTTCTTCTATGTGTAATACAAAAATAAGAAAACCAACAGGATTTATTTAAAAAGCATTTGAACGATGCATTCACTTGCATGAATATGGAAAATATGTATTTTAAACTTAAACTCAAGTAATGATACATGTTTTCTAAGATTAAATGCAAAACAGCACAGTGAACAAACTGAATTTTTATCTTGGCTGACACTTGGATGAAACCCTTGGAGTGACAAAAACCACTGGTTAATATTTTAAACTTAAGACAGAGTACACTAAATCAGTGCTACCACTTTGCCTTATAAGTTCTTAATACGATCTGTCTGTGCAAGTTATCTCATAATCAACAATTTATATTGTACTTTACATAGCGGATAACAGGTTAGTCAACACAATTTATAAATATAAATAAACCCTCAGCAATACAAGAAAAATAATAAAGGAAATAGATCTGATATTTTTTCAGTTAGGAATGTCACTCATCACCCCTCTTTCCGTCAGGTTCAACCTCCTCATCCATAATATCATATCTGTTGATAAGAATGTTACCTCCCACCCCACTTCCCGCTTCTTTCTTCTCTCCCATGTTTCTCTTTTCTTTATATCCCTCGTTTTATCAAAGGTTCAAATAACAGAGGCACAGACAACACCGGAACATGGTTTGAAACAAACCAGAGAAACCATGTCAGAAAGAGGAAACCCCACAGGGGCAAATCACGACCTAGAATAATCAACAAATATAATATCTGTGTCAGTCCCTCACATCCCTCTTGAACTCATTAAGAATAACCATGTTGTATATAATGCTATGTATCTCAATGTGCCACAAATAATAATTTTGTTGTGAATCAATAAAAATATTATTTAAAAAAAAATATTGTGCTTTACAGGAGTTGATTCAAATGTATTATTTGCCTTATTTGTTAATTGAATATTTGTACTAAAATTCACCCAAAATCCTATGAATCTATTCGAAATTCGGTAAGCATTTGATCGAATGCTTATCGAATAGTTTTAGGCTACTATTTTGCTCGATATTCGATTTCTCGATGAATTCGTACGATCTGATACCGATCGTTCGATTTCACGAAGAAATCGTACTTTTTCCTTCGAGCCTCCAAAAAATTTGTACGATTCGAACGAACGAAGTGTTCAATTGTACAAATGTTATTCAAGCAGGACTTGGCAAAAGAAGCCTATGGGGGGGGTTCCCATAGGCTTCTATTGGTATTCGGAAGGTTCAATCTGGCGAAGTAGGCATTCGAAGGATTTTAAAATTTTAATTCCTTCGATCATAGAATGGTCGAATTATCAAATATCGGATCATTCGATCTATTCGATAATTCGGTATTCGATGATCGAAGAGGCCAAATTTGAATATTCGAATATCTGAAAAAATCGTAGGATCGTAATTCGATCATATTCGATCGAACTTCGAATCCTTCACGTGAATTTTGTAAATTTGCCCCATAGTATTAACTGTATGCCATAGAGCAGTAGGTTCCTAAATCAAATCACTTATATAGTTTTTTTTATACAATACTTCATTTTACTAATTGCAGTTATTTTATGGAAACAAAAATAAATGCTTAAAAAAAATAAAAAACACTATATTCATCATGTTTCATAGTGTCTATTGCAGTGTATCGTGGCACGTCACCGCATTTATTTCAGTAAAAATAGGGTGTTGGCTAATGCAATTTTTTGTACTGTCCAATCAATATACTATATATGCACCAACATCAATGTTGATAAGGAAGGTGATTATTTCAAACCCATACACAGGACAACAAGTTACTTGCTTACACAGTCAAGGGAGGCAATCTTTGCCTGTCCAGCTTAAGTTGATTACAAACCTCCAAGTGTTGCAGAAAAATTCTAAACAAAGCAAACTTGGGGGCAGATGTATCAATGACTAGAAAAATCTAATTTGTAAATTCAAATTTCGAGTTTATTCAACTAGGGAATTGCTTACCAATGAAATCCATATAACCTTGCATGACTATTGAGGAACCACTGAAATTAAATATCATATGGAAACAAATATAGTCAAATACAACTCATCTTAGAGTTAGGATGCATTGGATCCATTGCATCTACATATTTGAAAAACAAACCATGTCCCAGTTTGTCAAATCTCTGAACGCTCTGAAAAAAAATTTCAGCAAAACTTTATTAAATAATATCCCAGAGTGTGTAAGGGTTTTTTAAACCATATAGAACTAGGGTTTATTGGATTTAAGGGTTTATGTATTTTTCCTTTTTTACTGCTTTTAGACGCTGTTATAAAGCCCCTTATTAATGCACATTGTGTATGTTTTTTTATTTCTCTTTTTGTTCAGTGCTGCCAATAGAATGCAAATCATGCCTACACTATGTCCAAAGCACGGCAGTCTCCCAAATGTATTCTATCACTAATAGAATTGTTTATCTATTATTATGAGCTGTTTCATTCTGGGCTCTTTTTCTGTGATGTTGTTTTTATAGCTGAATGTAGTGAGTCATACCTTTTCCATTTTATTAATGAAATGATTGTAATCTAGCCTGCCACCAGATAAAACAAAGAGTTTCATTTATAGGAAACATGGGTACTCTGAACATGGGGTAAACAAATATATATCACAAATGTCAGTTTGCATTGGAGTATGCTGTGTCATATACACTATACACTCAGCTATTACAATAATGTTTAGACACACTGGGGCAGATTTACTATTGGTCGAATTTCGAATGATAAAAAAATTCGACTTTCGACCAGGGAATAGTGGGGAATTAAAATCCCATGAATTCGACTTTCGATTTCGAAGGATTTTAATGCAATTTGAATGATCGAACAATCGAATATAGAAAATTCGATCGATCGTTTGAATATTTGAAGGATTTTTAAGTGATCGATCGAATTTTTAATATTTGATCTTAGGGAATGATCCCCATTACAGTAGGTTTAATCTGGCGAAGTAGGTGGTCGAATTAAAATTTAAAGGGGAAGTATTCGACCATCAAATTTTCAAATATTCCAATAAACTTAAATTGGTATATAAGAATTATTATAATTCGACTATTCGATGGTCAAATTTGGTCAAATTTGCCTAATTTGCATATTTGAAACTCGCATTTGAATATTTTTGAAAATTCGATCGAATATTCAAATCACTCATGTGAATTTATGTGAATTTAGTAAATCTGCCCCAATGTATATGCACATTTTATACAGAATCGGAAGCCCAAGCAACACTTCATTAATAATAACAAATGAGAAAAAAAAATATCTTTAAACGTTGATTGGGTTATTGTTTTGATCTTTCATTCAAAGATCACTGGTCTGCGTCACACTGAAAAGCAAAAGCACTCAAACAAAGGAAGTTGTGATATGGCTACTCAAGTGCAATAAAAAGCAAAGGCTGTTGAGTGTCTATGTTCAACTGCAAAAACAATATATATATTTTCTTAAGAACACTGGTTTTCAAACCACCGCTAACTATTTTCACTATTACAGCTTATATGTTTGAACATTTTTGGGAGAGTTGTAAACTACATGCAAGGCATGTATCAACTACATGCCAAATTCACAAGGTCACAGGGACAGCATCAAAGGAACTTGCAATATAGAAAATTCTGTTGGAACTGTAGCAAATGCAAATGGAATGGAGCAAATGGAGTAGTTAAACATATTCCAGTTCTATAATACTATCAACCACTCAACAAAAGCCCTTGCAGATATATTTAAGTTATGTCTCTTGAACCTTTTGACCCTGCCAATGACTAGCAAGTTAATTAAAATCTACCCGCACTAAGACCTTTACTGCCTGCAGCTTTCACAGCCTTTATATAATACAGTTTGTTGCTTAACCCAGATACTTTGAAAAGAATAACACAGATCAGTCCATTCAGATCTTGCCTTAGGCTTCCATCTCAAGCTCGAAAAAAGGGAAGCGCTCATGCGTCCCCATTCTATATTAGCCTTATAATTGCTTTCAGTCTTCTCATTTACCTTATGTAATTGTGGACCAGAACTGTAGGCAGTCACATGGGAACCCACTTGTGTAAATACATTAATGTTCAAATAAATAATAGTAATAGTTAATAGTACTATTGAAAATATCACGTTGAATAACCTGAAAAGCACATTTTGGGTGTTAGAACCTAAATCACCTACTACATTTCCTAAAGAGAAGGCAAGCTCAAGCAATGGGAGCATTACATGAAAATTCAAGCAGAAGTGATAATAAGAGAGAATGGAATGCCACATGGGACTTCAAGGATCAGTGCTAATATTTTTCCATACAGGATCAATTGCCCCAGAAAGTCATCTGATTTCCTACTAATAAATGTCCATTGTACTGTCATACAAACTTATGTATAATTTAGTAGAGGTTTATAGCCTAAAGATAGGTCTATTAGTCTTTCTGTAGTATGTCATATTTACTGTTTAATTAAAAACTATTGGGGTTATCTAATAAAAGGCACTAAGTTTGCCCAAGGGCAGTAACCTATAGCAACCAATCAGCAGGCAGCATTCACTAGTCACCTGTTTAAATGCAAGCATCTTATTGGTTGCCATGTGTTACTGCCACTAGGCAAACTTAGTGCCTTATATTACATATAGGGGAAAGAGTTCTCACTTGCTTAGATTGCATGTTTATTTAGTGTAGTACTATGACCTTGAGGGGGAGCACCATATTGCCGCCCCTTGACCCAATAAAATTACTTATCAGGTCATTGTCTTTTGAAAACATGGAAGACAAGAGGAAGCTGAAACATAGGTACCATTGTACTGCTGGCTATTTACCTTTTAATAGCATGTGAAGTACAGGTACTACAATTAACTAGTGATGGGCGAATCTACCCCGTTTTGCTTCGCCGAAAAATTTGCGAATTTCCAGCGAAATTCGCAAATTGGCGAAAAAATTTGCTTTTGATGCGCGTTGCATCGTTTTCGTTTTTTGGGTGAATTTTTACCAGCCGAATTTTCGCTGGCATATCGCAAATTTATTCGCCAGCGGCGAATCGCGGGGATTCGCCCCTGGCGAATAAATTCGCCCATCGCTTGAGGCTTTGTGAGGTTTTTATGTGTGCTTTGTCTGAGGGAATCTTTTTATCCTCTGCAGCTAGATGCAGCTAGAAAGTTTTTAAGTGATATATACAAAGTACTAAATGTAAACTATTTTTTTTTTTTTGCATTTTTTTATTCTGCAAATATATGTCTGCTTATGTACATTTGTATGTATTATTATGAGTAGGAACTGGCATACTGGCAAATAAATATCTAGCTTCTATTCAGACTCTATGCATAAATAATTTGTATAGTGCTTCAAGCACCAAATTGTAAATATTTGAGGGTTTAACTTTCCCAATAAATTGGGGGATCCAGGTGCTCACACCATAAGCCTTCAGCTCAGGAAGGCATTGTGACAAAATATCAATTGAAAAAGGTTGGCACAAACTGGATCACTCTCCACGATGTAGTCAAAAAATTTATTTATTTAGAACAGCAACATCCTAAATGCCTTACGCGTTTCGTGCCTTTTGGGCACTTAATCATAGGCCAGGTTCCATTCAGAACCTAACATGATAAGTTGACATGGTATAATGTCTGTTGGGTTTAGAGAGCAGCATATTTTGAACACACACATCCATGGACTATACAATCCATATAAAGCATCAAATAACTTTTGCTTGTCCCATAAAACTGATACAACTATCATTTATGTACTACTCATTTATAGTACAGCTGAGTAGAAGAAGAAGACTGACTTGTAAATATCAGTCAATTCAAAAAAGCATAACTATCAGCTGCTCATCATAAACAATATGTTACATTCAGAAATCTCTGTAGAACGTTATGGGTATAGATTTATTTTTATTTTATAGGACCCACATATAAATCGGCATAGCTCTAGAGAAGAGCGATGGCTAGAACCAATATTTTATGCTACATCGCAAAAAATGCAAATACTGTTCTTAAACTGAATAGAAGCCATGTCTTGCTTTGTTGTTAACAACACTGGCACAAACAGAACTTTTCAGCCAACAAAAAAAGTGCTTTTGCAGCTCCCACTAACTCGAATGAAAATGCATGTAAGGGCAACGTGCATCATGCAACAATACTAATTTTGGGGGGAGGGGTAAAAACACTTGCATTTCTTTATGCTTTCAATTCAAGTCAGTGGGAACCAGGAAGGGATGTCACAAGCAATTTTTATCTGACTAAAGCAGTGATCCCCAACCAGTAGCTCGTGAGCAACATGTTGCTCTCCAGCCCCTTGGATGTTGCTCTCATTGTCCTCATAGCAGGTGTTTCTTTTTAAATTCCAGGCTTGGAAGCAAGTTTTAATTGCATAAAAATGAAGTATAGTGCCAAGAAGAGTCTCCCGTAGGCTGTCAGTCCACATAGGGGTAACCAAATACTCAATTACACCACTTCTTTGACACCCCAAGGGATTTTTTCATGCTTGTGTTGCTCCCCAACTCTTTTTACATTTGAATGTGGCTCACGGTTAAAAAAGGTTGGGGACCCCTGGACTAAAGTATGCCAGATTAAAAGCACTGTGCTTTTGACCTAAGTAAAGTATGCTACACACATTTGATATCCTTAAAGTGATTGTGATTATGACAAATAGCAATCCAATTAATCAAAAACAGCATAGGAAAAACTAGAAAAAAATAATAGTTAAAGAAACTGGCCAGTTTGTGCAATCCATAGTTTTACAGAATTCCTGTGTTTCTGTGTAATTATTCTACTGGACATCCCTGTGAGTAATCCATTAATGTGGAAATGCTGCATTTGTCTCATAAAGAGATGTAACAGACTTTAGAGAATTCATTAGGTTTTGTTAACTCTGGCTTTCATTTACATACATTTTCATATATGTTAGATAAATTTAGACTTGTGGGCACTATCTTGTTGGAAGGGCTAAAAAAATCCCACCAGAATCTGTTGTTGAACCTTCCCTGTGGTGGACATGAAAGTTGTTCAGTTGATGTTGCTTGGTCTGACTCTTTCCTTCTCTTATTTAGCTGTCTTTCCTTCCTTTTTTTATAACTGCCAAAAGGTACAGTACCTGCTCTCTGAAAGCCCCCCCCCCACTAATCAAACTGCTACTTTGTCTCTAAAGTGCTGCAATTTGCCATGAAGCTCTCTGGGAATAATGTCCATTGTGTTTCTAAGTTTTTGTTGGATAGAATTACAGTACATGCACTTCACGCACACAATACCACGTGATATGTATCTGTAATATCTGTAATGTCTTTATCTTTGCAAACAGCACAAATTAGCACCAAGAGCTTTTTTCACACTCCTACAACATCTACCATCTGTAACCTAAAAGCAGAAGTCTATAAAATAGAATTACATTTAAATAGTTTAAAATGTTAACAGATAAAAAATATACCATGTTCAGGGTTTTCTCTGTATTTTCCCCAGAGATATAGTTCTCCAGATACATTATATAACATGGCTTTTAGCAAATTTACATGCATACATACTGTAGAAGTTGAGAGAAGGAGAGGCATTTTTCCATATACATGGTTAAAAAAAAAAATCTAAAATCATCCCATGAGCCATTGCACTGTTCAGACCACAGCAGTCATCAATGCTGCTGAACAGCCATACAACCCAAATAAAATATTTTTTAAAGTGTCAGGTTTAGGTTATAGTATCATTGCAAGACTATTTAATCTAATTGAAGCTAACTGTAGCAAACAGCTAAATAATAAGGATTCAGTGTAAATAATGAAAAATCAGTACAGGTGCCTTAAAATAATGAAAACTCAAATACAGTGTTTATTTCCCTTCATAAAATTACAGGCCACAATCAGACCTAGAACATTATCCATCTCTTATTTGTGTCTAGAGAATTGAAAAAGAAAACTGCAGAGAAATGATTTGTTTTTAATGTAGGGATATGAGTCTCAATGAGTATTTTAGATATCCGATGGAAAATGGATTTTTAGGTTACTGTATTTAGAGGATTCACCCATTATCTGCATCATCTCAGCTTTTCTTTGAGAAACCTAAGAAGCAACAATTGCTTTTCTTTAGAAAACAAATGTTCTTCTTCAAAGTGAGAAGGGCTCCCAGCTCTATGTACTGAGAAAGCAAATGGTATCTTAATCATTTCATGATTCATTACCAGCCAACCAACTGCAGCTCCCAATCAATCAATAGCTTTGCAAGGGGAATGAGGCCATGCTTGGTACTCACTCTCAATAGAACAAAGGGAGTCTATTCTGCCATCCATCACTTTGGAGCTACTGTATCAAAATTCAAATCTCATTCCTCTGAAATATCTCTTGGCAAAGGTTTTTTTATTATTTTTTTTGCCTAAATGTCCTTCTTTAACATTTGCCTTTTAAATTCAGTAGGCCACTTTATCTGCAAGACCTGTCAGGTCTAATTTATTCCTAAGATCTTTTTAGTAATCAAAACGTGACAGATCAATGTTCAGAAAACCTTGACATTTTCTCTTGCACATTGAAGGTTCTCTTGACCTTGGACTGGAAAGCACTTTTATTTTTTCAAACCTTTTAGAAGCAAAATGCATTGGTGTCTTATGATATACTGTCTCTATGTGTATGTTCTGGGCTGGCTTTCTGCTTTCATTTGTCAGACAGCTGCAGAGGCTGGCTATACCAGCTGATAATTCAAAGCTTTGACGCCAATCTCTAGGAGCTTGCAGATGACCCATAGCTATCCAGAGATGGCACTTGGAAGTCACATCAACTGGTGTTCAAAAATGTTCATATCTGTGTTCTTTTAAACTGACCATTTAGCCGTACTGCTTATTCCATGTTAGGCAGTGTGCAGAACCTGGAGATGCAATTCTCTAACACCAATTATCCATATCCTTTGGGCTTTCTCATATTCATTAATGGGGACCCCCAACCAAAGAAGTTTTTTTTGCATAATTAAAAAAAAGCATCTTTCCAGGAGATGCTAATTTAAAAAATCCAATGGGTTTAAATATATTTGTAAAGTAATTGCAAAAAGCAAACAATTTGTTGGCGTCAGCCTTCTTAATTTGTGTGAGAGCATATTTCCAGGTTACAGCTAACACCAAAGAATTCACTAATTTAAACACATCCAACAATAGGGCTATTTCATTAATAAAGTAGTGCAAAAATAAGCCAACTCACCATGTTCTTTCAGCAATTCAATACTCTTTCCAGAATTCCAGTATCTGCCTCAAACAGGAGTACAATGTTTATCCAATATCGGGGGGACAAACGTTTTTCATCACTTATTTTAGTCATACAAATTGACACAACTTGTGAGGGAAATGGAGACATGGGGTGGGACACAGGCATACACTTTTATGTCTTTCACTTGCATGTGAAGTAACACCTACCTATAAGAGCAAAATGTAAAGGGACTCCTGTATTTATCATCTGGTTAAAGCCATTTGGCTGTGTTAAGCTACATGGGAACGCAGGTCTAGACGCACTCCATGCTTTTCAATGCCGTTGTACCCACGAGACGCGTGTAAGCGCAGAACACAGGTCTCATGGGAACAACGTCATTGACAAGAATGGAGTGCGTCTAGACCTGCGCTCACCTGCCGCTGAACACAGCCAAACTGAACGCAGGGGAGCGTGGGTAACAAACGCCCGTGTGTAAGGGCCCTTAGCTAAGGTGTTACCTTTTGTCAAAACAAGCTGCACCTTGCTGATGCATTCCTTTTTAGCTTGATGTTGTGTCCCTTCATCAGGACAGCATAAATGTTAGTAACAGCACTGAAGGCAAAGTACAGCTCCAAGTCTCCAAAATGCCCCATATTGTGCAAATAAAACGTAAGAAATCAGACAGTAACTGAAGATTCGAATTCATGAAAAAGGAAGGCGGGATAAAAAAATGCAATATTGTCACATTGCTGATTCTGCCCATATTTACAGTGTTGATTTCAGTGAAATAAACCACTTGTGCACACATACCTTTGCTTTGTCAGGCATTTATCTGCCAAGCATTTCTCCAATATGCCTTGTTTAACATTTTTACTCTTTTGAATTGGTTCTCCTTTTTAGATTTAACGCTGTAAATGAATACTCAAATGGGGAACATGCCAGTGAATTCACGCAGGAGAAACTCAAATAGAAAACGTGAATCTTAATTGAACTTCTGAGAGCCTTCAAATCTTGGCAGGCAGAGCAGGGCGTGAATTGAAATGAAAGTTGCTTCAACATGGGTGCAGGCACCTGCAGTAACCATTTAGCTGATTCACCCTGCCTGCAGTGTGCTTAGAATCATTTTTCTATCTGACTGAACCTGAAACAGGCAAACACATTATGTAGCTCTGGAGACAGCTTTTATTCACCATACAAAAAGCACAGAGAAAGCAGTAGGTTATCGTCACTTTCTGCTTCCACAGTTAAAGAGAGTTTTATTGAATAAAACCATATTATTTGACATTCATGGAAGCCGTTTATTGCATTTTGTTTCTAATATTCTAAAATAAACATATTGCAATGGTTTCTACTCCAGCTGCAGAAGAGCTTGATAGGCCCATGTAATGTTACAATTGAAAGTGAAAAGACATGTAGAAATCAAGCCCAATCTTATACCCAAGTAAATAATTTCTAGTGAAAGGCAAATAACCCATCTGAAGCTGTATCTGATTTGTCTCAGAATGGCAAAACTATTTCTTTGTCTAAAAATGGGCCATAGGTAACAGAACACAAATCAATGAGAGTGGGAATGCATTGCAAGCCATATATATATATACTGTATTATATATTAACATTCTTAAGAGCCCATTTATGAACACAAGCAAAAGTGAATGTGTGAATACATGCATACATGATCCTGGAAACTTGCACCTATAATCAATATGTTGTTTCATCCAGCTTTTGAATTGCATGCAAGGCATAAACTATAAGATGCAAGAATGCAAGGGAGCCATGGAATAAACAACTACATGGAGCAGCATGTAGTGTGTGTGTGGGTGTGTGTGTGTGTGTGTATATATATATATTTATTTATAAGCCCACATTTGCTAATTCACCAATTGTTTCAGAAACAAACTTCTATAACTTTACAACTTTTACTGTAAAAACAAAACTAAAAACACACTTCTACAAATAACCTCGTTTGCTCTGCAGTCTATGCAAAAGTCACTCATATATTCCCACTACAACATTTTCCTTTATTGTTGATTTCAAATAAGGCTTAAAGGAGAACTAAAGCTTAACTAAAGAAGTAGCCTAGAAATGTCGTACATTAAGTTTTGGGTTTCTATGCCAGCCCAAGTCAACCATAGCCATTTAGCAGGGAAAATCTGTTCCCCCCAAAGATATCCCAGTAGCTCCCCATCTTTTTATCATTCATGTGCTCTGTGCTGCTGCCACTTACTAAGTTTAGGGGCCGACTCAAATTATACAGTAAACTTAGAATATAAATGTCACAATATAAGGCTGATTAATAGGGATGGCGCGAACCGCGGAAATAAAGTTCGCGAACAGGTTCGCGAACTTCGC
>CM044432.1:140713890-140736943 GCA_024363595.1 Xenopus borealis | reverse complement strand
GAACAGCGGATGTTCGCGCGAACTAGTTCGCCGGCGAACAGTTCGCGCCATCCCTACTGATTAATAATTAATACAGGGAACACTACAAGGCAGCACAGAAACCAGTGCAACTATCATCAGAATTTTAATAATCAGCCTTGCAGCATTAGCTTATAGTTTAGTTCTCCTTTAAAGTGCAGAAAGACCTTCTGTGTTCCATCCCTTCAAAGTGCTTACAGTTATCAACTCATTCAATTACAGTATGTTTCAGCAAATGCACTGACATATTGTCAATCTAGGGACAACTAAGGATTGGCCATTTTACAAGTCAAGCATGTTGCATTAGTGAGAAAATGTTTTCAGAAGTGTGTAGTGCATACTGTATTCTATGGAACTGATTACAATTCTTTTGTGGAGCCATTTATCAACACTGCATTATGATATATTAATTAGTGTTAGTACTATATAAATACCAGAAAATAATGAAATACCTCAATAATAGAACATTGCTGTGCCTTAAAAGTCACAAATGCTGCCTGAAACAAATTGTTTATGGAGAGTCCTAAATAGAATTAATTAGTAGAGTCTAGAAAGCTTACTAAGGCCAAGTAAACAACTCCATTTTAGTCATAATCCAGGAAAACAGATTCTATCTAAAAACAAGGGGGGGGTAATGTTTGATCCCTTAATAAATCTGGGTAAGACTGGGTTCCTGGAAAGTCAAAGGAGTGCCTTGATGTTTATGTGGCTGGTAGTATTAACACATGAGATGCAATTTATTGCTGTGTTTTTGCGATTAGCCTAGTCCTTCACATACACTCTGATGCATACAGCCAGGCCCGGACTGGCAATCTGTAGGTTAGGGCAAATGCCAGATGGGCTGCTATAAGTTGCCATAGAAAGTCACAATTTAGTGGGCTGGTGGAGCCTGTTTGGGCCTCTAAGTGGGATGATTGGGCCTCTGTGTACCTGAAATGCCAGGGCCTATTTTGATTCTTAGTCCAGCACTGACAGCCCACGTCTGGCCTACTGTTATCATAACAGCAATCTAATAACTGGAAAAATGTACACATGTTGGCCCATGTATATAATGGAAGAGAACAAACAAAGAAGTACATTTTACAAGAGGGCGTTAGACATACTGTTGGGAACAGGGGCAATCCTCATGGCAGTAGTGACCCTGGTTGGGAAGGCTACACAAACAGTACACCCTTCTGCCGTCAAATAATTAAAAGGCATAAAATAAAAATAACTAAGCAAGCAACTAAGAACGTTGGCTTGTTGTAGTTGTACATTTTGTGTCTTGACTATTATTATGTTTTTTAATCTTCTTTTCCTGAGCAATTTCCATAAAATAAAGCCAATGCTTTGCTGCACTTCTACCTGGCAATTCCATTTTACTTATCATGCTTTTCGGATTAACAAAAGCCATTTCCTGCGTGAAGACCGGCAGCACCAATTTATAAGGGAAATGTTCTTTAAACTCAAAGCAATGCTTTTTCCAGTGGCTCTGCAATTTATTTTATTGCGGCTAACAACCATTTTACGAACACAACTGTTTAATTATTGCCAACCATTAACTACATTTTTAAGATCCCATTAACAGAAAAAAAGAACAAATAGTAATTTAATTTGTATAATTGCCAAAAAATTAGAATGGTTCAGTGGAAAGCCAACCAAAAGCCACTGGTAACATGTAACATATGTTTTCAAATAGGTACACAAGGTACAGCTAAGAATTAAGTACAGTATATTATTAACATCTTTGAATGAAAAGTCTTGTATTCATTTATATAAGCTCTCCGGTGAGCTACATTGGAAAACAGAACTGCTTTTGTGAACCCCATTGCTACCTAGGATGGCTCCTGATCTATGACACTTCTACATCCAGGTCCTCTTTCATTTAGTTCCTTTAACTCTTGTTTTGCTTCCACACTCCTTTGCTTGGCAGAACTTTCAAAGTTGATCCCATTGCTCTTATTTTGAAGTGGGTTGCTTATCAATTGCACAATATCAGCAGCAGAATCTTTCAGAAGGAACATTATTTGGTGACTTGGCATGGGCAGTGCTCTTACCACCTCCCACACAAAACAAATCCACCATCTTTATAACCACAAAAGGCTACTTTTGTGGGAGAATGACTTAGAATAATCAAGCAATATAGCTTTGGAAACAAAAAGCTGTACACATATATTTATGACCTGCAAAGAAGAAACATTATAAAACATCTCATAAAAGAGGTTTATATATTTAATTTAAACAAGGGCAAACATGTAATGCGTTGGTGTGTTACTCCATCATGCTTTCTTCTTGGTGCCCCCTTTTAAAGTATACTTGTAGTACAATTATCGTGATAAATTTTTGGTAAATTTCATGGGACACTTACTCTCATGCCTAGCTCAATGTTTTCTCCACCATAGACTTCCATACCCGGGTCTAGCAGTCCAATATCTCCAAAGTATGCTCTATCCACCACAAAAGAGCAGCCAATCATTGCAGGAGTTCTGCAAATAATACAAAAAAGAACAAAATCAAGTAGGTTCCCATGTGATGTTTTTTGGTAGCTTTGTTAGTCAAGAAAGAAATCAGGTCATGGAAACATACCCAGATAATACCATCACTAATGTGATAAACATTGTTCAGCACTGAATTGCCAACAGAACATAAATGCTTAAAGGGAAACTGTCATGGGAAGACATGTTTTTTTTTAAACGCATCAGTTAATAGTGCTGCTCCGGTAGACTTCTGCACTGAAATCCATATCTCAAAAAAGCAAACAGATTTTTTTATATTTCATTTTTGAAATCTGACATGGGGCTAGCCATTTTGTCAATTTCCCAGCTGCCCCGGTCATGGGAATTGTGCCAGCACTTTAGGAGGGAACTGCTTTCTGGCAGGCTGCTGTCTTTCCTTCTCAATGTAGCTGAATAGTGCACAGTGGGACATTGGTTTTACTATTGAGTGCTGTTCTTAGATCTACCAGGCAGCTGTTATCTTGTGTTAGGGAGCTGTTATCTGGTTACCTTCTCATTGTTCTGTTGTTAGGCTGCTGGGTGGGGGAAAGGGAGGGTGTGATATCACTCCAACTTGCAGTACAGCAGTAAAGAGTGATTGAAGTTTATCAGAGCACAAGTCACATGAATTGGGGCAGCTGGGAAATTGACAATATGTCTAGCCCCATGTCAGATGTCAAAATGAAATTAAAAAAAATCTGTTTGCTCTTTTGAGAAATGGATTTCAATGCAGAATTCTTCTAGAACAGCACTATTAACTGATGCATTTTGAAAAAAAAAAAATTCCCCATGACAGGATCCCTTTAACAAGGTGGAGAAAAGCTAATATATGGAGGACATAGTCTCCATTTTGCAAGAAATTCTAATATGTTTAACATATAGAGGTAATAAATAATACATAATAAGCCTATAGGGTTTTCAGCATATCTTTCATTATCTGCATTTGATTCAGCTGTAGGCATATATAAATTGCAATTCCTCAACTGATGAACCATGTCAAGGTCACAGACAGCTGCTTTCTGAGTTATGCTTTCCTGTATAACTGGGAGTGCAACATCATCAGTCCAGAAGATGCATATGTGTTATCTGACTTCCTAGAAGCTTTATTTTTGTAATATTTTTTATAATACTTGTGCTGCACAGCATGTGAATTTTGATGAGAAAAGGCAGCTGATGTAATAATTGTCTGGCCTCCATGTGGTCCCCTGTCAGCTGAGAACTAATTCATTCTACTTTTCTGTTAGTTCAGTAATAAATCATGTTATTCCACACAGGAGCATGGTATTGGGGTCATTGAAGAAACAAGGTCATTGTTTAACCAATGGAAAATATTGATGGGATAATCAAAAACAAGTATTACGTAAAGTGTTACATAAACACTGCTTAAATTACTCATTTGGTGAAATATATGTAACTTGAAAAAAAGCACAAAGAGGTTTATTTTCAGCAGAAATGGCCTTGACAATCACATGACACTATTTGTTTAGGATTTTTTTTTATTCAGATGTCATCAATTTTTTTGGGGGATTGGGTACTATAATTCTGTAAAGTTCTCCGGAATGCTACAGAACTTTACAGATGTAAATAGCTTTTACATTAACACACTATACCCAATCTTTCAAATGAATGTTTAACTGGAGATCTCTATAAATTTGAAGCAATGCAACCCAACAAAATCATTAAATGAGCAAATGCATCGGAAAAATTATAGATGTCTGTACATACAGAACTGCTGATGTAGTTCTCTTTTTAGGCTTTTAAGGATCATGCTGGAAGCCAAATCAAATCTTAGGTTATCTTGAATTTCCATAAGTCGGCAGATGATGTTTTATTACATGGGAATCATTTTTGAAGAAGATGAAACCAGGCATGCCCCAGGGAAAACTGCTCAGAGTTTATTTGTGTATTACCAATCGATAATAGATGCAGATTGATTGCAGTGGTGACACAAGTTCCAGTTTTTATCTATGACTTTTCTTTCTATACATTATCATATTGGTTGTTACATGAGAAGTTTCAGGCTGTACAAATGGTAACTTTGCATTATCCTCTGATGGACGTTTGACTTTGAAGGAGTTTTTGTTTGGTTAGGTTCATAGATTTTCATGGTCGTCCAAAAAGTAACCTTATTCTAGCCTTGAATTAACTGTACCACACTTTTTGGATTGGGAAATATAGGGTATTGCAAGAGTCTTTGCATATCCAGGATCTTAATATGGATAGTTAAGCACACATTATCCTAACTGAAGCACTGAGCAATGTTACATTGAAAAAATAAGTGATGCAGAAACATAGTCATATGATTGCTACCCTTCAAGTGTTTTTGATTAAAGCAATCATCTGAACAGCATTTTTATGCTGATGTTGGGTTTTAAATCCACGTGTGGTAACCCTACATTTCTGTTTTATCTAGGTTTTACTGGTTCTAGACACGATACAGTTATCTATTTTGTTGCTGTAGGATGCAAAAGATAATATGACTCACCTGATTGGAGCAGACTCATCGCCTTTTTCTAACCAATCTTGAGGTGGAGTGATGTACATGCACCACAACCCCCAGTTATAGCCATGGGCTGCATTTGCATACTGCTGAACTTCAAATGTATTGTATTTGATATTATCGATTGCTGGCAAAATGATTCGTCTGCGATCTTCTTTGATTCTTGTAATCACTGGTTCAGCCCTAAATATAACGGAATGCTGCATTAGCTATTGCAAAAACCTAATGACTCCAATGTATTTTGCACAAAAAAACCCTTTAAAAAACACCCATTGACTTATATGTGTTTCACAAATCTTTACAGTTTACCAAATTTGCAATATTGCAAATTTTTCTAATTTTTCAGGAAGATGAACAGGACAGATTTGATCACCACTATAAATTTGCACTGAGCCTCCATAATGGCCCATACTTTAGATAAACATAACATCAAGCTCAGGAATCTTCCTCCATCAATTCAACTACATTAAGCAAGAGTTGATGTATGTGATCACAAGCTCTGGAAAGAAGCATCCAGGATATATTTGTGTAAAACATTGATATCTGGTTTATGTATCACAGGCACCCTAGAATTAAGTTAAAAACCCAAATAAATATCCATTGTTTGCAATGACCAGTATGCATTGTTGCTTAGGAGAGTGGAATAACAGATAAGGATTCTGTCCAAGTATTGACTACACAAACTGTAAACTTTAGTGATGGGCGAAACGGGTGCGTTTCACTTCGCCGAAAAATTCGCGAATTTCCAGAGAAATTTGCGAATTTTTTGCTGATTCGCGTCGTTTTTGACGTGAGTCGCGTTGTTTCCGACGCGACGCGTCATTTTCGGCGCGCGTCGCGTCAAAAACGACAAGCGACTCGTTTTTGCGCGGCAAATTTTTTTGGGCGAATTTTTTTGCCAGTTTCGCGAATTTATTCGCCAGCGGCGAATCGCGGGAATTTGCCGCGAATTCGCCCCTGGCTAATAAATTCGCCCATCACTAGTAAACTTCTCTTTTTCTCTCTTGTTATTATCTGCGGTACTCCATATCACAATTTCAAAAAAATATTTCTGGAACTGCAGGCACATTAAGCTATGCTCTAACAGGTGTTAGGTGTTTTGATATCCAAAAAAAGTAATTATTCCTTCTCAGCCTGCTCATTCAGGCAAGAATGAGAGTTAGCGAAAGACTGATAGAACTTCACTCATTCTTAGGTAGAAATGTTTTTCCCCAATGCATTATTCAAAGGGAACATTGACATTTGTAAGGGTCGGAAGATAGGTAATTATTTATTTCGCAAAAATCAAGGGTATAGACCAAATTGATCGACAATTTAACAGTTATAGTAGAGATATGAAGCCCATGTTGCAGTGGAAATTCATCTTGAGTGCTTGTTACTTTGAATATTCAATGTTTTATATAAGCCATATGGTTGTGCAGCATCTAATATTCACTATATTATGGTCTTATTTACCAGGTTTTCTGAAAGAAAGTGGCCATTTCATTGAGCAGTGCTCAGCACATCGCTGAATAGTGCTTGGAAATCAATGGTCTGGAGTGGGATTCAAAATAGGCCCTGGCATGTCAAGTAAACAGATGCCCCCGCCAGCCCATTATATAGTCTTTGGCATCTTACAGAAGCCCCTCTGCCATTTGCTAGAACCCACAGATTGCCAGTCTCTGCCTGTTGGAAATCACTTGGCATTACTCCTTAAAAAGAGAGAGCACTAAAGTAAGGTGTGTTAATGTTTCACCTTGTCCGCTGTTGCTTATTTTTGCCCTTATTTAGGCTCTTGAGTTTCTGCACATTGAGAGAAACTGTAAATGACACTATTTCTATGAATTAAAATACTCACAGCTGTCCCCTGTTGAATAGCAGTGAAGTGTATTAAACAAAGTGTTCAGACCCTGATCCTTGTGTGATTTTGATAAATATTGACAAAGTGTTTTTCACAGTTTTCACAGTATTGGAGATTGTGAAGCTGAAGCTATATAGTACTTGCATTCTGAGTGGAAGTGAGTAAGTATAATGGTTTAAAAATTATTTGAATACAAACCTGCTCCTTAAAGGGGAAATTTCACGAAAATGGAAATTTAATATAAACATCAGCATACTGAAATATGAAACTTTCTAAATATAATCAATTAAATATTCTGTACTGTTTCTACAATAATCAAGTTTATCTTCACTATGCCTCTTTCAACATCTGTTTCTCCTCATTCTGTCTTCATTCAGGAGTTGGGTATCAGATATTCATTGGCAGTTAGATCCAATATATCTCATGAGGCAGCCCCTTTTGCCTAACACATGTATTAGAGCTCACTCTATTAATATTACCAGACATCATGTCTCTCTAGATGCAGGATTTGTGCAAAAGGTAGTTATTTGGTTAGATTTAGTTTGTACTGAAATCAGTTATTTGCATGAGCTCTAATACATCTGCCAGGAAAGGAAGCCCATATAAGATATATTGGATCTGTCAATTCATCTGACACCCAACATCTGCATGAAGACAGAATGAAGAGAAACAGATGCTGAGAGTGGCATAGCGAACATAATTGCGATTATTTCAGAAACAATGCATTCATTGATTATATTTACAAAGTCTCTTATTTCAGTATACTGAAGCTTATATTAAAATTTCATTTTCTGGATGTTTTCCCTTTAAGAAATTATGCCATTATGTACTCTTCATTGCATCCATTTTGGAGCACCCGCACTTGAAGGTACATTCATAAATGACCCCTTATGAGTCTGTGTGCTAAGGGCAAAAGAGGGCTGGGCCAAAAAGAAGAAAACACAATGGATATTGTGTTTAAAGAATATAACACACACCATTTGCTAACAGAGGTCTAGATGCTAAGCAATTGCTGCTGTTCCATAATATTACATATTTCAGAGTGACAGGAGGGCCTTGGGATATAATAAGGAGGATTAAAAAAAATATTTCCATTAGACAAATACAATGGAAAAAAGTTTGATGTCTGGCTCATTTTATTTTCAATACCAGATTCAGGTTTGTAAGCTAAAATCAAGGAATGCTGCATTAGATACCTGTTGTTTTAGCCTACAGGTTCTGGAATGTACATTTCAAACAGATTGGCCATAAATGAAGTTCCTAATGAAGACAAACTAGTTATATTTCACCTCTAGGCAAACAGATGGAAGGATATATGGAGAAATCTTCAGGGTTACTAACAGCTACCTAATGCTACTCTCAATTAACTTTCACACCTTAGACTAAAATTGATGTTACACAAGTATTTTCAGTTGAAAGGAAAAACTAAGAAAGTTTCATGGGCAGTTCATTCTGGAATAACATAATTTTATGTTAGGTTAAGGGTACAATGCTTTTCTAACAGCTAGATAATTCCAAGCTTCAACCAGCACAAAAGCCCTGTTTAATAAAAATGCAAATAAAATAAAAAATATATTTCCTCTTTAAGGAATCTCTTTTGAAGATGCACATGGACTATGTGTTTCTTTTTTTGTGTGATCTTCAACGTTTTATTGGGTTTTCCAAAACAAAAAATTGACTTTTCACAATCCTTAAGGATTTTCGTATCCGAATGCAAGGAATATTATTTAATAAGTAAAAGGAAGTTGGCCATATATGCAAATCTAGAAAGTATTCAGCAGAAATATATGCTTGTTTTATGGAATAACACAATTTCATATATATATATATATATATATATATATATATATATATAAAAACAGGGGGGTTATGGGAGCACCCTAAAGGCTTTAAAATATATATAAGTATTATAAATGCTAATGCATATACACCCAAAACAGGGGTTATTTTGTTACAAAGTTATGATCATAAAATTGATAAGCCACCATACCACGTCAATGGCGGTCCCTAAGAAAATGCTGAATTAACATTTATGGACATGATAAATAAAGAAGAAGATATATTTAGTGCTGCTATTTAAGTGCAATGACACATGGGAAGATTTGGGCCCACATACAAACTTTGATAATAATGTAAACAACTTGCAGTGATTACATTGTTATCAAAAGGCACAGGCATTTTCAGGGAGATCTGTTACCCCATCAATTTTTACTGTGGGTGACAAATATCCCCGTTTATCATTGCCCTAAAGGTAAACTGGAGTTAAATTATATGTTATGTCAGCATTTTCACAAATATTTCACAAATGAGTAAACAATGAGTAAACAAATGAAAGTGTCATACAGTTATGTTCTTATTTCACAATTGCATGAAAATGCGTGGAGGATGTTCAATCAACCCGCATTTACAGACAGAGTTAAAATATACAAAAATCTGAGTATAACACACTGCCCTCCCTTTCTTTCTAGAGAATAGGTTATGTGGAGTGGTCTGTCATGGGCAAGAAGAATACAAGCTTACAGGCACATCAAAAGTGTCTCTGCATATGGTCTGTGCAGGTACATAAAAACATGCATATGAGTGTGTATGTGTGAAGATTTCATAATAGTGGTCATTTACAAAGACACTGGAAACGAGTGCATTTTTTGCACATTGCACCCTGTCTGGCACTTAATATATGACCTCTAATATCATACCTTTCTACATTTGAAAAGAGGAAAGAGCGACAAAAAGATCTGGCTTGTGTAGCTAACATTTTTGACCACACCAATTTCTGACCACAAACCCTAATTACCATGTCCGTTTTACAAAATTTGGTAGGTTGTGGAAAGTTTAAACACATTTTTGTGAGTTTTAGAGCCATTTTTTATTTTAGTTAGTTGGTTTTGCTAATGAAGGTGAAATTGCCCTTTAAGTTGGCAGTCAGTTCTCCTAAGAGACCTGTTTATCTTAAATTGTTTCAGATGTATCTCTGTGCAGGTGTTGAGTGTTCTGCTCCAGTGCAGGAGAACAAATGGAAACTCAGGACTGCAGACTGAACCATCAAAATCGGGACTATCCAGCAGAAAATGGGACATTTAGGAGGTATGTAATGTGTTGATTTTGTCTCAGTGCCAGTTTACAGAATTTATCTCCTGATTTTTCTGTTACAGTGCAGTTATTTCCCTGGGCAGAAGTGCTGCCTTACTAAGTGAAAATAAAGGCTTTCATGGAACTTGATGACTTTGTTTGTGCCCCAACAAAAAATGTATTTTGAGCTTTATTTGTTCCATCCAATTATAGTTATGACAATTATTGTTTATGACAATTTACTTTCTGCCTTTATTTGTCTAGAGATTTTTTTAGCCTATGAACATCAGTAATCTTTAACAGTATGCTGTTTTTTCCCAATATGTCCACAAGTAAATAAAAAACCATGTCAGCTGTAGAAATATCCAGACATGCTGAACTAAAGACATGTTAGCTGCAGCTTCATTGTTCATGTATATTAAACCTCCTATTCCACACAAACCAAAATGTCAGCTTGACCTTAATTGAATATTTATTGTGTAACATATGCTGCAAATGTTGATATTGCTGGTTCTTACCAGCCAGTATTGAATTCCACATGTGCATCAAAAAAGCCAACAATTGGTGCACTGGCTGCCTTCCATCCTTGAATCCGAGCTCGAATGAGTCCTTCCCGTCTTGTGTTACGCACAATTTTCACCAGCCCTGGGTATCTCTTATTCACATATTGATCCAAGTTAAATTTCAGCTCCACTATTTATAAGAGAGGGAAGAAATCACAGTTTCAGAAGCCTCACAACAAATTATAAACATTTTTCTCAAGACACAGTTTTCCAGAAGCCTCAATTTGCAGTTTAATGCTCACACAAAAGCCAATGGTTTTTTTTTAAACATACAAATATTGAACTGATTTTGTAAATAACATAGTTACTCCCTCCATATTTAGCAACGTCTTTCAGTAAATGTAACCAGCAAAGCAAAATAGATGGCTGCTTATCAATACAAGTAATCAGTTAAAGGGCCTATTTCAGGGTAATTGTAGCATCTAAATTACTTTAAGCATTGCTGTCACAAGAAATAAACAGAATTTTCTGGCCAACTGGAATAGACTGCTGATTATTAAGCATATCTTGGACAAGAATCTGTGTAGCGGTTCTGCACAAGAATCTATAACAAATCAGGATAAAACAGTTAAATATTTTTTTTCACTATGAAAAAAGAAAAGCTTCCGCAGGAAAACACTGATGATATTTTGTATTTACTCAGGTTTTATTTTACATGGAAATATATATATATTATGAGTACTTGAGAGGCATTCGGTTTCTAAGGGATGATGTGGAAACCCTAGTAAAGGGGTTGTTCACCTTGAAATTAACTTTCGTTATAATGTAGAGAGTGATATTCTGAGACCATTGCAATTAATATTAATTGTTTGTTATTAATGTTTTTTTTTTTTTTTTTTAATTATGGTGTCAAAGTATTGGTTACTTAATAAAATACTAAATGTTATCTTCAAGGTGAACCACACCACTAAGATTCATATGTGTTGATCCTGATTGCAAGATTTTGGAACATGGCTCCTGAGTGGGCAGGCTCTGGAGAGCAGGTATGCAAGGAAATCAAAGTTAGAGTGTGAAAGGCTAAAATGAGCTTAAGAGCCCTTCCTAATGTAAGGCATGCATTGTAGGGCATTTTTAAAATAGACTATATTCACATGCATCAAACTACATACATAGAAAATGTAAAGTTTGGTGATACCTATTATTGGCTAACTGAATAAGTAACAATTGCAAGCTTTCGGAGCACACAGGCCCCTTCCACAGGCATGATATGTATACTGATAGGTCACTGAAAAAATGGGGTATGGGCAAAGAATTAGAAATACAAATAGACAGAGATAACTTGTAGAAGGCAATAAACAGGCCAGGATTTATAGAGAGGCCACCTAGGCCCCCGCCTAGGGACGCCTGCTATGTAAATCCAGCCCTGGTAATAAAAGTAATTAGGGTGGGTTGTAAATAGTCTCAGGGGTCTGGATTCAGTCAGGTCACATAGTTTGAACTAGACGAAGACAGAATGGAGTAAGGTTAACACAACAGTGCATAATTAGCGAAGATACAGATAAGGGTTCCACTGGCTTGGATAGCATATGGGACCAGAACTTATCCACTTCACACTCCCTTAACAGACTGTAACAAATTAAATGCAAATGGGAATAGTGACCTGTAGAGAAAAGAATATTTCAGTCCAGATATTGATAAGCACTTTAGCTTTAGTCAAGGACCTTGAAGTTCAGTCAGGACCTTGAAAAAGTGTCTTTTCAGAAGTGTGCTGCCACTTCCACAGCATCAAAGATCTTCTGGTCTCAGTTTTAAAGGGTAAATTGAAGACACAACAGGAGCGGAAGGAGTGGGAATTCAAACTCATGAGAAAGTTATCTCCCTAGAATGTGGCCTGAACAGAGACAGGAGTTTTATGTCCCAATGTGACACCTAAGGACAATCTACATCTGAGAAGACATATACCGCTACACTGCGAGTTGAAGTGAAATCACCCCCCAGCAGGCAATCAGCAATTGGAAGGTAACCAGATAATAGCTCCCTGACACAAGATAATTGGTACAGGAAAATCCCACTGTGACTGCTTCCATTACCTTGAGTTGGAGAAACAACAGCTTATATTACAATAAGCTAATTTTACAGATAAAAAATATACTTGTTGGTTCAAGTGTAAAATTTTATAATGTAAACTATATAATTGAGAAATAAATGCTACACCGTAAAAATAATGACAGAATCCCATGATGGTTTCTTGGTTTGCAGTCTCTCATTTTGTTTTTAGTGCAGTGCTGCATATAGCATGTGGCATGGGAATGCCTTGTATTAAGAAAGCTTTCACTTGCTCTTTTTAGGTATCTGTTTTAGTCCTTATAAGCCTAATTATGAAAATATAAGTCACAGAATTTCTTGTCTGTTTATTTGTCAGGATCTAGAAGGCCTAACTCAGTTTTGAACTAGGAAGCAGAGAAACAGTAAGAATCCTCTGAGTATCTTGCACATTCTAGTCGTACACCACTTTAAATGCTCATGCTGTTGTATCACTGGAAGATTTTCCATCCGCAAAAAAATTCCAAGGGGGGGGGCAAGTAATCTAATATAACATAGGGTAGCATCCCAGTGAAGATTGATCTATTCATGGCAATGCAGCAGATAACCTAATTACGCATACTTTGGTAATAAATTAGTACACTCCTAGCTAAATTCATTTTAATTTATGAAAACATTTACAACTGCTTTAGTTATTTAATACTATTCTGCTCTACTCAGCGTAGATGACAGACTCAGTTTTAATTAAAACCTACAAGTTTAACTTTATTACTGGCTCTGCAGGCTTCCCTTCCATTACTCCTTAGTCCCTTCCAATATCAGTGTTTGAATAAAAGATGATGAAGGCTTGCCTTGGGGTGGGAAGTATAAATAATGTTTTGTCTTGTTGGGAATCAAATTTACAACAATTACTTGGAACTACAGTAGCTGAAGAACTGCCCCTCTTGCTCCCTTCTGTGGACACCCATGCCTATATTTGTATTCATAAAGTGCCACTTGTCCATATAGCGCTGTATGGCAGAACAATACATTAACAGTGAAATGCAATATAAAAACTAGATACAGAACAAAAGAGTAACTAGCATTTGCCCCAGGCCCCCCAGCAAAAAATATTTAGAGGATCCTGGCAACCCACCTCCCTCACTTGTGTATGCATGCTCATGGTTGCTGCAGTGAGAGTACGAATTTAAAAATACAAAAGTATCAGCAGAGGGGGGATTTCTATTTCTATGCAGCAGACCCCTTAGTCTGGGCCCCCCCTGTCCTCCAGACCCCCTGCAACTGTGGGGTCTGCTGCCTCTATATTTAGGTTGCTAATACAGAATATATATTTAGTTACATCGAAATGCTGAGTATTAAAGAGACAGGAGGAAGCCTGTCCCTGCCTATCAATGAACTGACTGATATCTGCGTAATATGTTGGTGCTATATAAATACATGTTAATAATAATATCTTGTTTTTATGTACATACCATTGTCGCTATTATCATCCACCAATATTATCTCTTTCAGGAGATAGGAAGGAGTGTGGTTAACTACACTGTGAACAGACCGCAGGATAACAGACAGAGCTTCATTCACAAATATAAAGACTACTGCGATCTGAGGCAAGTCATCCGGGTAAGTCATCTGCTTGCATCTGCAGAAGATACATTAGAGAATAAACATTTCATTAGAAGCTGACGGGTAAGGCCATTTCACACAATCTTATAGAAAGTTAATCACTTTATATGGAGATATCTCTCAATAAATTACTTTTATTATTGCATTTGGGAAAGCAACAAACTGCATTATACTGTATATTCAACTTGAATCTATTGCAACCGCAACCCCCATCTATTTATAGTATGTATCTAGGTGGTCCAGAATTGGATTTTGCCATTTGCTGTACAGATACAGTTGTGGTTTATTGCAATATAAAGACCATTATGCCATGTTTTTAATGTGAAAGTATTATCACAATACATAGGGGGAAATCTATCATACAGTGAAGTTCCTCCACTAGAGTGAAATTCCGTCAGTCCCCATTCATTTCTACGGGATTTTGAAAGGTATATTTATCAATGGGTGAAGTGAAAGTTCACTCTTTATAAATACGCCTTTAAAAATCACATAGAAATGAATGGAGAGCAGCGGAATTTCAATCTAGTGGCGGAACTTCACTCTTAACTTCACTCTTTGATAAATATACCCCATAAAGTGCAGTTTCTTGTCCCTTATTCAAGGAATCATAGCCTTTCTTATATTCATGGATATCATCATATTCATTATTCACTTAGCTATGCAGTTTGTTTATAAGCATACATTACAGTAAAAATACATTTTGAAGCTATATCTAAGACCATATGTATCTTATAATACAAGTTATATTGGATGAAAGCATACTGAATTAATAATACCAAATATGATAATTACTTAAAAGGGTATTCCACCTTTAAATTAAACTTTAGTATGATGTCGACATCAATATTCTGAGACAATTTCCAACTGGTCTTAATTTTCTATTTTTCATGGTTTTCAAAATAATTTTGGTTTCTGGCATCCAATTTACCCTAGCAACTAGTCAATGTTTGAGTGAAAGACTGGAAGATAAATTGGAGAGGGTCAGGACTGTGACATTTGGAAAACCAGGCAGCCAGTTTTGACCCAATCAGCTCTTCAACAAAATGGGCTGTCCGGGTCAAAACCGGACAGGTGGCAATCCTAGCTTGAAGGCCCCAGTGAAAACAGTCATTTGGATCAGACTGGCACAGGGAAGCCAAGTAATGTGCCTGAAGAGACAGAGGGGTAGATTAATCAAAGAGTGAAGTTCCGCCACTAGAGGGAAATTCCACAGCTCTCAATTCATTTCTATGGGATTTTGCAAGGCGTATTCATCAATGGGTGAAGTGAATAAGCCTTTAAAAATCCCATAGAAATAAATTGAGAGCTGTGGAATTTCCCTCTAGTGGCGGAACTTCATTCTTAACTTCACTCTTTGATGAATCTACCCCAGAGAGTGTGAGAGGAGTCTGGACTGGGGGAACCAGCACTTGCACCAAAGGGGCTGGACTTGTACTGCGTGTCCATAAGTGCTTGACTTGCCTGTATTATCATTATCCATGTAAAAGGAGAGCTCAGAGATTACAGAGACTTTGTTTGTGGGGCTAAGTTAATGGATTTTTATTTATTTTAGTTTGCCAGACAGTTCGCACCTGCCTAGTTAGTTAGTGAGGTCTCTATTGCCACTGTGTCAGGAGTGCTGTGTGTTTTAGTTTCCCTTTTACTTACTATTAAATTAGTAATAGTAACTATTATTTAGTTTACCAACTACTGTGTGTGTATTATGATTGTACCGAATGGGGCCATTCCTAGGTGCATTCCCGGTTCCCACTAGGTGGAAGCACTGCGCTAATTAGTACCAGGTACCCATAGTCTCACAATACCACTACAGAGTGGCTCAGGATTGTCCCGTGCCATCAAGTAAGTGCAACTTGTGGAGTGTAAGACCGACAAAAGGGGTGTCGATAGGATAACACCTCGATAGTAGGACAAATATGAGCTATAAAACGTCATTGGTATTGAAATAGTATCCAAATGATGATGTCATACAGTGGAGCCTTTGGCCATTCCTGGGGATATGCAGATGTCTGCGAAAATAAAGTAGTCAATACTTAAAAATAATTTAAATTTGGACTAATGCTTTAAATAGTTCACAGTGTGCCAATTACACCCTACATAATAGGAGCACACCCTGCACTCTGGCAGAAAATCACCTGTGGTGGTGCAGCTCCCAGGTGTATGGCAACATTTTTTAATTCCAAGGATAATGACAAAACAGGGTCGAGTATACACAAATATTACCTGTTGTGTTAGCTTTAATTGTGCCATGCCAGAATAAAACAATGTTTGGAATATAAACACCACACTTTTTCAAGTTTAATAGTGAGAAAATGTGTGGCATATTAACAAAGAACAGGACATATCTCTACTTCTTGTTAAGTTGTGATGTATATCATAGTAGAAGTAGTAACATTTTCATGATAACATATTTTTTATTATTATTTTTTTGTAAAAATTTAGGTCAAAGTTATCTTGAACCAGTTAGTTCATATAAAGTCCATTTAATGCATTTAGGCTGAAGATTTCCTACATGAGGACCCTTTGTATTAAATGCAAAAGGAACAAGGTTGTTCTGAAGACACAGAAACCACAGTAGCATGAAATCCATATTATTACCATCCAAGCTATATCTCTGTAGCTCTATGGGACAGTATGAGGGCAAGATAATAAAGGCGGTGCCATAGGCTGAGTTTACTTTCATGCCTTTTTTTGTAAGTAACGGTGCAGGAAATAAGACTGCAGAGAAGGTCAGGAAGGAAATAAGACTGCAGAGAAGGTCAGGAAGGAAATAAGACTGCAAAGAAGGTCAGGAAGGAAATAAGACTGCAAAGAAGGTCAGGAAGGATGTATGAGCACATGTGGTCCCACAAGTCCAAAACTTTCAGTAGAAGTACCCTGAAACAGACATGACAGCTGTATTAAAGTAACTTCATTTTAATGTTTGTCACATTGGACTATTGCCATCTGCAATCTTTCAAGCTCTCAGATGGTTCTTTTTCTATGCATGCCTGTGTACTTGTGTACTGAAATGATTTAAAGGCCCATACATATATAGAACATTTTGTAATTATTAAATACTAATTTGTTGGTGGATACCTGGGCAATGAATGAACTATAAAGACTTGTGGTGTTTATACAAATGGCCTGCAGGTGGCACTGTGCATACACAGGACTTTCTGTACAACTTGAAAGTGAAAGTAAGACTTAATGCTGTTATGTAATGGCTGCATCGGCTACCAAACACAACAAGACTTTATTTATGAATGCACTTTACAAATTAATAAATTATAGGGATAACAGGGATACACTGGATTGAGATTCTCTAACAGTATGTTGAACCTCTGAGTGATGTTATTTGGCTAGTGATTTTTTTTTTATACTGTATTTGAATTTCATTTGGATACACTGGCATAGCACAGTTACTAATATTGCTGGTATTTATTATATTTATTCTGATACATGGCACTGTGACTTTAAGTGGGGAAGGAATTGTACCTGCTGGTGGACAGAATCTGTATATATGCTTGTATATGCACCTTGATAAAGTTCCCTAAGGAGATCCTTGGTTTATTATACATTTACTCAGCACTGGTCTCTGTTGATTCCAGATCCAGGCTCTTACTGTGCACCAAGGCAAGTATGCTAAACGTATTGTGCAATTGGATGTTAATTACGTACATATATAGATTTCTGTTAGATGCCACAAAGTTAATTACCACAGTCAATTACCACAAGGCCCAAGGGAATATTGTCTGGAGTTTTTGAGGAAACCTCAGCATCTTCAGCAACTTCAACATCTAACTAAACCTCAGTGTTTTACTGATTTATTCTCTTATTTTGTTTAGAGTTGTGCTCTGTTTCGTATTGTTTGTGTCAACAGACACTTTTGTGTTGCTGAGTGTTACGAGTTTAATTTATAATCACATATTGATACTATTTATTAAAAAAATTACTTGTGCCAAAACACACTCATTATGGTCTTAAGGTGATTTTTGTGTTTGGGAAGGCTACTTAACCCTGTAATATCCTGCCTAGAGTCAAATCAGTGACCTGGTGTTTCCATGCTGTCTGCATTGCCTCGGCCCTATGCTAACAGACAGTTGTGTTCCAGGTCCACTCCTATTGCTATACTTCAATTGCTATTTGTCGTTCTGGCCACACAGGCCAGGATTTGTGGAGAGGCCACCTAGGCTCAGGCCTAGGGTGGCAGGATTTTAGGGGGCGGCATGCCGCCCAACCACACTCACAATGGTTCAGAAATTTTAATTTCCCGTGTGCCAATTCTCATTGCTCTGTCCCAATAATGAAAATTTGAACAGATAAAAGGGAGTGGACAGGGGCGACAAACAGCAGTGAACCTAGGGGCACCTGATATGTAAATCCGGCCCTGTGGCTACAGAAGATCTGTGTAAGCCATTAAGCTGCCTATAAACCCCCTACACTGCACTGACTCTTTGCCTAATTTAGGTCTATTTCCTGATAGTTCCTGGGTGTGATTCTTGTCTAATTTTCTGTTCCTGACCTTTGCCTGTTTTTGACCTTGCTGTTTCGCTGCCTAATCTGACCCCTGCCTGTTTAACCACTCCTCTGGATCCTAACTTTGTACCATGTTACTGATTGGCATTGACTGGTACTGATCCGGCCTGGTAATTCTGATTATGCTCCTGGCTCATAATTCTGTCCACATACCTCCAAACATTTTGGAAGTAAAAAGAGGGACACAGCAAAAATTTTACCACTCCCATTTTTGTGGTAACACCCCCTAATTATGAAAGTTTGAAAATATTTCTCCTTATCTAAACTGTTACAATTACTTATTTTCTTATCTCAAAATTGTTAAAAAGTATCTGTTTGCACCTGGTGGCTGTTCTGGGCTCTCTGCCAAAAGCCAATTAAGTTAGAAACGTGTTTATTTTTCTGGCTGTTCAGTGCAGAGAAAAATGGGACTTTCCAGTACAAATGAGGGACTTCATGTTGAGCTTTCAAAAGAGGGACTGTCCCTCTGAAAAAGGGACAGTTGGGAGTTATGTGTCCAGACTGTCTGATTAGTACTGTACCTGCCTGTTCCACATCTGTTCCCCATCCTGTATACATTATGGTTCCCTTGCCTACGTATAACTTCCCCCCCTTAGTCCTCTCACTTTAAGACTTGGTGGCATCCGAGTAGCAGAGGGCTCCTCCTGAAGTGAAAGGCAGTTGTTAGAGGCAGCAACATGAGCCCAAACCAAGACCTTGGGGTTTGTTCTGGCTTTTGGGATACCATTTATTATGTTACAAACCCCTTACTTCCCAGGACATTTTGATCATATCTCTCTGGTTATGTCTCATATACACAGGGTATGTATACACAGGGTATGATAGAGGAAAGAGCAATTACTGTGCTGGCAGTTAACTTCATGATTGTTAACAACCTATAATTTAATATCTGTTGTAGGTAGTATCGGAAGCTGTTCTATGATGACCCTCTGGTAGTACCCAGTAATAAATAAAATACTGTGGAATTTCTTTGCCTATGTTAATGGCAAAATGGATATGTGTAGTGCTTATTCATCCTGCATAAGAGACTTCTGCTTTGAAAACACTGAAACCAAAGGGGAAACTGTGAATCTAATTATCTGCCTTGTCAGGGCCAGACATGGAGTAGCTTGAATTTTCCCTTTAAACTTTCATTTTATTTTTTCAAATAAAACCCACTATATGAATTTGCCTGTCCAAGGACATTGAGAGGCGGAGTTGAAAACTTGATTGGGGGTAATGGAGTAATGCAATTGTTAGCATTTAAAAAATTATACAACCAAAAGCAGTGGATAGAGGCAACACAAGCAGAGTGGGGATAGCCCCAAGGTATGATATAGTAACAGAAATTGTGTGCAGCGCCACAGGCACAAACTAAGCAGTGAAAGGTCATAGGTCCTGACACTCCAGGGACATTATACACAATAAAAGTCAGCTTTTAATGTACAGGGAAGATGAAATAACACTTGGGGAAAAAACAGAATCGCTAGTTATTAAAATAATGAAGAGGAGAATGTTGTAGGCAGTGGTACCTGTAATGCTCATTTGTTGCATTTTTTTGCATATAGTGGCACTCTTTTTTTTTTTTTCAGATAAACAGCAGCCTCCATAGCACACACTTGCATTAGCCTCCCCTAGCCTTATTGAAAATCCACCTATGCTTTTTATACAGTGGTGTACCTAGTGTGCACCTGGACCCCCACAAAACAACATCTTGCCTCCAGCTGACCCACTCTCCCACCCACATGTCATCCACACAGCACACAAATATAGTGAAGGTGAGGAGGGGGGCCATTCTTTAGAACTATAGAGGAAGCAAACACTGCAGTCTAGCCCCCCTGTTCCCAGGGTCCCCCACGGTGTGTGATTCCTCTATAGTTATGCCACTCCAACAAGGCAGTAGTGGATGAAAAATAGATAAATGGAAAAAAAAAATCTTAAATATATTATAAATCATATCATATATATTATGTATATAGATCTCTTTTATACACATATCTATATCTTGTAGATTATATATTAAAAATGTAATGGCACAGACTGATGCACAGTGTGTGACTCACTTCCCTTTTCTTGGTCACCATTCTCCACATTTAATTTATCCTCTAACATCTCATTTAGCTTTCACTTTGAAAAATATATATTTCTTCTACTCCAGTAAATCTAGAGGTCTCGGTGAATAGAATTGTACTTTGGCTTTGGCATTTTTCTATTGTGTTCATTGGCAATGAAACCATTTTACTTGCACAGCATAAATACAAGGTTGCTGCAAGTATCACTTTCAGCTTTGTATGAAAATTCAATACAGAAAAAGGTATTATTAAGTCAACAGTCAAGGAGAAAGCTAGTTTTAAAATCAAATGTTGTACTGCATGTCCATCTTTGAGAAATATAGGCATTATAGTTTCTAGGTTGTGTCAAGACACTAGTTATTTCCATTACCGTAATAGGATCACTTTATTTATATAAAACCTAAATGGATGTATTCACAAGAAAGCACAGACTGCCTGGGAGAATAGGACAATAATCACCACAGGCTGAAACACAATGAGAGTCAGTATTCTAACAATCAAATCTCTAAAAGCTGCGGAAGTGGCTCGAAAGCAAAAATGTCAATCATAGTTGTCCCTTGTAATGCTTGGGGTACTTTTCTACAAACCTAGTTGCTGCAACTTTAGGTTTTATGACTGCTAAGGGAACTGATTAGATAAAGAGTTGATGCCACAGTATGGATCTATACTATGCCACCAGATAGATGTGTACAGTAATTTCCATTACTATTAATAGTACAAGCCAGGAGGACAAATTTTGCAATACATATAAATATACACAATTATTAAGACAAAGTGTCATGTGCAGTGACACAGTAGGAAATCCCTGCCCTGTAGATCTTAGAAAGTGTTACCAAAAATCCATTTTTATTATTGAGTCATTTATAAATTAATGCAGGGAGATGGGAGAAAAAACTATCCTTGTCCCATAGGTTGTATTTTGTGATATAACACATTTTCCATGGACTCTGGTTTTCCTGTTAGCTTTAAGGACATGGTATTGCTGTTATTCTGTTTCAGTAGTAAACAAATTGCTTGTTTGTATATGTCTTGGGCTTTTCAGAGTCATGCTTTCTATCGGTGCTTATTTGAATTCTTAGGGAGTTCTTGGCTTTCACATGTAAAAGCAGCTCCATGCTCAGTACTGGAATATACTTTTTTTTACTCAGCTTTTATTGCATGATATGTAATGTAATGTAATATGATATGTATGATATGTATGATATGTATGTAATGTGAACTGGAGACACTTCATTAGATCTCATTGCTTAATAATTTAACAGGATAACAGATACATGCATGACTTTCCTGTGGTCATGCTTCTCCTTTGTTCCATAATGCTAATGTGGAAATGGCACATATAACATGTCAATTTAACATTAAGATTCTATTTATAACAGTACTCCCAAAGACTTCCTAGTGTTTTTATCTTTTTTTCCATTTAGTCCTGGAGAAAGCATATATTTTTTTTTTATTTCTTTTTTTTTTTGCTGCAGAAGAAACATGATTTTGCACACTTTTTATCTTCATGATGTTTGAAAAGTTTCATAAAAAAGTGATAAAAAATTGTATAGCAAAGCTCAGTATGACCCATACTCACTGACTTCAATGCAATCAGTTGTGCAGTAGTCATGAGTGCTTTATCACAAATGTTGAGAGCTATTATTATTCAACATATAATGATCTGCTGAAATGAGAAATCCCAAGCATTTCTTACCCATGTTGACCTTCTCTTCCAGAGAACAGAAACATTTCTGAAAGCTTACTCGCTGTTACCGTGGATACCCTTGGCTTCCTTACGAGTACAAATTCAGGCGCATAAATAGCGCATTTTAAAAATAACTGACATTTGGTGGTGACACATGGAATAAAATTGTGGAATGAAATAAAATTGTTTTGTGGAATGCAGAAACATTCTAAAATATCAAAGAAGATCACTTTCAAAACAGTGTTGGTCATCCACGGGTTAACACAATGTTGTTGGACTCCAGGAGAAGAAGCCCATTGTACAAGGATATGCTAATTAGAATCCGGACTAGAGACATTTTCCTAACATGTAACACTTAACCAGCACTAAATTCACTTTTGTGAAGTCTTCTTACTGGGTTATAACTGCAAGCCATCTCTGCACACTGCTTTCCATAACAAGCTCACTGACAACACATACACAAATAAACAAAGATTCTCACACTACTTTAACAAAATTCTATCTGATGCTGAAATGCCATCCCAGGACCCAATGTCATGGGGATGGTACTTTTAGCCAAATTTGATTGGCTACAGCAGCATGAAAATAAAGCCCCTACTGTTTTTGGAGCACTGGAACTCAGTTCGCTCCCAGAAAATAAAATGCCATCCCTAGGACAAAAGCTAAATTGTGGTTTGGGTCATTGGAGCATGAATGAATTGTAACACTCAATAACTGTGAAGGCTTGGCA
>CM044432.1:140700524-140712145 GCA_024363595.1 Xenopus borealis | reverse complement strand
CACTCCAGGGCTTCATAGTTGTATCAAAAAAGTTTATTTGTCAACGTTTTGGTCCAATATGGACCGTCTTGAGAAAGTTCTGTATTGGACCGTAAAGTTGACAAATAAACTTCACTTTTTTGACACTACTATGAAGCCCTGAAGTGCGTCATCCTTTGGAGAACGAAAATGTATACAGTTTATAGTTTATGTGAGTGTATACTTAAATGTAAATACACTGCGGTTTGTTTGTAAGGGTTGAACTTGATGGACTGTTGTATTTTTTCAAACAAACCTAACTACAGTATATAACTGTGTGTTCCAACATGCCCTGGGCCCTTCATTTTAATTTTACTTAAACATTTAAGTATATAATATGTGTCAGACACTGACATTTTGTATAAGTGGGTGAGCATATAACTCAGATTCCTCTACTGCATAGTATATTGAGTAAAAAATCAATTAAGCATATTTGCTTAATGTAGCTTGTATCCAAAATATCTCTATGTAAACATGAAAATCCTTTATGGCAGCAGATGTCCAGCTCCAGAATAATTGTGCACTTGACCATGCCCTGTGATACCCAAGTGGATATACTATATTTTATGCATACAAGTCTAGCATGTCCTCTTTAATCATGCATTGTTGTTACAAATGTGCTGTAGGATTGTTATTAAAATGTAAGCCTGAAGTCTTGCTTCCCCCTTTAAAAAAGGAAAAGCAACTGAGAGACAACAGCTTCAAAATATTCTCTAGTCTGTCTCAGTGGGGAGCAGCAGAAAGGGCCAACCTAGATTTTACCGCCCCTTGGAAGCAGACTCACATGTCTGGCGTATTGCAGAGACATGCTGCAATTTCCCTTTCATGTTATTTTTCACGCAGCAGGACAACAAGATACAGAAAGTTGAACAGCTGTTAATGGTAGCAATGTCCAAAATAAAAGTTGCCTTTATTACTCACAAGAGAGGGGCTGTTCTAGCTGTGTATATCAGCAGTGAGTTGGAAGGAGAGAACCTGAGACCTACCTGCCAGTCTTCATAATAGCAACATGTCACATCTTAAGTGAACAGGGGAATTAATAGAGTTGCAAGCAAACAACGTATCTGGGGTTAGTCAATGGCACAGCAAAGAAAAAACATCTTCTAGCAAATTACACAGCTAATGATATAAACCATGAAATCTGTTATGCAGAATCTTCAAATGACTCAGTCTGTCCCTATAATACATATAGCCATTGGCTATATGTTTAACCTTGCAGCCCTCCAACAGTTGCATATCCACAAATTTACTGTTCTAAGCTGAGGATGATGAGAAATATCATTGAGAAGAAGGTAGAGGGCAACTGAGAAAGACAGACAGACAGACAGACAGACAGAAATAGAGACATCGTGAGGGAGAGATACTGAAATTAAGTTTTCCAACTTAAATCCTTTTTCCTGGAAGCAGCCTTAATACTATGGATTAAGTAATAGCATCACAGCTTTGTGCCAGCTTTCCCCTTCAGACAGATACAATGTCAGCAGAATTAAAGCTGCTTCATGAATCTTTTAAGTGACTAATACCAAATATGGTTTTCAAATAAAACTGTGGGTTTTGTGCTGTGTTCATCTTACCCTTCGCTGCTATTCTAACACTGACAGAATAAATAGGGACTCCTCCATGAAAGCAGACAATGAAATAATGGCTAAAAGGAGTGAAGAAGACATTTTAAATGGCAAGTAATCCTCCAGTAACATAAAACCGAATTAAACAGTTTTAAGGTATTATGCTTCAGTATGTTTATAAATGCCATTTGTGATCCTTTCTGATTTCTGAGTAAACATAATCATCCTAAGAAAAATAAAATAAAACCAAACACATGATATTAGGCACTGGAATGACTCAGAGTAACCATGACCTTTACTGGAAAATATACATTATCTACAGGTTTTCATTTTATATGTTAATTTTTTCATTCAACAGGCACCAACAAGGGAAGGTAATTGCATGCAAATTTAGTGGTTGAGTTAACTCCCATTTTTCACCTCTCTCTTATTAATTGGGGGGAATAATAATTAACATATGCATGGCATGCACTCTGCAGTTTTCATCTTCCATAAGAATGATAAATGTTAATTTAAATGTAAATCATAGAATTTTATAATACAAGTTGGGCTTTTTGGGGAAATCAGACCCATGACTCATTTGGTCTTTTACTCATATAGATTCTATCGGGGACATTTACAATTAAAAGTGAAGACTGCAAAATGCAATTCCATAGTTACATAGTTAAGTTCAGTTGAAAAATAGTATCAAGTCCATCAAGTTCAACTTGAAACCTGCACACATGCACATGCACAGAATTAGCCATTGCAGCAACATTCCGGCAGGGAATTTCACAACCTCACTGCCCTTACTGTGAAAAACCACTTGCATTTCTTCAAATTAAAGTTCTGTTTCTCTAGTCTAAAGTGGTGGCCTCTGGTGTGGTAAAACTTTTTATGGGAAAAACGTTCCCCCGCTATTTGTCTATAAAACCCTCTTGTAAAGAGTAATCATGTCTACTCGCAAGCACTCCCAACCTTGACAGTCTACCTTCATAATTTAAATCTACCATCCCTTAAACCAGTTTAGTTGTACTCTCTATACTCTTTCCAGCTTATTAATATCCCTCTTAAGGACTGGAACCAAAAACTGCATAGTATACTTACTAGGAACCTTGGCCCAAATTCACTAAAGCGCGAAGCGTCTAACGCTAGCGCTAATTTGCCAGCGTGACGTCATTTCGTAACTTCGGAAATTCACTAACACTGGCTCTGGTGAATTTTTGCTAGCGAAGTAGATAGACCTGCACAACTTTGCACCCTTACGCCAGGTTCGTAATTACGCAAATTCACTAAGATCATCATTTTCCTGAACATTACCACTTACGTTAGGCTTTACTTCGCCTGGTCAGACCAGGTGAAGTTCAATACAATGGATAGGAGGTTGAAAAAAAATGCTGGCGTGTTTTACCATTGGAGGGTGATAGTCTGAAAAAGATCGATTTTTTTGGGGGGGTTACCCTCCTTCCCCCCTACATTTCCTAACATATGGCAACACAACTATATAGGGGGCACATGTAGGTAAAGGTAAAGGTTTCCTGGGCTTGTGTAGTGGAATGTAGTGGCTGTAACATATATTTCTATTATATGTTAAAGTTCCCGCCGTATGCAAATTAGGCTTCGCTAGCGTAACTGTGCTCTGCCTAGCGAAGTAACACTAGCGCAACTACGCTACCGTTCGCCGACCTGAGTGTAACTTCGTACTTTAGTGAATTTGCGTAGTGCTGGCGAATTTTCGGATCTTAATGAATTTGCCCCCTAGAAAGAGGCAACATTTTTTGCTTTAGTAGCCACAGAATGACACTGCCTGGAATTATTTACAAAACATCCTAGCTCCATCTTAGTTAAGGAAACCTCCAAAAACACTGCCATTTAGTGTATAATTCATATTTATATTATTTCAACCAAAGTCCATAACCTTGCATTTGTTCTGCAAAGTGGCAGCATCCTGCATGGAACTTATAGCTCTGCACAATTTCATATCATCAGCCCACCGCCAGGTCATTAATTAATGAGTTAAAAAGCAAAAGGCCAAGTACAGAGCCCTGCTTTACTCCACTAACTGCCCTAGTCCAATTAGAAAATGTTCACTTTACCATCAATCTTTGTAATCTATCCTTCAGCCAGATCCCTATCTCAGAACAAATACTATGTTCCAGGCCAATATTCCTTAATTTAACGAGTTACCTTCTGTGTGGTATTGTATAAAAATTTTTAGCAAAGTCTAAGTAGATCATATCACCTGCAATCCCAGATTTGAGGTCCCTGCATACCTCCTCATAAAAGGAAATTAAATTAGTCTGGCAAGATCTATTATACATAAAACCATGCTGGCACAAACTCATAGAATTATAATTGCAATAAAGTCAAGTATCTTATGCCTTAATATCAAGTTCTCAAACTAAAAGCTTTATGAAGGGGTATTAAGTACACATTTTATAAGCAAGAACTAAGAAACACACAGAAGGCAGTTGTTAAAAGAGAAGGAAAGCCTAGACTCACTTGGGGGTGCCAAATGTCATGCACCCCCAAATGAGTGTATCGACTTACCTGAAACACAGTCCGGTGCTCAGTGAGCACCACAGAGTGATCAACTTCCGTCTTCTTCTGTCTTCACATTTCCCCGGACTAACGCATGCACAGGTGAACAAAAAAGATGACTATAAAGTTAAGTGTTTCGTTCAAATGCGCATGTGCAGCCGCGTGAAGACATAGGAAGAAGGAAGTCGATCACTCCGTGGTACTCAATGTTAAAACCACGGGCCGGTGCAGTTTTCTGCTGATGGGAACACTGGCCCGGGGTTTCAGGTAAGTTGATACAATCACTTGGTGGTGACTAACATTTGGCACTCCCAAGTGCGTCTAGACTTTCCTTCTCCTTTATGCTGAGGAAGATTTTTTTTTTTTTTTTTTAGTAGTGCTGTAATGATATAATGTGACTGATATATGGCAGGCGTTCATCAGTACAACAAGAAAATCGTGAACAACACTTCTTGGTTTTACAGGTCCTATACATTCTAAGCTCAGTGTAAATGTGAAAAAGAACAAATAATCATTCTAAAAATAAATCAGAATAAAATGAAAGTAGAATTAATGTTTCTCTTCTTTCGATGGCTTCTAACTATAATGTTGAGTCAAAACAGAGAGAAGAGATAAGCAATCTCACATTTTACCATGTCTGGGTGTGAATAGCACATGCATTGTACTCAGTATTAAAAAACATTTAATCAGTGAACATAAAAAAAATTTTACATTCCGCATATGCTGAGACATATTGATAGTTAAAGACCAGTAAAACTTTTCTGAGCCTTTAAATTTTAACAATTTATGTGCTGTTTTGTGTGAAAGATTTCTTCCAGTGTATAAAATAATTGGCAAAATCATCATTTCAGGACCATGGCCAGCTGTGATTTCCTGGTGGACTAGTCCAACCCTAGCATAGGCCGTATAAGATGATTCTGGCTGTGGGGCTAGGATGAGGAGTATAGGCGGCACGCTGTGCCACTCTCTTTGGACTCCACCCACTTTCCCATGTGCTTTCACTGAATTTTCAGGAAAATCAAACCACAGCAGTGGGGGCAATATTTGCTTAAAGTCTTTACACTAAGGGGCGATTTACGAATTTCACGTGAAATGATCGAAGTTAGATCGAATTTGATTGTACGAATTTTTTGTGAAATTGTAAAGTAAAATTTGGCATCTTCGATCATTGAATATCGAATAGATCGAATAGATCGAATAGATCGTATATTCGATCATTCGATCATTGAAGAAATAAAATTTTTAAAGTTATTTGACTGCCTACTTCGCCAGATTGAACCTACCGAATTGCAATAGAAGCCTATGGGAAGCTCCCCATAGGCTTCAAAGACTAAATCCTGCTCGAATACCATTCGTACGATCAGAGCGTTCGATCGTTCGAATCGTACAAATTTTTTAGACTCTCGAAGGAAATTCATCGAGAAATCGAATATCGAGCAAAATGATAGCCTAAAACAATTTGATAAGCATTTGATGGTCGAATTTCGAATTTGATCGAGCTAATTTTGGGGAATAATAGTAAATTTGCCCCTACATGTACAATTTTAACTGAGAGCTGTGAATGCACTACAATCACATTATGTGGAAAAAGGAGGAAACGATTCTGGCACCTACCTACAAGTACATTACATGTAGTGAAGTAATAAAAAGACATTAAATGGAGCAGTAGGTGCTGATCTCTCTCCCAAAAACATAATATAGAGAAGGCACCACAAGCACTATAAAGAACATTATACAGTAAGAAGCAGAGAGTACTGGCACACCAAATACATACATAGAGAGCAACAGACAATGGCACCAGGAACAGTAAGATGACTCCATTAGTAGTGTGAAAAATTCAAATATCTCTCATTACGTGGATCCCTTTTCTGACAGCAATGTTATATTATAATGGGGCAGCTGTACAAATTAGCTAATCCCACTCCATCAGCATAATAAATATATAGAAACCTGGTAATGTAGGTTAAAAAAGACGTCTAGCCTTTTGGCCTAAGTAAAACCTGTCTAATGTCTGGCTGATACAAAGGCAGGAGAAAAACCCTTCTAAAGCTTCTCCAATTTGCTTTAAAAAATTTCTTCCTGACTCCAAGATGCAATTGGACCATTTCTGGATTAACTTTGTATTAAGATCTTTAACCTGTTTTTTTCAGTATACCTACCGCCCAGAAAGCAGGATGAAACAATGGAAATTCCATGTTTAAATACTCCTAGAACTCATAGCATAATGGCAAATTAATTTATAAATCCCCAGGAATTCAAAGCATAATGGCATAATTTACAACTTAATTCATAAATACCCCCAGAATTCATAGCAGAATAGCACAGTGGCAATTCCATGTATAAATTCCCACAGAATTCATAGCATAATGGCAACTTCATTTATAAATACCCCCAGAATTCATAGCATAATGGCACAATGGCAATTCCATATATAAATACCCCCAGAATTCAAAGCATAATGGCATAATTTACAACTTAATTAATAAATACCCCCAGAATTCATAGCAGAATAGCACAGTGGCAATTCCATGTATAAATTCCCACAGAATTCATAGCATAATGGCAACTTCATTTATTAATACCCCCAGAACTCATAGCATAATGGCACAATGGCAATTCCATGTATAAATACCCCCAGAATTCAAAGCATAATGGCAACTTCATTCATAAATACCCCCAGAAATCATAGCAGAGTGGAAAAATGGTAATTCCATGTATAAATATCCCCAGAATTTGTAGCATAATGGCACAATGGCAATTCCATATATAAATACCCCCAGAATTCAAAACATAATGGCATAATTTACAACTTAATTCATAAATACCCCCAGAATTCATAGCAGAATAGCACAGTGGCAATTCCATGTATAAATTCCCACAGAATTCATAGCATAATGGCAACTTCATTTATTAATACCCCCAGAATTCATAGCATAATGGCACAATGGCAATTCCATGTATAAATACCCCCAGAATTCAAAGCATAATGGCAACTTCATTCATAAATACCCCCAGAAATCATAGCAGAGTGAAAAATGGTAATTCCATGTATAAATATCCCCAGAATTTGTAGCATAATGGCACAATGGCAATTCCATATAGAAACACCCCCAGAATTTGTAGCATAATGGCACAATGGCATTTCCATGTATAAATACCCCCAGAATTTGTAGCACAATGACAACTTAATTTATAAATACCCCCAGAATTCATAGCAGAATGGTAAAATGGTAATTCCATGTATACTGTATATATACCCCCAGCATTTGTAGAATGATGACACAATGGCAATTTCATGTATAAATACCCCCAGAATTCATAGCAGAATGGCACAATGGCAATTTCATTTAAAATACCCCTAGATTTCATAGCATAATGGCACAGAGGCAATTTCATGTATAAACATCCCCAATATTCATATCAAAATGACACAGAGGCAACATGTATGTATAATTACCCCCAGAACTCATAGAGTTAATTTTCTGATACACCCCCTGAAAACAGTAACTGCCAGGCAATACTAGTAATAAATCTGCTAACCACCAGTAGTCTTGATGCTTTGACATTGGAGGGGGTGAGGGGCGGAATCTTCAGAGTAGCTATGCCTGCCAGAACCAACTTTTCAGCATGTCCTCACCAACAAAGCCCTGTGCATGGGTGGGAAATTCATCCTGTAACCCGATAGCTGCGGTTCTTCCATAGTTGATTTAGTGCACTGCCACCTGCCTGTTCTTTCCTGACACAGCCTGGTGCTGGGATGCATTGTACACATCATGGGAATGGGGCTTTTTTAAACATTAGTGATGGCTGCAATTGGATCGTTTATTAAAGTCCTTTATTTCTGCTGTGAGTTTTACAGAGGAAAAACATTTTTTTCATTTTAAGATTTTTGCAACCATTTATACAGTGTCGGACTGACCCACCAGAACACCAGGAAAACTCCCGGTGGGCCAAGGTGTCAGTGGGCCCTCATGCTGCTAAACTTTTGGTCTATTTCATGGCCATTCTATAAAGAAGATAAATATAAGGAATAATTGATTATAGTATGCAAAGAAAACATACTAGGAGAATAGAGGTTGAGTGAGGAGATGAAGATTATTAGTACTGAGAGTGGGCCCCTGGTCTAAGGTTTTATGGTGGGCCCTTGGTCTAAGGTTTATGGGTGGGCCCCTGGTGTCCCAGTCCGACACTGCATTTATATATTTCAGGAAATGTATAAAATAAACATTGTTGACTTTATTAGTTAATTCAAGGGAAAAAAGGAAGGGTAACACTCTTGGGCAGTGCCTAGTTTTCAGGCAGAAATTCATTTAGTTTGCTAAAGGACCTTACTGCGATGTGAAAATGCAGATATTGGCAACATTAATTAGCCAGTTCATGTTTAAATCCTAACAATGTGGGAATATGTCCATTATGAATAAATTGACTGAAGTCACCACAGGGACAGCTTTAATCATTTTATTCTCCTTTTTAACTTATTGTGAGGACTTTATAAAGTTTCAGTATCAGTCACCCTTGTGAAATGTTCTTATTTTAATTATAGACAGTCAAAGAATTTGAATTCCATTGGAATTTTAATGAATGATTCAGAGACTAAATTTCATATGTAATAAATAATCCATAACTAACAGCCCCTCTGATGGATGTCTCTGCTGTACATTGGAGAGTCCGGGGAGGACCGTTTTAGAACCTGAAGGAAATATATATCAACGGGGCTAATATATTGCAGCTATGCTTATCATCTCAGGCTATTTAATGAAATTCGGGACAGAAATAAAGTGCATCAAAATGCTTTTTTTTTTTAAATGCATCAGTTAATAGTGCTGCTCCTGTAGACTCCTGTACTGAAATCCATTTCTCAAAAGAACAAACAGTTTTTTTTATATTCAGTTTTGAAATCTGACATGGGGCTCAACATTTTGTCAATTTCCCAGCTGCCCCGGTCATGTGACTTGTGCCAGCACTTTAAGAGGGAACTGCTTTCTGGCAGGCTGTTGCTTTTCCTTCTCAATGTAGCTAAATAGTATACAGTGGGACATGGGTTTTTACTATTGAGTGTTGTTCTTAGATGTACTAGGCAGCGGTTATCTTGTGTTAGGGAGCTGTTATCTGGTTACCTTCCCATTGTTCTGTTGTTAGGCTGCTGGGGGGGGAGGGGGTGATATCACTCCAACTTGCAGTACAGCAGTAAAGAGTGATTGAAGTTTATCAAAGCACAAGTCACATGACTTGGGGCAGCTGGAAAATTGACAAAATGTCTAGCCCCATGTCAGATTTCAAAATGAAATATATAAAAATCTGTTTGCTCTTTTGAGACATGGATTTCAATGCAGAATTATGCTGAAGCAGCATTATTAACTGATACATTTTGAAAAAAACATTTTTCCCATGACAGTATCTCTGACACACTCCAGATCTGGGTACTATTCTGTTCTACAATGACTAGCTATACAGTCATTTCCTTCTCTCTCTTTTCTTCTGCTCCTATCATGTAATTTTTGGGTTTGGCCATTCCCAGTGCAGTCAAACTATCACCTATCCAAAATCTGCTCTAGATTATTGTTTCTGACCTTTCTTATGTGCCAGAGCAAATGCTTTAACAGACAAGAAACGCTGTCAATGTCAATATAAAATCTCTTAACACAAACATATGATTGTCTGTAAATATTCCCACACATATATAGCCTCATCCACTCTTAGAACCTGAATATAAACATTTAGCACTACAGTTATTGCTCTCAACCTTCTCCCATTCCTTGCAGAGCAGTAAGAAAGTTTTTAGCGCTCAGAAGGAACTAAGTATGGATGAGTGGGCCTGGTTGCAAGCAAGCAGAACCAGTTTTCAAACTCCCCATGCAAACCATAAATATATTTAAAAAGTGTAGTGTAAAACTCTCTCTCTCTCTAAACCATAAAGGGCTCTAAAGACCCAACTAGTGATGTCATAGTGATGTATAATAAGACCCACAACCAATATTATCAGCAATTATTTACAAATCTTCAGCATACAGCAAATACAAATGTAAGTGTCACTGCAGCTAGACTATGTTGGAAGATCTTTGACCTGACCTGAGCACCTCACAATAAATTCTATGTTTCGCAGGAATGTTTGCAAATAGCAAAACAATAGCTAATAACCCAAGGTGGAAGAAACGATATACAATAACCCAAGAAATTTTAAATTAGTATCTCATAGTTACGTTAGAAGACCAGACCACCATACTTCAGCATCTCTAAAACACAGAAAAGTTGGCAGGTCACTAGCAAATTAAAATTAAATAACAAACTATGGAAGTAAATATTTAACCCAAGAAAATCAAAAACACAGTTTTTAAAGAATCAGCAAAATTATGCAGCAATAGTAAGTTGAAATATTTCCCATAAAAAATTCCTGACCTTAAGCCTTAGCATCTAAATCTATTTATATTTTGAAGCATCTCCATAAATATATACAGCTTAATGTAAATTGCCCCAAGCCTTCTTTCCATAAATGATGGCTTTGTATGCAGAGAGAGGCATAGCTATCTGCTTCTTTCAGTCTCCCAGAAGGCCCCAGGGATCCATCAAATTTCTATCCTTGGAACCTGCTGGCACTTTGATAACAGCACAAATCAGCACACTTGCACAACTCTAACAATCTCCCCTGTAACAGTCTGCCTTTGAAGTGTGTAACAAGCATTTAGGAGTCTGTGGATGTGCCAAGAAAAAAAAGTGTCGCTGTAAAGGATCTTTGTTGCTTCTGTAATTGCTCATTTTCTTGGATGCAAACAGTTTTATTTACACACTAATCCTGACCAGAAAAAACTGGGCAACATCTCATATGCTTAATTTTCTATCTCATCAATAGGACATCAATGGCATAGCCATTCTCAGACAAAGCAAGGTATTTTGTACATATGTATCCCCTCATTACCAGCTCTTGCGTGAGTTTGAGTACATTCTTCATTTAATTTCTCCTCAGAAGTGACATAGTGGGTTGATAGCCTTGAGAATGTCTCAAGGATTTAAAAAACAAATGATTGCTTTTGTGCTCTATCGAATAAAGTCTGGTAACTGAAGTATGAAGCACTCAGGAGTGGCAAATATGTAAAAAATCAGCATTTTGATATTATCAGTGACTTGGCAGTAGCACTGTTTCCATACAATTATGGTGCCGATTATTGAAATAGTAGATACAGATGTGGTGCTTATTTGCAGTTATAATAATGCTCAGAACCATTGCACAAGAACACTAATCAGAACCATCTAATAGATCAAAATGTGTGCCAAATATTGAGACTCTTTTATTATTCAGAATTCATGAAAATTACATAATTTATCACTTTGACTGCCAATCGTTTAAAATCTCACTTCTTGTGATGTATGCAATATTTACCTTTATAGAGCAATTGAATAAACACATCCCACGCTTATGATTCCATAAATATATCCTAGTCTCACTCATGTACAGTCTTTCAGTTTCAAGACAATCTCCACCCATTATGCACAGGATTAAAGAATTTAAACAACTTTACACGC
>CM044432.1:140655834-140677062 GCA_024363595.1 Xenopus borealis | reverse complement strand
TTTTATTCCAGATAAAAAATAGGCTGTAACTGTTTAAGTCTTGAAAAAATGTCTGAAATAAAAAAAAAATGTTGACACACTTTTTTGATCTTTTTATTTTGACGTTTAGGAGACAACTTTAACCATTTAGCATAAATCAATGTGCCAGAAGAAGTGAAGAAACTCTATTACTCCTGCTATGGTGGAAGTACTGGGGCTAACTCACTGTGCACAAAGTATAAAAGGCCTCTTTGTAGTTGGCTACAAAAATATGTAATTGCAACAAGTGCAGTAGATATATTATTATACCCAAGACTTTTATTGTTTATTTCTAAAGTTCATTATGAGGATATCTGTGTGACAATTACATGACATAATGGAGAAATTCACAAATATATGGGTAAAGAAAAATGTTGTATGCAATTTTATATAAAAATGCTATGTTTGTGCTTATTTTTCATCCTCTACCATCAATTTTTGAAAAAAGTACAAGCTTTTTGAGAGTCAGTGTTACCCACAGCCTTTTCTACAGATTTGTTCAGCCAAAATGTCTCTGCCTGCCATAAAGAAATGTCAGGGGAAAAAATGTTTAATTTGGCTTAAATCTGTATTATATAGAACATTTTTTGCAACACAAACCTCATTTCATTTCAATGGCAGTTTTTTTAAAGTGTATATGAAATGTATATTAAAATCAGGCAGCATTACAAATCCTCAAAACTATGTACTGTGAAAATATACATTTTAATATGTTGGGATTATTATTATGATAGAAAAACTGACATAAATAAATACTTTTTAAAAAAAATATTATTCATTGTTAGTCCATGAGTGAATCATTGAAGCTGCAGAGCAAAGCTGTTACAAGAGTACATCAACCTTTGTATATATACAGTATATATATATATATATATATATATATATATATACTGTATATATACAAAGGTTATATATATATATATATATAGTAAAGATTTGAAATAGACGGTACTCACGATAAACGTCCAATATGAAGCCTTTGAGAAAGGCTGTTGTATCAGCCGAAACGTCAGTGTTCTATTTCCAATAAAGAAGATTTTTTCACATAAGACCTGTGAGTGCGGCTACTTACTGTGGACTATATATATATATATATTTATATGTGTGTGCATGTTGCATACCTCAACTGTCCTGTTTTTAGAGGGACAGTGCCTCGTTTGTCCTGGAAAGTCCCGTTTTTCTCTGCATTGAAAATTATAGAAAGTTTCTAAAGGAATTGGCTTTTGGGCAGAGAGCCCAGAACAGCCACATCAGCAGATAAGATACTTTTGAAACTATTTCGAGATAAGCAAATAAGTAATTGTAACAATATCAGATAACAGGTCCCTTGAGAAAAGTTAGACACATGAAGGGCAATGAAGGGTAATTCACCTTCATTAGCAAAACTGTAACAACTGAAATAAACACAGAAATATCTTCAGACTTTCCTAACCTGCCAAATGTTGTCAAATGAACATGGTAATTAGGGGGTACAGCCACAAAAATGGGCATGGTCAAAACATTTTTTGCCACACTACACGCAGCAACTTTTTTGTCCCTCTTTTTATTTCCAAAATGTTGGGAGGTATGATGTTGTGCCAGTCTCTGAAACCTTTACTGGGAAGCTATACCTGTACAATAAAACAGCTCATTTTCAGAGAAACACAATACTCTTTCTCCACATTGCTCCAAGCATTCTGCTACATTGCAATAGGTTATAAGCTCAGCAACAGTAGACCTTGTGCTTCTGTATGCCAGAAACAATTTAATAATGCTTTTCTCTCTATTGTTAGGACTCCATTTACTTCCTCTGTCATTCAGAGATTGAATCAGATCTTTGACCTATTATATCAACTAAAGTATTACCAAAGCATAAGTTGGTATTAGTGACAGCAGTTACATATCCTAAAGCTTTCCTCCCCTTCTGTGAGCAGTGTGATCCGAGCATCTGAATGTGCATCTGCCTCCCATACAATGCTCAAAACCAAGCAGAATTATCAGTTAAAGAGGCAACTGTGTTCTCCTTAAGAAACTCTCTGGTCCAACTGCAAAGGGATTTTTTTATAATAATTCTTTATACACTGTATATAACCTACAAGTTCATATACCTTACAAATGGCATTATAATTCCTACAGATAATGGATTTGCTTTGCATTCATTCTGCTATTCACCTTGATTCCAATGTTTTTAATAACAATGCATTTTGCTATAGCAGAGTTTTCTGTATTTGTATTTGTAAACCTAGGGATTTATAGTTCTATGTTTATGAGAAGGGTTTGACAATTCACATAAATAGGAGAGAGCTAAAAGTATACAATACCATAGATTTCTTATCCATCTTTTCCAAATATACTTTATTAAGCATCTTCATATTCCATGGCTTTATACAATACATTCAGGGAAAACACACATATGTAACACATTCAGTATAAACAAAACTAATGTGAGAATAGGGGTCCCTGCAAGTTAAGAAGAATGGAGGAAACAGTATTTTGAATATTATAATTATTATCCCCTTTAATATATGTTCTATCGTTTCAGGCCAGCATGTTAACTTTGAAATCACCAAAACAAGCACTCTATTGAACAGTAAACTAGTTAGTATGGGGTTATGAACTCAGTCAGGAAGCTAATCTACATATAGAGGGTAAAGGACATGGTCCAGGGAGCTGGAATAAAAAATTGGGCAAAACCTACTGATGCACTTTGGTCACCCAAGGGCAAAGGAAATACCAGAGCAGTGGTGCAGTTTGTTTTAGCAAATAGGATTAGGCAAGCAATTTAAAAACTAGGGCTACTAACATTTTGCCACCCCTCAGTGTCAGTGATTTAAACTTTAGTTCTTCTTCAAATGTGATGTCTTCTACAGTAACCTTTATAAAGCATAATCCCTCTTTAGGCATTTTGGAAATGTTTCTGTATATACACTGCAAGTGTAATTAGTCCTGATCTTAAAGAGATGCTGACACCGGAAATTAAAACTTTTTTTACAACTATTTTAACACTGTCTTTTGCCTCAGCTTTAGAATTTCACAGATGCTTTTATGTTACCTTTCTGATCCCACATGTTCCCTTGTGAAGGGCTGCCATATTTGTGCTGAAGTAGCCTGTTAGTTTTATTAAATCTAACTGATTAATTGAGAAGGGACAGTCATCTTGGCAAAACAGTGTTAAGTGACAATTAGTAGAACTAACAGGGAAAAATTATCAACATGACCTGCCATGTTGAGCCACATGACTCATGTGGCATGACTCGTGACAAATAATTGGTAACACTTGGAGGCACATTTATCAAAAGTCGAATTTCCAATTGACGTGAGTTTTTAAAAACTCCCATAAGACCCTGTAAATTCGGCCAATCAAAATTTATTTTTAAAAATCTAACTCGGATGAATGTAATTTATCCAAAAACGATATTCTAATCCAAAAATGAATTCTAATCAAGATTAATCTTGAAAATCAAAATACATTTTTCAAAAAAACTTGAATCAAATTTGAATAACTCCCAAGTCAAATTTGAGAGTTTTGACCATAAGAAATTCGACAAATTCAATCTGAATTTTAAAAACTCGATTCGAGTTTTTTCTCTGAAAAAAATGTGAATGTCAGGAAGGCTGCAAACAACTCATAATTGATCTCTGGACATCTTCCTCTGACTTAAATAGCAATTCGGTAGGTTTTAGGTGGTGAATGATCAAATTTGAGTTCAGAGTAAGATTAATCTCGAAAATCTAATGACATTTTTTTAAAAACTTGAATCAAATTTGAATAACTTCATAGTCCAATTTGATAGTTTTAAAAATTTTGAAAATTCTAATTTTAAATTTGACCCTTGATAAATCTGCCCCTTGATGTAAATGAGTTGAGTGGAAGAAGAGACCAGCAGGAAGAGAGCAACCCATAACCATCAAAATACTGTAGTTGACCCACATCCATTCTTTGAACCCCCAGAGGCTGAGTAGGTTAATGCAGACAAAGTTTGTCAAGCAGACTAGGATTCAAGAGCAGGTAAGTCATGACAATGACCTACAGGTAATCATTAATGTATTATGATGACATTTTATTTGTGTCCGTAATAGTAGTAAGGGATTCTAACAGGTTTAGAAGTATGAATGTCCTTCTTTCCTCAGGACATATCATGAGTATGTCAAGCTTTCTTGGCAGTAGAGCTGCCTGAACTGAGCTTCTGGCTGTGATTCTCTTTGATGTTGGTGCAAGATGGCTACTGGCTGCCTGTACTAAGAACCTCACAGGCCTGCCACATGGTTGGATTTTCATAAAGTTTTTTTTAAAAAAATACTATTCTTATAGGGACTGGGATCTGCCTTGCATCAATGCATAATGCTCCCATGTTCACACGACATAACGCAGGCACACTTTTTCCTACACAAGGTTCAAATGTAACACCTGAAGCACTCTTTCTCTCTTCATTCTTTACTCTTTACTTGACCTTGGGTGAAGAGAAGAGAGAGGCAGGGTCCTTCAAGACAGTATTACACTAAAAAGAGGGTTTTGGATGAACAAAGACATGTTGGGTCAGTCTGCCTAAGCACAAATTCCAGGTTCTATTTGTTTGTACAGTTGAAGTAGGAAAATCATAATTTTTTTTATTACATTTTCTTTTTTTTACCTTTTTCAAGAATTTATATGAATGTCTTTTCTTTTAAAACTTTCATGCTTTGTAGGAGAAGGAAAAGTCTTTTTACTTGGGGGTGTCAAAATTTAGGAACCCCCAAGTGACTGGTGCACCTATTAGGAGAAAACTGCACCAGCCCTGGATTCTTCAAAACCACTGTGTGATCGTCTTCTGGCTTCTTTTTCAAGAAAAGCAAAAAGCTGAACTTCAACTAAAAAGCCAGCTATTTCATACTACTGTGCATACGTCTGTCGCAGGAAATTTGAAGAAAGAAGAAGCCAGAAGACGATCACTCCATGGTGCTCACTGCAAGAATCCCAGGCCGGTGCAGCTTTTTCCTAATAGGTGCACTGGTCCAGTGCCCTAACTTTTAGAACCCCCAAGTAAAAAGACCTTTCCTTCAACTTTAAACATTTTGATGTTGAACATTTTTATACATTTTTAGAGAGAAGTCATCGAACAAATTTAGTTTATAAGGAAATAAAATGTAATTGCTATTTTGATGTCATTTCCATCACATTGCAATTTAATGTTCAATTGACTTTGTTCGGATGAACTGTATCTAGGCTCTTACATTAATAAAAATAGAAATCAAAGTCTAATGAAAAGCCACTCAGTTTTATTTTGATGATTAAGAAAGGGGCTTTTAAATCTAGGAGGTTAAATGTCTCCTCACATATATGTGTCAGATATATGTATTATTTTACTCCCACATTGATCTATAACAATTTATAACAATAGGTACTTTATTCCAGAAAGTGACTACTTATTAATTTAAATGTCTGGATTCTTTTTATTTATAAAAATATATAAGTATGAATTATATATATGCGCTTCCTCATACAAGGTTATGGTGTTCCCATTTTGGCTTATTCTGCATTATGGCAAATATTAGAACAGCAACCACTATCCCAAGTTGTTCAGCATCTTACTAAGGATGTTGGGAGTGATAATTACCCCCAATGGATGAAAGTTTTGACAGCAGAAAAGATGTGGTAATATACGGTCCGACGTAGGTCTTACTGCAAAAAGTTAAACACCTCTAATCTTTAAAAGTGTGAGCACAAAGATTTCTAACAAGGCTGGCTGGTGCTTAAACTATTCTGCAAATGTCATTCCATTTGCAGATTGCTTTCTTCTCTTTTTTGCCTTTCAGGGTTGTTGTGTCTTTGAGATAAAAGAGAAAATAATGTAGTTTATGAAACCTTGGCTTATTGTAGTCAAAAAAAAAAATCAGGTATCCACTAACAATCTGGTCTTGCAGAAAACTGATATAGAAATGTGATTATCAGACAACAAGCAACAAACTGCTTGAATTGATCGGTAGAAAGCAATTGTTTACTGAAAGCAGTTGACTTCCAGCAGGTGTATTGATTGCAAATCAGTAGAAGAAGGAGCTCCCCCTTTGCAGCTAGAGTGGCGTGCACTTCAGTTAACAAGGTACAAGGCACCAAAGATTTATCTTGATCAATTCCCTTTTCATGCATTTGAAATCCTACTATCATCCTCTCTCCATGTAAATAAGCCCATGCAGTCTAGCATTTCGAGAAAGTTGGCAGTTTATCATGCTGTGCTGGCAGGCAGCCTCCTTTTTTAACCCTAGCCCAGATGTGCCATAATCCTCTACAAATGCAAAGCATGCACAGTCTTATTGCTTCATTATGTCCCTTATTATTTATCCTACCTCACAGTCACAACTCATCCTGAACAGCAGTACTAGCTAGACATGTTCCGTTCCCTCTGGCTGTAATCCCATATCTCACCTCTCATTTCTCTCTCTTGCTAAAAAGTTCCCTACTTTTTACATTTGCATTGTTATTATTATTTATATACTTATACATGCACACACACAAACACTACCATACAAATCAGTACACAGTATTACAGTTGGTAGCTATGTTTTCAAGTCTACAATACAGAGCTTGTGGGCTCACATAAAATACAATTTAGTAATCAATGCTTTTAACAATAGAGTTAGGTAATATAGATTGCAAATGAGTTTAGCAATTTAGAGTTTTCTGCGTCAGTAAAGAAAAACCTTTCTAATTGAGGAGAGCTTTAACCTTTGATTATATGTTGGATAATGGTACAGATTGTCATTCAGCAACAACAAAAACTGGTCATTTTTAAACAATCGTCTATAAAGTCAGTGTCTGCATCAAACGTTTTTAAATAAATAATGTCTAGATATGAATAACATTTATATGAAACCTTAATTAAATTTGTGTTTGTTTTATGGCCCTTTAATACTGTGCCATGCTTATCTTACTTCTGATAAGAAAAATTGTAAAAAATTAAATAATTGGTACCGTACATGCTGTATTATTTAATGGCTAATTCACAAAGGTGAGGGATTTGTCCAAAAATGAGCACAAAATTTCCCCCAGTGAAAATTTTATTACGTAGTTACATAGTTAAATTGGGTTGAAAAAAGACAAATCCATCAAGTTAAACCCCTCCAAATTAAAACCCAGCACCCATACACACACCCCTCCACACTTCCCCATAAATTATATATGCCCATAGCTATACTAACTGTCGAGTTTATTATCACTATAGCCTTGGATATTATGTCTGTCCAAAAAATCATCCAAGCCCCTCTTAAAAGCATCAACAGAATCAGCCATCACAACATCACCCGGCATTCGACAACCTCACTGTCCTCCCTGTGAACCACCTATGCTGCTTCAAATAAAAGTCCTTTTCTTCTAGTCTGAAGGGGTGGCCTCTGGTGCAGTAATCCTCTTTATGGGTAAAAAGGTCCCCTGATATTTGTCTGTAATGTCCTGTAATGTATTTGTAAAGTGTATTCATGTCCCCTTGCAAAGCCCCTTTTTTCCAGAGAAAACAACCCCAACCTGGACAGTCTACCCTCATAATATAAGTTTTCCATCCCCCTAACCAGTTTAGTTGCACGTCTCTGTACTCTCCCCAGCTCATTTATATCCCTCTTAAGGACTGGAGTCCAAAACTGCACTGCATACTCCAGATGAGGTCTTACTAGGGATCTATAAAGAGGTATTATTATGTTTTCATCCCTTGAGTTTATGCCATTTTCTATGCAAGACAGAACTTTGTTTGCTTTAGTAGTTACAGAATGACACTGCCCAGAATTAGTCAACTTGTTATCTATACAAACCCCAAGATCCTTCTCATTTAAGGAAAAGTCCAACACATTGCCATTTAGTGTATAAATTGCATTTATATTATTGCATTTCTCAACATTGAACCTCATTTTCCAGTTTGCTGCCCAGTTTCCCAACTTACACAAATCACTCTGCAAAGTGGCAGTATCCGGCATGGAACCTATACTTCTGCACAGTTTAGTATCATCTGCAAAAATAGAAATTGTACTTTCAATGCCCACATCCAGGTCATTAATAAACAGTTTGAAAAGCAAAGGACCCAGTACAGAGCCCTGCGGTACACCACTAACAACACTGGTCCAATTAGAAAATGCTCCATTTACCACCACTCTTTTAGCCAGTTCTCTATCCAGGTACAAATACTATGTTCCAGGCCAACATTCCTTAAATTAACCAGTAACCTTCTGCGTGGCACTGTATCGAATGCTTTAGCAAAGTCTAAGTAAATCACATCCACAAATCGAGGTCCCTGCTTACCTTCTCATAAAAAGAAATTAAGTTAGTCTGGCAAGATCTATAATGCATAAAACCATGCTGGCACAAACTCACATTATTGTTATTTTATATGAAGTCCAGTATCCTATCCTTTATTAATCCTTCGAAAAGCTTTCCTATCATCGACATCGGTCTAACTGGCCTATAGTTTTGAGCCTGAGAACAGGATCCCTTTTTGAATAGCGGCGCCGTACCATGCCAGACCTCCTGAAAAATTAAGTAGAGAGATTTGGCAATCACAGAGCTAAGTACCCTGGGATGAATCCCATCTGGCCCTGGACCTTTGTTTATCTTAACATGTTCTAGTCTCTTTTGAATTTCATCACGTGTGAACCATGCATCATTAGATGTATTATTAGAATTGGGACTATTATTAGTCTGTAGACAGATGAAAAATATGCATTCAGAATCTGAACTTTTTGCTTGTTCTCATCAACCAGCTGACCCCACCCCCCTCTGATAATGAAGATATTACCTCTTCCTGCTACATTTTTTTACTATTAACATATATTAAAAATAATTTTTGATTCTTTTTACTGCTTACTGCAATATCCTTTTCCTTATTGATTTTTGCATGATTTATTGGCCTCTTTGTACTTTATAAATGATTTGGCTGTCCCAGCTAACTTGAAAGCCTTAAAAGCATGTTTTTTTCTTACCCACCTCAACACCAACACTTCTATTGAACCAAAAAGGTTTTGATTTGCAACAACGTTCCTTGCTTACAAGCGAAATATACTGACATGTATATTTATTAAGCAGAATTTTGAAGACTTCCCATTTTTGTTCAGTGTTTAACCCTGTGAAAAGTATTTCCCACTTAATATGCTGCAGAGATGCTCTTATACTGTCAAAGTTTGAATGCCTGAAATTCAGTGTTTTAGTTACTCTCTTATAGAATTGCCTCTGCAACAGAATCTCAAAGGACACCATGTTATGATCCCTATTCCCTAAATGATCACCCACACAAATGCTGAGATGAAAAAAAAATTACATAAGTTCAGTGTTATTAGTTATTACAAGATCCAAAAGAGAGTTATTCCTAGTAGGTTCTTGAACACGCTGGATAAAAAGTTGTCATTAAAGGAGTTGTTCACCTTTGAGTTAACTTTTAGTATAATGTAGAGAGGGAAATTCTGAGACAATTTGCAATTGGTTTTCATTTTTTATTGTTTGTGGTTTTATAGCTATTTAGCTTTTTATTCAGCAGCTCTCTAGTTTGCAGTGTCAGCAATTTGGTTTCTAGGGTACAAATTACCCTAGCAACCCTGCATTGATTTGAATAAGAGACTGGAATATGAATAGGGGATGGACTGAATAGAATGATAGGTAATAAAAAGTGGCAATAACAATACATTTGTAGCCTTATAGAGCAATTGTTTTTAGATGGTGTCAGTGACCCCCATTTGAAAGCTGCAAAGAAACAGAAGAAAACTGCAAATCATTAAAAAACTATGAAAAATAAATAATGAAGACCAATTGAAAGGTTTCTTAGAATTGGCCCTTCTACAATATACTAAAAGTTAACTTGAAGGTGAACCACCCCTTTAAGCATATTTACAAACCAACTAGCTTTATCTGTGTTGGCAACCCCATTACCTCAGTCAATGTCCAGATAATTGAAGTCACCTATAATAATAACTTGACTTGAGTTGTGAAGCGGCTTCTGTTTGTAAAAGTAGCTGTGCTTCATACTCGTCACTTATACGAGGTAGTTTATAGCATTCACCAATGATCATTTTCTTTTGTGACCTTTTGACCGGTCAAAATCTCTACCCAGAGGGATTCCACACCCTCACCAGTGCCAGCAATGGTTATTTCTTTAGTGCATGGCTTTAATTCAGGCTTTACATACAAACACGCTCCTCCCCCCTTTTTAATCCCTCTGTCCCTCCTAAAAAGGGTGAAACCATCTAAGTTCACAGTCCAGTCACATGTTTCATCCCACTAGGTCTCAGTGATACCTCAGTGATAGAGCATGCAATTAATTCTAGGTCTCCCATTTTATCTGACAAACTTTGTGCCTTTGCCAGCATACAGCAGAGGTTACTACTTTTACTTTTTAAATGTGCATTACTTTTTAAGAGAAGTATATGTTAAGTTAGTAGTAGTCTGTTTTACTTGTAACAGAGGAACCTCCTTAACTGGTAAAATGTATGCCCCCCTCACTCCTCCCCCAGGACCCCTTACTAATCCCACTACCCCATCTACCCTAGCTTTCCCATAATTCTTTCTCTCACCCACCCCCACTTAGCTAGTTTAAACACTCCTCCAGCTTTTTGGCCATTCTTTCCCCTAGCACAGTGGACCCCCTTCCATTGAGGTGCAATCCGTCACAAGTGTATAGGTTGTACCCCAAGGAAAAATAATCCCAGTGCTCTAGGAACCCAAACCCTTCCTTTCTACACCAAGACTTGAGACAAAGCATTTAGCTGCCTAAGCTTCTGCTGTCTCCCTAAACTTGCACGTGGCACAGGCACAATTTCTGAAAAATTACATTGGAAGACCTTCCCTTAATATTAGAGCGTAGATCCCTGAACTCACTCTTTAAGGTCTTCCATCTAACATTTATCTTGTCATTAGTACTGATGCATACTAAGGCTAGTGATGGGCGAAACGGCCGCGTTTTGCTTCGCCGAAAAATTTGCGAATTTCCAGAGAAATTCGCGAATTTTTCGCCAATTCGCGAAACGAGTCGCGCGTCTTTTTTGACGCGTGTCGCGCCGATTTTGACGCGCGTCACGTCGTTTTCGGCGCGCGTCGCGTCGTTTTCGGCGCGTCCCGTCAAAAACGACCTGTGACTCGTTTTTGGCGGCTAATTTTTCCTGACGTTTCGCAAATTTATTCACCAGCGGCGAATAATTTCGCCCATCACTAACTAAGACTGTTGGGTCATGCCCAGCCCCATCCAATAATTTGTCTACCCGATCAACCACATGCCGAACCCTGGCACCAGGTAGACAGCAAACTGTTTGGTTGTAGCGATCCGGACAACTAATAACCCTATCCACTTTCCTAATAATTGAATCCCCTACAACAACAATCTGCTTAGGCCTAAATCTGCTCTCCTCCCCACCACTACTAGAGAAACTGGTCTCCCAGCTGTTAGAGAGATCAGCCCCATCTAGAATTGCCAATCCAGAGTTCACACTACCATCATCTTCACACAATCTGTTGGGATGTATAAACCCAGGATCAGGCTCCCTTTTCCTTTTGCCCACCTTAGACATTCTAACTGTCACCCAGCTAGCTGCCTCAACATCCTGCTTCTGTTCTGTTACCCCCAAAATATCTGACCCCGCTAGATCCTGCTCAGTGAGCAAGAGACTCCTTTCAAGATTGTCAATCAACTGCAGTGTTGGAATTTGTTCCTCTAGTGCTCTAACTCGAACCTCCAAAGTGGCAATTTGCTCACATTCACCACAAAGGAAAGCATTTTGGATCTCTTGTTCCAAATCTGCATACATATGGCAGACTGTGCACTGGATCAGACCTTCAATCTTGCTAGCACTCATTATCCCAGTTACAGATCAAAACAGGAATGAAATAAATTAGGGTTTAGAACAAACTTTTGACCTAGTTTGAACCTCCTTTAGTTTGTAACTCCGGGGGTTTGTAACTCCACTTACAGATCACCCACTTAAAGAGCAAACACTTAAGACCAGTTAAACACTAGAGCAAGTTCCACTGGAGTCCCAGGGGTTCTATTTATACAAACTGTTCAGGTGCAACTAATCAAAGCCCACCCCCCCCCAAACTGAAGGAAAACTAAATGCAAAAGTAAAGCAGGTTATGACAAACTTGCTGTAAGCACAATAGCACACAAAACTTTGCTATTTAGCACCAAATACAGAAAAAAATTAAACCACAGAATTTAAATATACCACCTTACTATAAAATAACAGTTAATAACAAATTGAATCAAATGGTTTTATAAGACTTGAAAATGTCAGTGTATACATATAGGAATTTATTTCTACAAGCCTTGAAACTGCATTTTCACTTTATGATGGAAATAATCTTTTACCCCATCAGTCACCTCTTGGTGCTTATGAAAAACTACCCATCACTAGTAGTGATGAGCGAATTTGTCCCATTTCACTTCGCCGAAAAATTTGTGAATTATGCTGCAAAAAATTCACTAAACGACACCAGTGTCTAGTTTTGGACGCCAGCATCCGTTTTTGGACGGTGAAAATGGCGCCCGAATAAACAGACGTCTGCGTATTTTTTTTGGATGCCAGTGAAAATTCAGTGAAAATTTTCTCAGTAGTTTTGTGAATTTATTCGCCAGTGCCAAAACGCAGGAATTCGCCGCAAATTTGCACCTGCCGAATAAATTCGCCCATCACTAGAGTTCCACTGCACCCAGTGTACTAAACATATTTAGTATATATAACAACTTCAGATAAATAAAGAAATACATATATAAAGTTTGCAGGATGATAATAAGGATGGATAAACATGAATAAACATATAAATGAACACAAAAAATTATTATATATTGAGACTGTGTGGAAAAAGACAAGAAAATCATGCAAAAAAAAAATCTGAATCGTATTATTTTTCAACTTACTGCAACTTTTTTGGATTTTACACCCGAAACTTATGACTTTTTCTGATTTGATGCCTGAAACTACAAAATCTTAAAATTATTGAACGAAACCCAGCACAGATCAGGATATCAATGGGCTATCTTCCATTCTTCTACATGAACTCGTCAGAGTTGGAGTACTTTTTTGTTCCATCTGAGTTTAAAAAATTTGATTTTGTTTTTCTACAAAAAAAACAGTTTTACCCCTTTAAAAGTTAAACCTGGACTATTCCTAGTTTTTCACTGGCTTAATACTACCTTACCTTTCATTACTAATACATATTCCCCATACAGCTCGAACAGTTCTGTGGAATGATATATCTGTAGAAACTGTATTATAATGGACTGTATCATCTTTATATTGCAAAGCCTGACCAATTATTTTTAACTGCCTAATGCACCCAAATCCTAAGCCATCCTTTGTGCTGTTCTTTTTCTCTAAGGCTCCCACCCAAACCCTTGGATATTTGATTTACTTGTTCTCTTTGCTGCATCATCATTTTTCTGATTCTAGGCCAATTAAAAAATATAATATTATCAGGCAAGAATTACCATCAACATGAAACCAAATTAATCCTCTCCATCTGCACACAAATTATAGTAACATAAAACCTAATTTCCTTTTTACTTTTTACTGAGAGAATGAAGCTGGAAAAAAGTTATAATAAAGAGTTTTTTTTATATTAAAACCCCCTTCCTGCCATTTCATAACATATAACTTAGTACCCCTAAGTATTGTATACCGACAGTTTTATTCACTGAAACATAACTCTACAAATTATTTTTAACCCAGCTTAGCAACTAATTTTAAAGTCAATATTATCAGCTCCTCCCTTTGTAGGGGTTGTGCCATAGTTTTTGTGCAAATATCACCATTCAATAGGTACAGTACTTGTGTCTAAAGTTGCTCTTTGCATTTTAATGCAGTTCCATTGGAGCAAGCCAATGCCTTGTGGGTACAAGCACGGCAAATTTTGCCCAATATTGCACTCTTCACTTATGGTCATAAATTACCACTAAAATGAATGTAATAGTATCTCACTAGTAAGCCTGATTTTTCATAATATGTGCACTGGAGGCAAACCTCACTACTTTCTTTAAATCCACTTTTTATATGTGCTATTAAATTATATCTCACAGCACCTGTCTACTGGAAACCATCTGTTACTAAGTGTGCAGCCTGCTGTTTTTTCCACATCTGTAGGTTGACTAAATATTTGTTACTTTTTCATTTATAATTGCATGTGCTACAAGTAGGGTTAAAGTATGTGCTAAAAGTAGGCTAAAGGCTCAACATGCACGCTGCTTCTCATGTACAGGCCAATTGGCAAACATCACTAGCATCAATAAGCCAAGTAAATGCAAGTACATTATGTATAGTGTTTTTATGGTTGCAGTGCTGCACTGATCTAAAGTCTAGCACACCACCTAGCCATCATAAATTAGCACTCACATCTTTGCTTGGATTCCATGTTGCTCAGTTAACTACATTTAGACTTATCTAATATAAACAGGGCCGTTTCTGGGGCTGCCGCCACCTGAGGCAGCGGCCCCGATGCCGCCCCCCCTTCCCGCTCCATGCTTAAAAATCAGCGTCGGAGTGTGTCAAAAGAGGGTAGTATCCCTAGTGCATTGAGCGCAATTGTGCTCTCTGCACAACTGAACTTGCCAAGCAGCTGCTGCAAATGAGTAGTTCAACATCTCAATGATTACTCAGCAAGTACAGTTGTTTGAGAATTACTTATATTAGATATACCATGACCTGGATGAATGAAAATCTTCATAGTTACATTTAGCCCTGTTTCAAAGTAAGCGATTTGGAGAATAATAACTTTTTTCTTTACTTTGTAGCCCAAACTTGATTTATATATTTCAAAATGTAAAAAATTAATTTTCTTTCTGACAAGTGGAGGCTTATTTATTAAAGGTCGTATGTAGTGATGGGTGACTCTGGGGCATTTCTCTTTGCCGATTTATTTCCGAATTTCTCAGGAAATTTGTGAAACGGAGAAGAATTCGTGAAACACCGCCAAGTCTCATTTTGAACGATGGTGTACGTTTTTGGACATGGGAATCCATTTTTGGACGCTGGAGACATTGCCAGCATTGAAAAAACTGATGGTGGTGTCCCAGACGAGGCACCAGCGAATTTTCACCAGCGGAATTTATTCATGGCCGGCAAATCGCGGGGATTTGTCCCAGGCGAATAAATTCACCCATCACTATTCCTCAGTTCCTCAAAACTTTAAGGGCCCTTACACACGGGCGTTTTGGACCTGCGCACCCATGCGTTGCGTTTGGCTGCGTTCAGCCGCAGGGGAGCGCAGGTCTAGACGCACCTCATTCTTTTCAATGAGGTTGTACCCACGAGGCGCGTGTAAGCGCCGAACACAGGTTCAGACGCAACATGCTGCATTTTTCCTGCGTTTGGCGCCTACATGCGTTTGTGTGAGTACAGCCCCATTGAAAATAATTGAGTGCGTCTATACCTGCGCTCCCCTGCGGCTGAACGCAGCAAAACGGAACGCAGGGGAGCGCAGGTAAAAATGCCCGTGTGTAAGAGCCCTAAAGCAGGAACGAGATCAATCAGACAATGCACCCCCCCAGGATCAAACTAACATTATTGGCTTCTTATAATATATAATCTCTCATAAAGTCTTTATAAGGATTAAAGACGAGCTGAACATTTAAAATGTTACCAAAATGTTACTATATATTGTTGTTAAAACTGCATGAATCTTTATTACTTATTTCTTTCTGGGAAATTGTGGATTTGAATCATAAAGAATTTCAAAGCAAAACAATAAATAAAAACAAGTTTGAAGAAAAAGAAATTTGATTTGCAAATGGGCCTCTTAATTTGGCATAATCCTAATATTTACCATTTATTGCAACTCTCTCCATTTTATAACTTAAATTAGTATTTTCCCCCAGTCCTACTAAAAGTAATATTCCCTTACAAAAACACACACAATCCCAAAGAGATAGAATCAGTATGGAGCAGCTCCACTGTATCCCATTTGGGGCAAACACTTGTTCAAAGGACTAATAACAGATTCAATTTAGTCACTAATGAACAAAGGGAATGATCTGATCATTGTAACTGTTGTAACCAGTTTATTCCAGCAGCCATCAAATGGTCTGTTTATTTTTTAACAGGAATTTAGCCCTAATATACAAACAAAGAGATAAGAAGCATGTGCACAATTGCAGAAACACTTCATTAGGTGCAAATAAATAAATGCTTTAATTACTTCTAATTGCCCTCAGCTGAGTCTTGTGGCTAACTAATAAAACAATCTTGCCACCACTTCCCCAAAGCTGTTATTAGACGTATTATTAGAAAATTATGCTGTATTAAAGTGAATAAAACTAAAGCTAGATTTTCAATTAATTTAGGCATAGATGCAGTCCAGTTTTTTTAATAGCTTAGAGGGATGTAGTAAAGTAACATTTAGGTAAGATTTCTATCCACAACAGGAAACATATTGTCCCAGAAGTAAGAAAGAACTTTAAAAAAAAAAAGGGTGTCACTCAGTGAACAGAATTGGGCACAGATTGTCCTTTAATATAATGACCAGACATCAATCCATTGAGAAGGAAGAGTTAATATGAAGAATTTGTAGGATGGTAGGACTCTGAATATGATAATAGGACATATTCATTCATTAAGGCACATTAAATGAAATTTCAAGTGCAGTCATTATGGTTTTTTTCCCATAATGCATTTTGTTTTTCTTTCAAAATTCCAGTATTATTGCAAAATGTTGACTCTCTTGATTCATCAAAATGGACACAGCAGCATGTGGGCCTTGTCACAAACTGGGCACAGTTTCAACAAATATTTGGCCAGTCTGGCCAGTGTCATTTCTGGTGCTAGCTTGGGTAATTTCCGGTGTTTGGCTTGCAAGTGATGTCTGTGTCTTCAACTGAACCATGTGATAGCTGCATCACCTACATCAATAGGTGCAGCAGCACTCAATTTGTACTTGCAAATATAAATAAGCCAAAGGGGACTTCTGGCTTATATTTCTAGTTGTCTTGAATGAGAAGAAATAATTCAGTAAAATAAAAATGGTAAAACAAGCAGAATAGTGGTTTTGGGAGAAGTATTTTTATCTAGAAGTGAGAGATGTACTGATAGTTTGTAAGTCACTGGTGAGACCTTACCTTGAATATTGTATTCAGGTCCTATCTAGAGAATGGCATCTATAAAATGAACAGTTGAGAACAGAGTAACTAAAATAATGCATGTTGTATATAAATCTGGAACTAAAATTAAAATTAAATTCAGCATATAAAAATAAGTTCTTTAGAAAGGATGGTCTGTACATGCAACAGCTTTGCAACAGATTCAGTGACTGGATACCAATGGAAAATAATAGTGATTGTGAGTCACTAGCACTGACCAATTGAGGCTCCAAAAATGTTTTTTCTTTGAAGAACTTGGCATTGCTAGGCCACAAAAAAAAGTGAAATGCCCAAATGCAGGGTAAGAGACAGTTTGGTTTAATACGCTTTTGACAAGAAAAATATTCAATGCAAAGGAAAAGCCTTATAGATTTTAGCAGCCATATTTTTTGGGATACATTACCAATTACGAATAATTAGGAAAAAAATTATTTAGGAAGTAAACAGCCCAACATTGTTTCTTCTCTAACAAGTTATAAAAAAAAGTAGGTAGTATCCTCCTGGGCATGTATCCATCTAGACTTCATCAGCTCATTTTGTGCCCAAATTTTATAATAAAACCAGGGTCACTGCACCAATGAAGCGACTTGAGAAACTCACTCAGGTAGCAGCACCCCATTGGTTACCAGGAGCAGCAGAAAAAAAGCAGCTCCTGGAAGCTTTAAGAGCTGAATTTCTGTTTTTAAATGTGTGGGGGTAGCAGCAGCAAGCTGTCTTGGGTGGCAGAGGGACCAGTATTGTCCCTGAATAAACTTACACATCATTGTTACTTAAACTGAAATAACCATATGTTATATATTATTTGACTGAAGCAATTTCTGTGCCATCTTCCACATATGGAACTGACAGAACAAGTATTGAAAAATTAAGTAACATCAGCATATAAATAGGTTATACAGGTATGGGACCTGTTATCCAGATTGGTCAGGACCTGGCATTTTTAGGATAAGGGATCTTTCTGTAATATGGAACTTCATACTAAAAAATCATTTAAATATTAAATAAAAAAAATGAAAATATTAAATTGCTTAATTATTTAATTAACATGTGGTTTATGGGAGATGACATTCCTGTAATCTGGAGTTTTCTGGATAACTGGTTCCCAGATAATGGATCCTACTCCTGTATTTAATTTTTAAGGGGGAATTCTTCATCTTACTTTTAGTATGTTATATAAAGGTCTATTTTTTAACAGACTTGTCTTTTTTATTTATTTATAAGTATCTCTCTTCTGCTTCTTTCAAGCCTGCGAATGAACATTCAATCTGTTAAACAAACGTTTAGCAATAAAACATGATTTACAATTAAATGTCCAATATCCAATCAGTGAATTGCTGCTTCATGAATCATCCCCTCTGTACACGGAAGTCCATATTAAATAAAAACTATACAGTGTAGTAAGTTGATACACATTGTGTATAAACAAAAAAAGTGCCAAAACTGACCAATAAAATCTGCTTAAAGTGACTATGCACTTGTGTAGTCTCTCTTTTACTGCACACCCAGTGAATCAACCTACAGTTAGTGATGGGCGAATTTATTCGCCAGGGACGAATTCGCGGCGAATTCCCGCGATTCGCCGCTGGCGAATAAATTCGCGAATCGGCAGCGAAATAATAGTTTGCCTGGGACCTGTTCTTCACTTCCATTAGACTCAAACTGTATTGCAACCACTCCCTCACCTTTGTCAGGACTGGGTTTCAAACTCTCAGTGCAGAACTACAGTACTTGTTGATTTACTTGTGCCACTGGAGGTACCCAGTGTTGTTTTGCTTTGAATTCTGTTTTTTTTTAAGTCTTTAATTTTTAATACAGGGAAGGGGGAGGGGATGTACAAACAATGCAAACAGTGGTTCGCAGTTGCAATTAAGCAAAGGAATGTGGTGTCTCCGGTGGCCCTTACAGGAGGAGCCGCCAGATAGGTTTTTGAATACATTGTATTATACAGCACAGTACATTCATACAATATTATACCCAACATCCTGCCCAAGCACTTCACCAAATTGAGCCCTTGTTGTGTGTATCATGAGTCAGGAAGCTCTATCAGACTGATGTCCAGTCATGGGCTCCATATTCTTTCAAATTTGTCTGGACACCCTCTACCCAAATCAGTAAGTTTAATGGGGGGGAGAGTTGTATTGATTCAATTAACTCATTGAAAAACAATGGGGCCCATCCAGTTTATTATCACCAATTTTTTTGCATAATACAGTGTGACATACATGAGTTTTCTGGTTTTATTCAGGGGACAAGTTCCTCCACTAGTACTAATAGGCAAGTTTCTGGGGAATTCACATTGAGAAGTGCAAGATTGTCAGCCAAATACTGCGTCACCTCCTTCTAGAATCTTTGTACCGTGCCATGCCAGGTGCAAAAAGTATGCATCTAACTGCTGGCATCTTGGACACCTGAACTCCAGCTATCTACACACTTTTTGAAATTTGTATTGGATCAACCTATGGCGCAGAAAGATTACATCACCACGAGTGAGCCAGTGGCCTCATCTCACTGCTCCTCACTAAGGGCAGGATTTGCCTGCTGTCAGCATCGCTGGGCTCTGAATTCTTGCTGTATCTTGTGATATACTGCTTAGATAGGGTTAAATGATACTGCTGTGTTAGTTCAGGTGAAGCAGTCAGACCAGCACAGGAACATTATACATTTATTTAAAAATGGCAGGTAACACAGCCTGCTCCCCACTTGCTCTCCGCTTAGACAGTTAGAGAGAAAACAGTAATAGGAAATTAATCATAAGGCAATGGCAAAACAGCAGGAATTCCCTTAACAAAAATGTCCACAAAAGCTGGTTACTGCATATCTGTTATACTCCTACCTTCTGCTTCATCTACACCCATCTCATTATACCTATATGTAATTCATTATTCAATCCTGACCCTTTATAAACCTGTCCCTGACATTTGCGCTGTGTTTGGTAATTAAACTGGTTCTGGTTCTTGTGATTCTGATCGTGTATTCTAGTACGCTAGTTCTTCTGACTCCCATCTGATTCCTTGTTCCTGTTCCAGTTCCTGCCTTGTTTCTGTCCTCTTGTGTCCCTCTTAGCCTGGTTCTGACTCCTGGCCTGTCCCATGACTTTGCTTGTCTGCTACCAGCCTCTGAGTCTCTGCCTGCTGCCTTCAACCATTCAAGTATGTACATTCATTGAGATCACCGTTGCTTATGCAATCACTTTTGTGGGATTTTGGGACTTGGAACCCTTCTGCTTTCCATACTAGGTGGTGCATTAATTCTAAGTCACAGAAACCATCACATTACAGTAAAGCAAGGTGAGGGAGCAGTTGCATTACACTGTGAGTCTTAAAGGGCAAGGAAAGGCAAAGAAATAAAATCCCATTTTTACTTTTCTTTAATGAAAAAGAAATATATCTCCATTATCCTTTAATTAAAAAATGTGTACCATTTTTATAAGAAACCTGACTGTATGCAGTGAAATTAGGAAAAAAATAGGAATTGTTAGACGGTCCCTAACTTGTGACTGGGAAACAATCATACTTATGAACTTATGCCTTACTTACCAGCCATGCAGAACTCAAGCAGCTTTGTTTTTTGATCATTTCTGACAATCCCTAAGCAGCCCAGATCACACTGAGCATGTGCAGGGCCAGAGGCAGGCAAATATTTTTAAAAAAAGTTACAAGATGACAGCCCCCCAGTGGTGTAACTACCAGGGGTGCAATTGCACCAGGGCCCCAACCCCCATCGGAGCCAAGAAAATAGTTATGGCAGGCGGTTATCTAGAGGGAGATTTTACAGCACACATGCTAAACAACACTCCAGCATGCGATTTATAGAGGTAAGGGCCCGACAGGGGGGCCCAGGTGCCCATCCTGTACCAGGGCCCACCAGGGAGTAGTTATGCCACTGCAGCCCCCTGTGGCCCACTTTGAAAGCATAAATAATTTGTTTGATTAGGATTGTGGTGCAGTAAGTTTATGTTTATGTTCAGTATACAAAATACAGCATTTGTAGCCTTATTCTATTTTACACTTTCCTTGCGCTTTAAAGGGATTAATGAATGGTTCACCAGAGATATCAGGGTTTTTGTTCAATTGGTGGAATCAGGTATGTCTTTGTAAAAAGAAAACACACTGATATTATGATATTTCAGACAGTGTTTATGTACCATTTCTACTTAAAAAGATCATGT
>CM044432.1:140645475-140655824 GCA_024363595.1 Xenopus borealis | reverse complement strand
AATGGGAAGGCGTATGATTTAAACATTGCCCCAGATTATTTAGGGCACATTTATTAAAGGTTGAATTTCTCTGGCCAGGCTTTTTGACCCAAAAAATCTGAAAAAGTCACAGAAAAAAGCAAGACTTTTTGGGGATTTATTATGCAACAAAACTTCAACAAATCCGATTCTGAAAATACATATACCAACTAAAGCCTGTCGAAGTCATGAACAAGTCAATAGCAGATGTACCTTTTACAGTTGGAAGATGTTTCCAGCTATTCAATGGTATCTGGCATTGTGACGCTGATTTTTTGACAATCCAAAAAATTTATGGTTTTCAAGCGTCAGATTAGAAAATGTTGCACAATACAAATTGTTGCACACAAAAAATATAAAAATGAGAAAAAAAACTAATTTTAATAAATACTGGATATACATCTTGGCGATTAGGCTGTTTGCGTTACCTCTGCCCTATGTGAGCAGACAGCTAAGGTCCTGGTTCACTCCTTTTTCTATCCTTGTATTTGCAAGTAAGCATGGCTTGTTTCACCTGTTATCAATATGATACCACAGCAGATCGGTGTAAGTCATTAGGCTGCTATAAATATCCCTGAGTGACACTGACTCATTGCCAAACAAAGGTCTATTTCCTGATAGTTCCTGGGTGGGATTCATCTGATTATCTGTTACTGACCTTTGTCTGTTTTGACCTTGCTGTATCGCTGCCTGAACCCACCCTCTTTGCTTCTGTATCCTCACTTTGTATCGTGTTACTAATTGGTTTTGACCCTGGCTATCCTGACTATGCTTCTGGTTTCTGATTCTGTACTGCACTGTCTGACTGGTATTGATCTGACCTGTTTATTCGGTCTGATTGGTACTGTCACAGCCTGACTTCCCTCTTTGTTCCCTATTCCTCCTGTAAATGTTACCTTTCATTTGCCTGCCCAGAACGTTCTCCCTGGTCCTCTCACTTTAAGACCTGGCAGCATATGAGTAGCAGAGGGCTCCTCCCAAAGACAAAGACAGCTGCTATAGGTAGAAGCGTGAACCGAGACCTTGGGGTTTGTTCTGGGTTTTGGGATACCATACATTGCAGAGAGTTTACACAGTCTCGCCATACATTCTTGTGTAGTTCAAACAAGATCACACTCTCCACTCTTCCTACAGAGACAACCCTATAAAGATACGGGAAAGTTACAGGAACTATGATAATATAATGTAACCACAGATTCAACCAAACATTCACACAACTCCAAAACATAATTTTCTTCCTAGAAACATACGCATTAACCTTGTGGCATAAAGTGAAACCTTGCTAACTGCAAGCATTCAAAAAGTCTACTACTCAGCTAATTTTAACAAGGGAGACCATATTACATAATTTATTCAATATATCAGAAGCTTTATACTGTATTTCAGGTTGATGGTTATCTTCCTTTAAGGTATAAGACATCATTGCCACCACTTCATTGATTAGTTTTGGAAGCTAAAAAATTCTGTGAAAAATAAATACTAGATTTCTTAGGCACATTTGCACAAGCTATCCAGTACAATGGCTGGTCTGTGTTACTTGTATAAAAAAGTAACATTAAATGACACTATCGTAAAAGAAATGTGAATTCATTAAAAGCTGAGATATGCTGTAGTTCTTCTGAAGTTTTTCCATTTATCAATTTTTCTTCTCACTGCCAATGTTTAGAATTATAAAAAGTGGGAGCTCAAATGGTTCAAGACCTAATTAACCACCTCCACCCAAAAAATAGCCCCATTGATTCCATACAAAATTTGGCATTCTTGCAACAGGATCTTGACAAACTGACATATCTGGGTGGCCAAATGACAGCTGACACAAAATTATGCATCACAATTACTTCCATCCAGGATGTGGCATCCTTGCAATTAAATCTGGCAATCTAGGTGGCTAATAAGCATGCAGATAAGATTCAGTGTTGAGAAATGTACAGTCATGCACCTGGGATGTAAAAATATGCAAGCTACTTGTAGTCTTAATGGGGTGAATTCATAATGGAGATAATAAACTTGCATGTTGCAGACCATGCCAGTTAGATGCTGCAAGTGGAAACATGCTTTAGCTGAGCAAAAAGATGCATAGAAATTCTTCAACTTTTGCCATGCAGTTTTGCTCTCCAGTGTTTAAACAAGGATTTTATTGAATTAGATAGAATCCAAAGAAGTGCAACTAAGCTGATAAAAGGTATGGAAAGTCTTGGTTCTGAAAAAATTACAGACCAAGTTGGAGTTGTTTACAGTGGAGAAGATAACTGTACAGCATAAACATATAAGGGGGGCATATAATAAACGCTCTAATGCTTGATGGTGTCCATTCTGATTAGAAGAAAGTATGTTCCATCTAAATATTCATAAAGGGGTTTTTTATTTTTATAATGAGGGCAGTTGTGGAATGCTTTCCCTGAATCAGTTGTATTGACTTCAAAACCAGATTACATAGCTTCAAAAACAGAATGGATGTATTTTTGGCAAGTGAAAATACAAGGTTATTAAAATAGCTCTTAATAAAAGGTTAATCATGTACTGGTCCAATTGTCGGGAAATAAATTTACCTCCTCTGAGGCTAATTGGAGAGATTTCAGAAGTGATTTTTTTGCTTTTCTGTGTATTAGCTACATGTCAGGCATGAATTTGATGGATGTGCCTATGTTACTACGTGACATCACTATTTCAGTCTGACGTTAATCACATTCCTTGTTGGAGACTCAGCCTAGATACCTGAGGAAATTGCTATGTCTCCAAAAAAATTGTAATTTGAGAGTACTTCACCTCTTCCTCACCCTAAGAACCCCCTCATTTTTGTATCATTAAAACCAGCACGTTAGGCAGCACCACCAGATACAGTGCACAAAAGAGACTGCACTCTGCACCTCATTCTAGATTTTTAATCCACTATGAGCATGGGAGGCATGAGGTGGGCCCCACTGTTTACCAGGGGAGGCAAAAATGCTACTCCTGGAATTTGCTGTTTTCAAACTGGAAATTCAGCTCTTCTAGCACAGAGAGCATATTTGCATTCCTTTGAGCTAGCACCCTGGACCCCCAAACCTCCCTGGACCTCCTTGGCTCCCTCCGGTAGGAGTCGGCAAATGGGCTAATATCGCCCCTGACTATGAGGAGCAGAATTTAGCTAGACCTGAACGAGAGTGCTTATTGAATGGAGCAACATATTCCACCGCATTGTGCTCTGGTGCACAAATAAGGTATGCACTGGGCACAACTGCTTTTTGCACTAAAGGGAGCAATTTTGTGCCTCTTAATGCTCCAGCACTTGTGTCCAGGGTTTTTGTAAACTGAGGCCTGTATTCAAGAAGAGCTTGCTGGAGAAGCATATGCAGTAGATGCATTTTTGAACAAGCTTAAAATTTAAAGTGCAGCAAGACTTGACACAAATGAATGAGCCCCTTATGGCCAAAGTACCAGAAGTACAAACATCTTTGTAAATGAGCAGTCTGGTGAATTGCACATGAGGCATTCAATATATGGCCTGCATATACAATTAGAATATTCAGTTCCATCAGTTTCATTAGCTTCATGTGATCCCAACAAGTTATCTCTTCAGCACAACTACGCATATAGCCTACATTTTACAATGCATAATATATGTCAAAGATCATACACCACTCATGTTTCAGCCTGCATTGTGGCTTTCATTTGGATCTTTTGCAAGGTAAATACAAGGTAATGACACCAAATAAGTATCTTCCAGAACAGTGAATGGAATTGATAGTGTGATTAGCTCACTTGCACACACTTCACCAAAACCTCCTGCAATTACAATACCTTTAAAGTGAAAAGCTGTGGACAATGTTTATACAGACTGAGTGAAATGAAACGTGCATGTCGCACATACAGCATTACCCTTCCCCCCAATGTAATTACTGGTGTTCCTTGAGTGTCAGTTGTACAAATGATTAAGACTTGTGTTTTGGTTTTTTTTTTTTAAGAAGAAGCATCCCCTTAGACATTAATATGACTAGAAATGCCATATTTTATAAGCTGATCTTATAGAACCCCCCTAAAGGTTCATCATTCATCTCTAGCAATGATCCAGTCCTTTAAAGTTGTCATGGGGGTTTCCCATATTGGATTTTGTTAGGAGTGTCTGTGACATGCTCAGTGTGCTTTGAGCAGCTGTTGAGAAGCTAAGCTTAGGGGTTGTTGCAAACAGGGCTTTTTTTTTAATTCTGATGCTAATTGTGCCGTTCTCTGAGCTTCTGTGTACCAATAATCTAAATTATTTACTAATCATTATGTACTAATCAATTACTATAAATTAGCCTTAAATGGTGACATTTTTATTATATATATTCAATATTTTGTGCATCAGTCGCTAAGCTAAGTTTGTGACAGCAGCACAGAGTATGTGCAGTGAATCAGCAGAAAAGAAGATGGGGAGCTACTGGGGCATCTTTGGAGGCACAGATATACTGTGTTTGCCTTGGGCTGGTATAAATGCCCAAAACATAATGTACATCTATGTCTTTAGTTCCCTTTTAAACCTTCATTTTTTGCAGGGGTTTTCTTCAATTTGAGTACAGCCAGTAGTAGTAAGGCATAGTTAAGTATGTTTTATTTTATATTTTCCTGTCTTTCATCTCACTAAATTTTAATACAACACATTTACATTTTGGGTCCTTGTCAACAATTATAAGAAAGCAGAAAGGAAGGCAATAAACACACTTGAATTATATCTAATTACATGCTGTGCTGAGTGTTTCATCTTACAGGAAAGAGTGGAAACGGGAAAAAGGGAGCAATTCAAGTAAAATATGCGTCTGACCTTACAAATGCTTTTGGCATTAAAGGTTGTGCTCAGTGTGGGAAACAGAACAATTTTCACAGGAGTTGATGAGTTATTAGCAACAGTCAGCCACAAAAAGTGATATAAGGCATGGGAAAGGCCAATTATATCTTAATGGGGTTTTTAATACAGTTAATATTGAGGGATGACCAGTCTGCTGCTTTGAAGTATTCTTCTCCCCACTGGCAGGCTTAACATGGTTTGTCATTTCAGTTGAGCTATGACTATATAAAATTCCTGGTTACACAAGTACAGCAACTATTATAATTTGATACTTTTAAAACCAGCTAAGCTGGAGAATTCATAAGGACACATGAAAGAGAAGTTGTGTGTGTCAGTCTGTGTGTGTAACCCTACAGTGTCACTTCGTTGCAAGACTATGCACTGGACCCAGTAATTTTTTACCCAGACATCAGCCAAACACCAACATTCATGGAAGTCATCTGACCTACTGTGGGAATTACTGTACTATTAGTATTAGTTAGTACTCTGCAGTAAGTCACAAATGCACATGGTATTTATCTGTTATTTGGTATAAGAGAGATAAATACTGTTAAAGGGGAACTATACCCTAAAAATTAATATGGCTGTAAATTCCATATTTTATATACTAAAATTATTGAACCAACCTAAAGGTTGTAGTCATGATCCAGGTCTTCAAATTCCTGGTACCTTTACAAGCTGAATTTGGCTTTTCTAGTTCAAGAGAGCACTCTTTGCACTAATGATGCTGCTCCATGGACCCCCCCCCCCCCCCCCCACCCGGAACAGGAAAAGGTAGACACTGGGGCCTCATATACCTCATGTGACTCCTGCCTTAGAATTGGTGCTGCATAGAGCAGAGATTTACCAAAGTATGACAAGGCCCAAAACAAGTGAGTGGGGACCCAATGTGAATGGCAGGTAGGGTAATTAATATTTGCACTTACAGATTATTTTCTGTTTTACTTTCTCTTGAATCTATAGCATGGTGATCATAAAATAAATCATGTTTTCTTTGAACTTATTTAAATATGTGTACTCCCTTACACTTGAGTTGCATGCAATAGACATAACAGCCGTTTAAAGAATTAATTAAATCATTGTCATAAGTTTCAACCCTTCAGTTGTTTAGGTTTCAGTCAGTGTTCAGTGTTAACATAACACTGCCATACTGCAGAGTGGTATGAGAATGATTTTAGGGTAGACTTATCTCACTTTTTCCTTTGCTATCTTTTTGGTCCTCAGATGTGCATTTCTGAAATCCCCTTTTCTTTATTTGTAACTCTGGTATAGGGTGCATGCATGTCTCCAAGGAGACAAGAGTGTGTTCCAGAGAGGACTCTGGGATTTGTGGTCTGCTGAAAGTCAGTCAAGGCTAAAGGAAAACAGTGGAAGCTGAGACGCCAGCTAGTACATCACACCGGCTGCATATTATACCCAGAGAGCAGCAAAGTGGTAGCTGAGACGCCGGCTAGTACATCACACCGGCTGCCTGTTATACCCGGAGAGCGGCGAAGTGGTGACATACTTTATGTACAATCTTTCACTATAACATTGTGAGTGTGATTTTAAGTGTTTTTTAGCAAATAGATTGTCAATGGTTTTACACTATGTCAGCGCGTTTTTGTAACCAGGTGGAGATTGAGGCTGCATGAAGATACCAATGAGATTATGCTTGTATGCTCTTAAACGTTTGTGAGTACCCCACTATACAGTCCACCATATTGTATGGAAATAAGAGGCACTATATGGGAATGAAGTGAAACACACAAAAATAGAGCACATAATTAATATTTAACTTTCACTAAGCGGTGTACTAGTATTGTTGAAAAGTACTACACTATATTGGATGTATTATCTATTTTGCTTTTGTTGCTTGACCTCGAGCTGCTAGTGCCTATTCAACAAATATTAATTGGAATTTCTGCTGAAGGTACGTGGGAGACAGGACAAAAAAACCAACCGGCAGAGGAAGTGGACTATAATACCTTAAACAAATCCTTTTTGCCAAAATGTTGCCGTGCCACGCAGGCTAATCAAAAATGGAAAGGACCTGCATGGCCCACCCATGTACCCCACCCCAAGTGAGTGGCCCAGCTGTCCACCACACATGGCCCTTGGTGAAAAATGTTTTGGACACCCCTGCCTTAAGTCTACTAAAAGTAATATAAACATTAAAAAAAAACAGTGCAATTGATTTTCATCCAGTAAGGATTACTTATATCTTAGTTGGTAAACATCATGAATAATTAATAAAATACATCCATACATCCATGTTTCTCACTGCAAATATTCTATAATATTAATGTTTATGAAACATGAAGAACTGAACTTTAATTAGCTTTTGAAATTGTATTAACTATTGTACTTTAATAATTGATGCTTAATAGAATTACAGTATTGCTTTTCTTTAAAAAATTACAGTTCAATGACAATCCATTCTGCTGTCTGAAAATGCTTAACTTTATACATTGTACAGGAATTATCAAATAAATGTAAAATTTACCAAAAAAAGTTTGCAAATGAAAGATAATTGGCAATAATGAATGTCACAGCTCAAGTTATTACTACATTGATTTTCAGATAGGGCCTTCTGTATTCAGGCTGCAACTGCAAATGATATGACCTTTCAGTTTATTGATGGTTTCCATGAAATAAAATTGTTTAGAACTTGCAAAATGTCTGTTTATTATATACTTAGATTTGGGACTTGATTGAGTGCTTGATTAAAGGAGAGGCACCTTAAGGACATAAATGTTTCCAACTGATTGCCCTACATAAAATACTCTTTATTCCATTTTCAACATTCACTGTACCTTATGTACTGCCACTGGCAGTTTATCAAACTGCTTTAATACTTTTTTTGTTGTTGTACTTTGGCTGTATATGAGGCTTTCTACCACATTCTCATTCTTTCTTCAGGTGTGTGGTTATAAATGTTTAGATACCATGCCTAAACTGATTGAGGAAAAGTACACACATTGCAATGGATGACAGAATGTGCTTGTTTATAGCTAGTCATACTCCCTAACATTATACATGAATACAACTGTTTCAGTAACAGCTAAAAACAAAAAAATAAAAATGCAGGCAGATGCCTGATAGGTTGTAAAACTGAGATTCCTAAGAAAACTGTTAATTGGAAGATTTTTCTGCACTTCTGTTGTAGGTAAAATATATGGAGCATAAACCATATTTGTTGTTGTTTATATTCCTCCATGTAATGTTTGCACAAACATGATCAGATAAAATGATTGTGCACATTTACAGTTCCAGTATAAATGTGCGATATGAACAGGTGCTCAGAGACAATAACATACAGTATACTGGTTTTGTGGTGGGTGCACGCAATGTAATTTCTCCTTTTCACCCCAATCCATTTTCTTATTTAAAACAAAATATTCTCTTTAACTCCTTCATAACGCATTAGTATACATTATTATGTATATTTCAGAACCACCATCAATTTGATTGATTTAATTTTATATTAAAACCAGTCTGATAATCACATTTTCACACCTTCAGTGCCACTTAAGAATGTTGTGAATGGGCAAACTTCAGTAGCACATAGATGACTAAAAGCTCTAATCTAAACTGTTTACAGTTCTCTTCACTGAATGCAATGATTGCCCACTGACCTTTGTCTCATTCACTGTAGGATTACTCCTGCTTGGGTGCACTTAGTTAAACTGTAGTTTTCTCTTGGTTAACCTTCTACTTACTCTTGTTGTCCTACTGTGAACTTTCCATATAATTTGCATATTAGTTTGAACACTTTGTGGTTCAAACTTTCATTCTGTGTGATTACATGGAAAGCATCATAATATAGTATGCATTCACAAAATACACACATTATCATTAGCATAAGCAAAGCTTGCAATGCAATGAATGCATTTCAACTTAAATTGTTGCTGCTTGAGTTATACCAAACAGTTCATTATGAAGCTTAACCTTATTATTGCCACAAGAAACATGATCTTCTGCATAACACTGCAGGTCTCACTGATCGAATGAAGTTTTTAGTGAATATGAACACACAGACAATGAAACACACAAGCCAAAAATGATGAGTAGGTGAGATGAGAAGGGAAAAAATGTTACCATTCAGCTGGTTGTACACTACTTCCTCTAGGTGGTCCAGCCTTTGAAGTATAGTCTCCCGGTCAACTAGAGTCCCCACTTTGGTGCCCCTGCTCCTTACTCTGCGATCAGAACTTCTTACAATCTGTACCAGTTCTTGAGACCTGTCTTGGATCCTGCAGTAGACGGAGAAGAGAATGATACCCACAAAGACTAAAATGTTGACAGTCAGCAAAGTTTTGATTTTCCGTGCCACCGCCATGAAATCGGTGGAGATCCAGCATCAGGGCATCCCAGATGAAGTCAAGCATTTACTCCAAGCCTTAGCCCAGCAACCTGTATGTTTGCAATATCACCTACAAAGAAATAAAAGGTTTGCCAATAGTGCAAGCTAACCCATTAGCTGCTACTTCCTCCAGTAGAAATGTGCTAGTGTTCATCATTCATCAGGTTAGCAATGATACCTGTCCCAGAACATTCCATAAAAGTCACGGCATGTGAAAAAGAAACATTGTCCTGATAAAGCTAAGATGCCTTTTTGATCTTTGTAGCATAGGACAGAGAGCACCTTCAGCACTGGAATGGAGCTGTTCTTTCAGCACCACCTCCCCATTGCTTTGCCTTCGGACACAGTAGAGACAGGAGCTGTTTCAGCACCACAGTCACTGCTTGCAGCTTCTGAGCAACTCCTCAGACACACATACACACACACAATCATGGGCTTTCACGGATAGGGGCACTTGTCCCTCCCCCGAACTTGTACATCAAAATAAAGGATAATCTCTTGCCATATTTATATATATATATATGTTGTTTTGTTCTGTTTTAAATGAGCATGTCTTACAATTCCCGGTAAAAACCTGCAACAAGTTTATACAAGGTTTACATCTTGAGGTCAGCACCCCTTCAAATAATGGACCATTCCAAATCTATTCAGCTGCCTATTTTATTGCACAGAGCTGCAGTCTGTATTTAGCTCCGCCCCTTCTCTCCGTAACAAGCTTCCTGCTCTCAACTGTGTGAGGACTGAGAGAATCAAACTAGAGAATCTCCTCCTGATGAACCAGCTTCTTTCCCAGGGCAGATGAGTTTGAATCTGTCAAGTGTGTTTAGCTTACAATGTGAATGCCAGTGTGTATATCTGTGTCTGTCTTTGTGTGTATCTGAATTAACTGTAAGGGGCATATATATTATGCTTTGTAAAATTACATTCTTCAAAAAAAGGTGTAAAAGCTGTGTAAAAGAAATAAAAAAGGTGTGTGTAATTTTACGCCATCCCAACACACTGTAATTTTACATTGCTTCGGTGTGGTCACATAAGAAAAAACACATTAAAATGTTTTTTTACACGAAAATCTGCCAAACTCTGTATAGAGTCTATAAACTCTGTTATAGAGACTATAAATTAACTTGTGTGTAGCTGTGTAAAAATATTCATCATTGGGTTTTGACTACAACCATTCTCTCC
>CM044432.1:140612530-140628498 GCA_024363595.1 Xenopus borealis | reverse complement strand
AAATAGTGTTGCAAACATTTCAGCATCAGTAAGAAAGTAAAAGAAAGAAAAAAAGGAAGCCATTTCTTAATTGCTCTTGGACCTTTCTCTCCTGTTATGTTTCTCTATTTGTATTACTTCTAGAAGAGACAATCAAGGCCTTATCAGCTTGGAATAGGGGGTATTTTCAGAGTACAGTGATTTGTAAGGTACAATTTAATTGAATCAATATGCCTGACATGGTGTTATGGTATCGCTGTGAACAATCCTAGAGTGACTTAGAAAAGGCTTATCAAATTCATAGGATGGATTTGGGAATACAGTCATGGGAATAGCTGAGACTAGTGGGCTTTATAAAAGATAGAGTAGTCCCTCCAATAGAAATAATATGTAGCTGACAATGCTTATAATATTTTTGCACCAGTCCAATGTGATACTTACCTTCATAGTATTACAAAACTTTTACACCCTCTGCAGTGTATAGAGCAGTAAAAAATGACATACAGATGCAGTCACTTTGGATTGTGTGTTAAATGCGTCGTGACTTAACTCATCTATCTCATTTATCCCACTTAGCACAGAATATTGTGTCACAGCATCCCATCCAATTAAAGAGTTCACCATTGAAAACAGTGGGGCTTTGGTATGCTAATGAAAAGGTTAAATGCATTAAATGAGTTAAGATAACTTTGGATAACACAGTTTCTTCAATTAGCCCTGAGTCACGACGCATTTAACTTACAAATCCAGGTGACTGTAATGTTTGAAATATCTTGCACATGTATACATTATATATAATGTAATGTAATGATGAAATTTTTTCTCTAGGTATGGATTCACATCGAAATTCCACATTTTGCCATCTGCAAAAAAGTCATTGCAGCAGAAAAAAATGCCCTTTGACTTTAATGCATTTAGAGTGAGAAAAAACTTGATGAAAAACACCCATTGACTAAGTTGCTAAGACAAAAAAAGTTGTTTATGTACTTGCTCAAGCATTATTAAAACTTGTTTCTGTCTACACTTAGCCCATGTGTTTTACTGCCCAGTTATGTTTTAAAAATGTTTCTCACTCACTGCTAGTCTTTTCTTTTGCCTCAATGTACACAACTGGATGTCAAGCTTAGAGGTGTTAAGTTTATTGGGGAGTTTATTTGATATAAAAATTTTTAGAAACATTGGCTGATCCCTATCGTCCATAAACACACACAATGTTTCAGTCACTGTTATGATAATTATTTGAGTACTATAATCACCTACAGCTCCAAGAACCATAGGCCAGTAATCTACCCCAAAGAGCCACAACTCTCCTGTGTTTGTTTAATAGTTAAATGATGTTAAATATTATGTTTACACACATAAACATTCCAGTAAAAACATTGTGTGCTTCTAAAGAAGCTGTAGCTAGATAATAGATTGATCAATCAGAGCTTTAGTGACTCATCTTTGTAAGCCCCATGTGACTGTTCTCTGCCGCACATTATAATAACTCTTTCATCTGTCTTCTTGTGACTGATGCCACTTCATGATTAAAAAAAGATACTTACAATTGCCCTGTATTATGTGTAGTTTCCACCTCCATATGACCGCCATATTCCTATACTTGATGAAAGCATTTGTTAGCATTCAGTTTCCTTTACTGATGACTGGAGTCATTTAACTTTTGACAAGAGGGTTACAGTGTTATTTAGAGCAGTGAGTGTTTGTCATGCAGAATTTCATGAATGTAGATGCAAGAAGCCAGGGGTGTAATAGAGGAAGCAGATTCCGTAGTTGTGTGTGGGGGGGACATAAGGGCCCGACAGTCGCGCGTCGTTTTTGACGCGACGCGCGCCAAAAACGACGTCAAAGTTGACGCGACACGCGACAAAATCGTCCCGCGACTCGTTTCGCGAATTTTTCGGCGAATCGCGGGAGATTCGCCCATCACTATTAGGCAGACCTTCATAAAGTATATCTGGGGAAAATATATTTTTCGCAAATGCTTTTCTCTATAATATAAGACAAACAAAAAGTGGACAGACATATATATATATACATAGATATACATATCCTGCAGAGTGTTTGTGTTATGCAGGGGAAACATGATTGTACATTCAGCTTTTCAAAATTTTCTATCATTGGAGGTATACATTGTTGCATTAGCAGGCAGGGTAGGAGCTATTTTACTGTTACCCCTTCTCTTTCCAGAATGGGGTTGTTCATACCTAACATATTGAATAGGCTCTTTTTTAATTCCCACATGTTACAGTCTTAATATATCCCCTCAATTAATCTCGGCACTGCAGAAAGTCAAATGCTGACTGCTCCATTACTCATGTGCAGGATAAATTGTGTCACATCTTGTAAACTTGCAGCGTATCCAGTTTTTGCACACTTTTCCTCCCTCCTTGGGGTCAGTTTTTTCTGTGTTCTTAAAGCCATGTTTTAAAGCACACCCAAGCTAGGTTGGTCATCTGACAACAAGGCATTTTGATGCACGCAAGTGATCTATCTGACTACTAGGATCTAAGCAACTGCTACAGAAAGGTAACATTTATCCAAATTAGCTTTTTTCTAGGGAGTCTTGCAGAGCATCTTATAGAGTAAACTCTAGTTCACAGGCAAAAAAAGAGAGTTTCAAAAATACTTTGAGGATTTGTGGATTAATGGTCAGCACTTATCTTCAGTAAACATGTTCAGCACTGTTCTGGGACACATTTTTTTTTTAAATATCTCAAAGTCACTAGCTCAAAAAACACTGGGCATTAATCCCTGTTGACAGCTGTAAGACACATTACCTATTCCATCTGTGCCTAAATACATATATTAGTAATCCTTCATGCAGTCACAGTGTGATGCCCACTGGTCTGTACTTATGGCGAAAACTGTTAGTTGCTCATTGAAGTGCTATAGTGATGTATTCTACCAGCTGCCCAGACACACTGGGCAATTTTGTAAACAGGCATGCAATTAGCATGACAGTCACACTTTTAGACACTCATTTGCGTTCTTGTATTTAAACAGCAGCAAATAAATACAATTAATGCATTCTAGCCTCCTGCATGTCATCACCCTCAGTGGGAAAGTAGTTGATTAAGTAACTTGGCCAATCAGATTGCTATAACAGGGGTTTTAAAAATGCTGCCACAATGACTACTCCAAGTTCGCACCCTCCCTCAAACAAAAGGTTTGTTATGCATGTACTAGTTAATTTGTGGTGATCCCCCCCCCCTTGACAGCTGGGCATGGTCTATTATTATAGCTATTTATGCATATATTTTCCTCCCTCTACCTTGTGGTCCTGTTTTCTAGTTACATGATTTGGAGCCCTTATTGTAAATAACCTTAGCCTCTTAATTAGGCCCCAAATAACATTGTGGTCTACCAGTAGATCACAGCAGCTCACCAGTGACCACAAATATTGAAATTCAATCACGCTTCTGGGTTATTCCATTACTCAGATTTTACTGACATTGCTGGAAAAGGCATTTGGTCAACTTTGCATAATGTGCTACAACTATGCCAATTCACTAATATGCAAAGTTTTGTCCTGGGCACCAAACGCTGGTGACTTTTTCGATAGCGTTACTTTGGCAATGCAAGCATTTCATAGCGAAGATGCGCTAGCGTTCCTTTGTGCCTAGCGAAAATTCTCCAGTGATCTTGCACTTAGGTCATTTTAAAGTTATAGAGGTCTTTATTATAAATGTTGGTGCAAATGCTTGAATGTGTACACCTAAGCCCCCAATCTCATTGCCAGCTGATATAGCTTGTAATGGTAAGGCCACCCCTTGACACACACTGGTTGGACTGCAAATGGCAACAACAGCCTAAATAAAAGGTTTTTGGAAGAAGTGGAATAGGCAGGTAGGAGGGCTAGGTCGACTGCTGAACACTGAACTTGGAAAACGTGTTTTTCCTGTAGGTGTGGAGGCAGCACAAAATGTAGATTGGCGAAGGTATAAATATTGTGTCTTCTGTTGCAGTTGGATGTGTAAAATTTAGGGCTTACAGCAGGGATCCCCAACCTTTTGAACCTGGGAGCAACATTCAGAAGTAGAAGGAGTTGGGGAGCAACACAAGCATGAAAAACTTTTTTTGGGTTGCCATATACAGTAAGTGCTGTGACGGGCCATTTAGTAGCCCCTATATGCATTGTCAACCTACATTGAGACTCTGTTTGGCAGTACACCTGGTTTTTATTCTACCAAAGCTTGCCTCCAAGCCAGGAATTCAAAAATAAGCACCTGCTTTGAGGCCACTGAGAGCAACAACCAAGGGGTTGGGGAGCAACATGTTGCTCACGAGCTACTGGTTGGGGATCACTGCCTTAAAGAACCTGTATGTTTTCTTTGCAGTTACATCAGCAGCTCCACTGGTTCATTGGAACATTTACATGGAATATTCAGGAAAAAAAGACAGTACCATTGAGAGGTATGCTTTTAGCACACAATTGTGTTGATTTAAGGAATGTAGAATGTTCAGTAACCAACAATTCTCTCTTCTAGGGTTTCTTCATCAGGGGTTCGCTGTAGGTCTAAAATGTCTTTTAAACACTTCTGGGGTCTTTTTCTTACAGTAAGTGCCAAGTGGCTGCTGGCTATGAGAAGTGAAAGAGCAGCTTTGCACAATACTTTCTTTTACTTAACCAAAGGCTTCAGTTGGCCTTTAAAATTACAACATTCTAACAAATCTGTGAATACACCCACATGGTTTCTTGTTTGCCTGGATCTAATGCAATTAGAAATCATCAGTTTATTAGTGTATATACTTTGTGATTCCATGTAATTGAAGGAATTGCAGAGAACCCAGAGAAAATTGTGCATCCAAATAAATCAAATGCTTCCCAGATTAAATTGTGAGTTATTTTAACTTTTATGTGAGAGCATTAAGGGAAGGGCCATCAATCACTTAGATGTGACCTCATAAAAATGCCACTCCAGCTGGCCCATAATAGTGCGCAAAGGGAGCATACGCTCTTTCCGATCAATGACCTTTAGTCTGTCTCTTGATTTCTGCCTAAACTTTGCTTCATGTCACTATACACAGTCCTGGCAAGAATGTAATGTTCCCTTTCCAAGTTAATAAAGTCTTGCACAAAAATAATATTGCAACAGTATTTCTTTCAATGCAATCTGATTAAAAAAATAATTATAGAGACAAAAGCAAATACAAGCTACGCTGTAAGCTACCCTGTAACACTGTAAACAGGCAAAGTGTTTCTTTATTAATCTTACCTGACAACACAACATGTTCATACACAAACATGCTGTTTCAGAATACTTGGTAGATTAATGACCATCACTGTTATAACAGAGAGCTGTTAACTGTTATTGTCCCAGTACAAATCTATTTATATGATGCTGATTATACAGAGTAAATCTGGTCATAAAATAGGTTGATATGACCCCTCCAGATGATGTAAAGGGGCTTTGGGTGGGCTTGTCCAACCAGTCTCTGGGTGAAAATGTACCAGGTTTGAAAATCCTGTTGGATGTGAATCATAATAGCATGTTGCTGGAGTCCTTGCCTGATGAGTCTCTGTATGCCCACTGCATCATACAATCATTAGACCTAGTACATGTGTGGTCAAATCAGCAATATAATTTTAAATAGGACTTTATGGTTTATTAAAGTCACTGGGCAGGTCAGACTGGGATTAAATCCTCTGGGCTGCGACCTTCATGGGCTCCTTCAACCTAGGCCTGCTCCCTGTGACATTGAGGACGTACCCCTGGCGGATCTTGCCAAATTGCAAGATAATGTAAAAGATACAGTATGCAGCATAGCAAAGGACAGAGAGGTGCTGTATGTTGAGAGAGGGGATGAATGTCGTGAAGAAGGCCATTCATGCTGCAAGGTCAGAGCACAAGTGGGCCTTGCAACCCCATTTTTATGCTGGTTGGGGACTTTGGACACTGTGCTTATGAGAGAAGGGGGGGAGCTTTGATGATGACCCACATATTTGGGAATAGGTTTTTCTCAGTTTTTACATTTTAAATCTTACACACTTGCGCTATCACACACTGCAGTTAAGGCACTGGTAACTCATTCATAAATATGAATATATTTTGAGCTCATTACTATGAGCAGCCTTAATGATTTCAAAGTCTTGTAGTACATTTCAGTGGGGTTAATGCAGGCTTAAAGGAATTGTTCAGTACAATTAAAACTGGACAAATAATTAGGCCCTGCAAAATAAAAAATGTTTTCAATATAGTCAAAAATGTAATGTATAAAGGCTGGAGAGACTGGATGTCTAACATAATATCCAGAACACTACTCCTGCTTTGCAGCTCTCTTGGTTTACATTGATTGGTTACCAGACAGTGACCAATCAGTAACTTGAGGGGGGCACATGGGCCATAACTGTTGCTTTGGAATCTGAGCTGAATGCTGAGGATCAATTGCAAACTCACTGAACAGTTATGTCCCATGTTGCTCCCCTTCAAGTCATTGACTAACTCAGAGTTAAACTCTGCTGAAAATCAGAAAGCTGGCTTCTGTTCTGTTATGTTACACATCCAGTCACTCCAGCCTTTATAGATTACATTTTTGGCTAACTATATCTAAAACATTTTTTATTTTGCACAGCCTCTCTATTTACCAAGTTTTTATTTTTACGCTAACCTGTTCCTTTAACCCTATGAATTGCTTCACATTGTTTAAGCCTTGTATTTGCCACTAGAGTTAGCAGGGCTGCATAGTTATTCCATTCTGAGTTCCCTTATGACAAGACAATTATGAATAAACCATGCATGCCAAAATGAAATTGCACCCATTGTATCACAAAGGACAGCATTCCATATCAGTTATTAGATGCCCTTTATAAATCCCTTTCACTATTTCTTATAAGATTTCTTCCTCTTGCCTTTTTTTCTCTGTCCTCTATTTCCTTGAAGTTTGGACACAGTTTAATTCATGACAGCATTTCTCATCATAACAGCCCTCACCAGGCATAACAAATACATCTGCTGCCAGACACTTGGGTGGCTTTCACTGGAGTGTTTTGTACACATCAGAAATAGCATTCTGTTTTTTTTTTTTACAAATTAACATAATTAATGATCTGGAGAAATATTTTTGTGTGTGCAGTACAAGTCAGGTAATTTTCCCATTTACTTTAAAGGCACAAACACACTGTAAGGCCATCATTTGGTTTTAGGGTGATTGATACTTTTGATTTGAATAGAGCATATTGGCTGTTTTTTTAATTGTAACATATTACTGAGCTAAAGCATTTGCAATGTTATCGATAACGGGGAAAGATGGGTGTCTGACTAGCAGAAATATTATCTTTCTTAATAGCGCAAAATAGTCCTACAATTTAATCTGGACAAGATTGATAAAGGAGTTCAATGATTTCTCCCTGCTCCTTTGTACAGTCTTTTTCTGTCTGGGAGTGCAACAGATGACATTTTTTAGCCTCTGTTGGTCCATCCTGTAACGTAAGAACCAAAGGCAGGTTTCTCTGAATCCAGGGGCAATGCTTATTCCCTGCCAATCTGAGACTGTTTCCATGCTGCCACCCCCTCCTCCATACTCACTTTTCCCATTGTATATTTACCTCATTAGTCCAACAAAGACAGGAACTTCTAGGGTTGCCACCTCACCCCTTTAAAATCAAACACATATGGGATCCACAGCCTGCATGTCTAATTAGCAATTAATTTAGATGTGTGCTGCAGACTGAACTGATTTACTGTGTATGTGCAGCCATGAATCATGCATCTAAATGAATTGCTAATTAGACATGCAGGCTGTGGATTACATGTGTGTTCAGTTTTAAAGTGGTGAGGCGGCAACCCTACAACCTACACAAACATAATATGAAACAAATGGGATTAAACTATGTGCTTTAATCATAGTGACATAGCAAACTGCACAATATGGGGCAGATTTATCAAGTGTCGAATTTCGAAGTGAAAAAACGTAGAAATTCGACCATCTAATTTTTTCGAAGTGTTTTTGCAAACAAATAGGTCCATTTTTGATTGAATTAAAATCGTTGGGATGTTCAATTTGAATGATGTCCTCCAATAAAATTCGATATCTCAAAAATTTAAAAAAGACTCCTTAAAGGTTATAGGAGGTCCCCCATAGGCTCAAACAGCAATTTGGTCGAATTAGAATTGATAAATGGACAGTACTTCGACTTTCGAATCGTCAAATTTTTCAATTCAAATCAAATTTTTTCAATTTGAATTTATTTTTTTCAATTCGATAGTAGTAGTAGTAGAATTACCCAAAAATGACTTCGATATTCGAATTTTTTTTATTAGAATTTTCACTTCGACCCTTGATAAATCTGCCCCTATTTATCACATTTTATTGCATATATCAAGGAATAATTAATTCAGTACATTTGCTTTTTATAAGTACTCTGTTACCAAATATCTTCATTTTTTAGGGGGGGCCATAATTTCAAATTCCGTTTCACTTACTATTGAAAAGGAATCTGTTCCTCTTAACATATATTTTCCTTTTTGATTGTTCAATTACAACAGTATTGTAATTTGTAAGCCCTAAAAGTGTCTGCTCTGACTTATAATTATCAATGCTTTCCTCTTCATTTTTAGTAATATAACATCTGAGATGAGCCACACAGAGTTTGGACCTTAATGCCTTTAGATCTCTTGCATTTAGTACAACAATGGTTTTATATGGTTTTATACAGTATAATTTTTATGAGAAACATTTTCTAATCTGTGTTTTTAGTTGAATACCTCATGTGCATTTACAGGTAGCTGCTGAATTAGTGAACTAAAGGTGCTCAAAATCAAAATCTATGTGTATGCTTGTTTTATTGCAACACATATTAAAGGGATACTGTCATGGGAAAAATGTTTTTTTCAAAATGCATCAATTAATAGTGCTGTTCCATAAGAATTCTGCATTGAAATCCATATTGACATATTGTCCATTTCCCAGCAGCCCCAAGTCATGTGACTTGTGCTCTGATAAACTCAATCACTCTTTACTTCATGTTGGAGTGATTTCACCACCTCCCTCCCACCCCCCCCACCCCCATTATCCTAACAACAGAAGAATGGGAAGGTAACTAGATTACAGCTCCCTAATGCTGGCCATACATGGGCAGATAAAGCTGCCGAAATCAGTCGTTTAGACTGATTTGACAGCTTATCTGCCAATGTATGGGGGCTTCCGACGGGTCTTCCCGACCAATATCTGGAAACGATATCTATTGAGAAGGTTGAATTTTCTTCCGACCGACCCATCGGCAGTCCATTACGCTTGTAATAATCCGATCGTTCAGATTGCCCCAATATAGCCCTGCCAGTTAGTGGCATATATGGGAGAAAGATCTGCTCGTTTTTGCTATTGCCAACGAGTGGATCTTTGCATCTATGACCAGCTTAACACAAGAAAACAGCTGCCTGGTAGATCTAAGAACAGCACTCAATAGTAAAAACCCATGTCCCACTACGTTCCATTCAGTTACATTGAGAAGGAAAAACAACAGCCTGCCAGAAAGCAGTTCCCTCCTAAAGTGCTGGAACATGTCCAGGTGACCAGGGGCAGCTGGGAAATTGACAAAATGTCTATCCCCATGTCAGATTTCAAAACTGAATATAAAAAAATCTGTTTGCTCTTTTGAGAAATGGATTTCAGTGCAGAATTCTACTGGAGCAGCACTATTAACTGATGCATTCTGAAATAATCCTGTTTTCCCATGACAGTATCCCTTTAATTTGGATACAATTATGACCAGTATTACCAAAGTGTTCTAGAGTTATTAGAGATCACTAGATCCAAAATAGCATCATTCCTGGTTGGTTCCTCAACGATCTCTTATATGAAATTGTCACACAGCACATTTGTTTTTTTCCATTAAATGTAATAACTGTATTATTGCTTCAATCAATATTGGTAGCAATATATCATTTACGTTAGCGGGTGTGTACCTTACTTCTGAAATTGACATGCCTGTTTCTTTACTAGATGTGGGAAGATCATAAGGCTCATAGGACTTTGAGCCCCTCATTCTCCTTCAAAACTTATTACTGCCACAATTTTGACATTGCTTTCTTCTTTGCCTGCACCCAGAACTATTGCATCGGCCCAGGCACGTGTGGTGAATTGCACATGATTGCATTTCTACACAAAAAATCTGCTGCACCTGGGCCAACACAATGGGTCTGTGTGCAGACAAAGAAGAAAGCTAATGTTAGCACAATATATACTGTTACATTAGGTGATCTGCACCATATTCCTGCTAAAATTAAAATGCCTGGTGCTTTATTATCTTTGAGAAATTCATATGTTCCATAAGACTTTGGCCCCCTCATTCTCCTTCTCAACTTATTTCTTTACAGTGGGGTTCAAACTATGCTTAACTTACTGATATACCCCTCCTCTTTTGAACTCCCCCATTCCTCCAAAAAAAAAGAAACATTTTAATCCGTTGTATTTTTAAAGCAGAAGAGGAGTCTCAATCACTGGGGGGTGCCAAATGTTAGGCACTTCCAAGTTATTGTAATCAATCATCTGATACCCCAGGCCGGTGCTCCTTGTAACAGAAAAGTGCCGTGGCCAGGAGTACTCTTCAGCAAGCACTAACATTTGGCATCCGCCACAACACCCCCCTCCCCTTTTATTGAGACTTTCCTTCTTCTTTAAAGGATTATGTATGTACTTTACTCCACTCCATTTCTTCTCTAGCCAGAGAAAACAACTATTTTTACATTGCACAGTCAACAATAAATCATTTTCTTAGTTTTATTCAGAACCCAGCTTAAATTACTCTTATTTTCCTTTTATTATTATTTCAGGATTATGGCTGGCACTCTTAAATTCATGCTGAATAATTAAGCATTTTCCAGGCTTATTTGTTGTAATACCTATTTATATTCCATACACTGTTCAGATTTGCCTCTATAGATGTTTTTCTACATCTGGACTTGTTTTGTTAGTGGCCTACCATCTTTGCGGCTCTGTTGCATTTTACATTATTATTACTATTATTACTGAAATCAGTCTAGAAACAGCTGAGATAAGGACACATAGAAATTTAGGGTGAGAACGAACAGCAGCCAGATTGTAGTTACAAAATGTGCAAATAAAGATGACTAGTACAGTGCAGTGACTTAGAGATGCAGAGAGCAACATGAGGGTAATATGGAATGCTGAAGAGATATGTGGGGCTCTGTATCACAATAAAGATCTATGTGCAGATTATTACTGCTGCATGTCATTTTAATATTTGCATACGCGTCCTGGACACAAGTGTTTAATCATCCTTTTTGTTGGATTTCCAAAAATGGTTAAATCCAATCCAAGTAGTGAACAAAGATATGTATTTTTTTACAATCCTGATGTAATTTAGATTTGAAGGGCCTCCTTTACAAAGAGCTAGGTACAACAGAGCCTCCTTTACAAAGGGCTAGGTTTAACAGTTGTAATACCAAGGGCCACACAACTGCAGGTCTTGGAGGCCTTTGCACTAAAGAGTTGTGCAAATAAATTTGCGAAACGCTACGAGAAATTTGCCTGGTGAAAATTCTGTGGCAAAATTTGCAGCACCTTGGTCAACACAAGAAGAAAGCCAATGTCAGTATTGGGGCTAATGCTTGGCTTGCACTTTTCAGTAGGCTGAGATCAGACCTTGTGTGGCATTAGCCTAGGGGTTAATGTAATAAAACTCAGAAATGCTAATTAAGCAGAAAGCCAGTGTACAAAGTGCTAAGTTGGTATAGTCTACCATTATTTTAGGTTTCAACCCTGCATTCTTACTTTACAGAGTATCCATCTTGGGGCATAGAGACTACACGAGTCCTGAATAATACAGCATTGTGAGGTTCGCCTGATAGCAGCATGTCCAAGATGGCAGCATCCATCTGAATATGCGCCGTGTTACGCATCCAGTTCTGGCACCAAATACAAAAAGATGATAGCCCCATGATCCTTGCCCGAAAATAGCTTCTATTGCACGTTCCTGGGTGCGATTCTTTGCTTTTTAGATTGACTCCTGATTGTGATTCCTGTGATTTAATTCCAGCAGGCTGTTTTTTTGTGAATAGAATGTACGGACCTGGCCAGTTCCAAACATATCATCATATCTTTCAATGATAGCAGTGATTAGTGCAAAATTTTCATTGCCTATCATCATCTTCCACTGGATTGACATTGGTGTGGTCTAAATGGATGTTGTCTTCTGACCTCAGATGATTAATTTGGCTTGAAGAACTCCTTGTTCTTCTAACAGAACTATATGATCCAAGTCTGGAGGTGGTAGATGACCTGATTTTGCTTTTACTTGGTTCTTTAGCCTCATCATCATGTCAGTTGGTCTCATCCGGGCCACCGTATGCCATTAACATTGGCTACACAAAGAGAATTCAATGTAAATGGAGCATTCAAAACAATCCTAGCATGGCAATAATGCTTAGCTTAATTTGTGGTTAATTCACCATGTTTTTGTGTTGCATCATAGATACTGCTGTTTTTGTTTACAACACCTATCTAGATTTACAGTATGTTCCCCTAGCCCGCAAGGGACACAAACATAAACTATTTAGAAAAATAAACAAATCAAACCTAACACCACAAAACTGTGTCATGGTAGGCTCAATCACCAATTGTGTAAACATCATATTATGTTGAAATAATCATTACATATTTTTCATTTAACAGGGTGAGTTTGTCTTATTGATTTATTGAACAAGCAAAATATCATAGGCTATTGTGATACTATAGATATTGGTGTGTGCAGTTTATGTATGTGTGCTGGGTTTCATTTGGAGGGGTTAAACTTGATGAACTTTGGACTTTTTTCAACCTAATTTAACTATGTAACTGTCATGTTATCGTCTTGTGAGGAAATAGTGGTTAGGCTATGATTCATCAGCGGCCACCTAAAGGCCCCCATAAAAGCTGCCAACAGACCGAGTCGGCAGCTTATTGGCCCGTGTGTGGGGCCATCCGACGGGGGTTCCAGGATCGATATCTGGCCGAAAGTGGGCCAGCTCTCAATTGGGCAGGTTAAAAAGCCTGCATCTCTGCGTCTATGCGGTCCCGAAATCCGACCACCCGTATCGCCTCTATTCTGATCCGATATCGCCCACTTCAATGGGGGCATATCGGGGAGAGATCCGCTCGTTTGGTGATATAGCCAAACAAGCGGATCTCTCTGTCTATTGCCACCTTAAGTTTCACAGTCAGAGACATCCAGATTTATTTGGTTTTGTAATGCAATCTGGCTGAATTCTCTCCCAATAAATCCATGTCTCTTACAGTATGTCAACACTGAAGCTAATAATTATACAACGGTTTCTAGACATTAATCAACAACTGACATTTATGTTATGGTGTATAGGTTTATGGCTAGTTTTATGTTAATGGTCTTCCATTAACCTAACTGGTTTTGGTGACACATTCCCTCACAGAATAGCAATAAAAATAGAAATGATCATTTGCTGTTTTTTTTTAATATAATTTTGTTGCACAGGATTAATTAAAGGATAGTTTCAGAGTATAGGTTGTGGGTGTGTGAAGATACTATAGCCATTAAAGTTTTGCTTCTGAGCACTGGTAATACATGTGATGCACTCAGTCCATTGCCCAGAAAAAAAAAAAGAAAGAAATCCCGTGAAAGAGATTTATGAGAGTGATTCGGAAGGTATGTTTGACTGCTGACTTTGGAATTCATGTCGTTTCATTTCATGGATGATGATAGTACAGGGCCATTTGACAGACAACAGAAACATTTTATATTAATCAAAAGACATCAGTGAGGGTTCTGAATCAATGCTCACCATCTCCATCTGTTACTCACACAGCTATCAACAACCATTTACGATTATTTGAGACATTTGTAAGGGGATATTTTTCCCAGCATGCTGGGAGCTAGATTGCTTTGCTCTTCTCAAGGTGTTGAAAGCTAATGTCGCATGATGCTCTTTGTGTGACTCTATTAACTAGACAATTAAATAAGTGTTGCACTGGAGTTACCTGTAGGAAACCCTGCCAAGCCTTTATTAAGGTGCAAGGGCACAATGCAGTGCATGTACGATGCAATAGGATCCCTGACATTTCCTACTACTAAGGTAACAGAGACTTGTAAAATAATGATTGCTTAACAATGCAAACACTTTCTAGCCTCTGATCTTTGTTGTGATCCCCTCTCAGATGCCTACACTTGTAGACATCAGCTGATAATATAAGATTTTTCCTTGGAACCAGGGGAGCTTAATACAGTAGCTGCCAACTCTTAATCTATAGGGACCTTCTCCCTCTTGTCTCTTTATTGCATAACACTAATCTTTATTGTAACTGTACTTTGTATTTAATGCTGTTTGTTCTATTTATTGTTCTACTGTACAGCACTGAATACATAGGAAACTATCTAAATACAAATATGCATACAAAAATATACTGTACATATTATAATATCCTGCTATCAAGATACAAAAAACATGGGGCAAATACAACATCAAGTGCACAATTTGCACCAAGTCTCATAAGATATAGTAACCAATCACCACTCAGTTAATTTGTTGCACCCAAATGGTTTCTAGACCTACAGTAGTTCTAATTTTGTTACTTTTGTTTCTAAAATGGGTTGTATTCCTTAACATTATTTAGAACTATTAGCAGTATTATAAGATACTCAGCAATTAATCTTTTTTATTTTTTCTATTTTATTTATTGTCATTATTTTTTCTGAATGTTTCCGTAGTTTAAAATTGTATCTGATTGAATATGGCTGAATATGGCTGAATCAGGCACCAATTGGAATGCTGGTACAGAATGATAAGTAATGTAAAACTGAAATTATGTAGCCTAATTTTGCTTTGACAGTAACTCCCAACTACAGGTTGGAAAGCTACAGCAAAGGCTGACAAGAGAAATAAAGAAAGGAGGACCAACTGTAAAGTTGCTTAAATAGTCAATTTATAATCAAATGAAATAAATTAAGAACTCCATCTTCAATCTGTTACACAGTGCTGGAATTGAAAGACAATTAAGGGACCCGTTGCTGTAAATAAAAACAGTGATAGGGGTCAGCCACATTTTTCCCTTTTTGCATTTTCCAATCATTCCCTTATTAAATAATCATATCCGCTTGAATTTACCTAACCACAAGCTTTTGTTTCTTTTTCTCCTGCTTTTGTTGATACCATGTTACATTTCAAAATAGTAATAATTAAAAAGTTTTGTCTTTATTATCCCCACCTGTCTCAAGCCCAAGTAAAAATAAATTTGGTTGGAAACACATTAACAAATTATTCTGGTCCAGAATGTCGGGTTGGTAGACACATCTCCAGTTGCACAATTGCTTGACGTGCCAGAGAATGAGACAATGCAATGTTTCTGTGTGGTCATGTCTTTTCTCTGCTTCCCAAGCAGTTGAAGAGTACTTAACATTCACATTTTAATTTGCAAGCCTGTCTTCAGATTTGAAGAATCATAGAATTATTGAGGCTATGGATGTTAATGTAGGTTTTTTTCTGTATTTTGCTAATTAACTCCCATTACAAAGAAGGGAAAAGCCAGAAAGAATTATGCTCCGACAATCCGTGGCATAACTACCAGGGGTGCAAAGGGTGCAATTGCACCAGGGCCCCTAGGGTTGCCACCTGGCCGTTTTTTTACCGGCCTGACCGGTATTTTTTATGTTTGTTCCAATGTTATTAATAGGAAAAAAGGTAAATATATAGGAAGGCCGGTATTTTATTCAGGAAAAGGTAGCAACCCTAGCCCCCACCCCCTTGGGGCCCCCTTGGTTATGGCAGGCAGTTATCTAGGGGGAAATGTTACAGCACACATGCTATAAACACTCAGCATGGGATTTATAGAGGAAAGGGCCCTACAGGGGGGCCCAGGTGCCTATCCTGTACTGGGGCCCACCAGGGAGTAGTTACGCCACTACCGACAATAAATCCAAGAGCAGAAACTAAGGCTTATTCTAGGAGAGAAAGAGAAAACAGCATGTGGGAACCATGCATCATTAGATGTATTATTAGAATTGGGACTATTAATAAGGA
>CM044432.1:140565421-140596559 GCA_024363595.1 Xenopus borealis | reverse complement strand
ATATATATATATAAATAATTTATAAGTTTATAAATTGATTTTGATTTGTTTTCAACTATCAGAATGGCATTGAATTACAAGCAGTTGTTTAATATGATTGTGCTTGTGTCCACGTCATCAAGGCCTGAAGGCATATCTACTCTATCTAATGCTACAGAGGCCATTTTTCCCAGAAAAAAAATAAGTGACCACTTACAACAGTGAAAGAAAGTTTGTGAATTTTATAGTTTGCACCAGTGCACAATGAATGTAGTAAAAATTTTTACTGAAAAAGTTGAAACGTTTGATCTGAAAGATTACTGCACCGTCAAGCTCGTTTTAAAAGTGCGCCATTAAAAATTCAGAATGCACAATTAAAATTCACAATGCAATAAAAGTTTAAGAGGTAAGGGTTTTATTTTTATCTATACTAAGGGGCAGATTTACTAAATTCGTGTGAAGGATTTGAATATTCGCTCGAATAGTCTATTTTCGATATATGTTCGATAGCTGGACTATTCGCCGGTCGAAGAACTCGCCCTTTATATTTTTATTCAACTTCCTACTTCTAAAGATTGAACCTACCAAATTGCATTAGAAGCCTATGGAAAGCCCCCAAAGGCCTTTTTTTTATGTTTCATACAATTTTTTGTGTAAAATCGTTCGATTGCACAATTTTGGTGAATATTTGAAAAGCACTCATAACCGCCAAATTAAAACAAATAAATATTTTATTCGATTTTGGCGAATATTTATTCGCCAATTATTTGCCAGTCAAATTCGAGGGTTAAAATCCCTCGACAATTCGACCCTTAGTAAATCTGCCCCTTATTCTTCCTGGTAAGATCAGAGGTAGGTCTCTAACCAGTAGTTATGCCAGTTTTGAATTCAGTTAGTGCTGAGATCCTCACAGTTCCCTGACCTGTATAAAAGTTCTCTGCCCTTGGCTACTAGCTTTTATATGGTCATGGAACTCCTTGGTGACTTATAATATCCTTATTTTACAACAGAGGTACTTTATTCACTATATAGTATATGGCCTGCAAGTTTGTTATAAATTCTTATACATGAATATTTATACTTACAATATTTGCTACCTTGAGCTTTAGCTCTTTGGTAGGGGGGTGTATAAGGTCAGATGCAAAAATGGCAAGAATTCTTTTAAAAATTCATCATATAATCTATTCAAGCCACACCTACTGAGTAGAAAGTCAGAAAAAAAGGTGGTTAATTAATATCAAAACACACAACCAGCTAGCGCACTAAGATTGCCTGTAGTAAAGGTTTTGAAGTAGATCTGCAATGGCCAGAAATATTATCTGGCTATGTAAGAAGTTAGCATTTATGGTCCCCTCTCAAAAGGGTAGAGTTATTCATGTATAATAACAAAATATATATGAATAAAATGGGTTTATTTATTTTGAAGTATAGAGTGGCACTGGCTATGATATTTTTAAGACAAACGTACATATTAAAGAGTTATCTAGTGATGTATATCTGCACAGCTTTTATATGCATTTTAAATTGCTGAACATAACTTAAACTTGTCTTCCCCCACCTGAGCTTCTATTACCTTTCTACGTGCATCCTTGAATATACATTTGTAATATTTGTTACCCATTCTATTATTCAATTCAATGTATTTTCAGATTTCACTGGTTAAAATGTCTCAAGAAATTATACCTTTTAGAGCCCTCAAATTCTTGGTAAAGTTTGACTTGGGCTTTGTGACTAAAAATTTCTTTACAGTATCAACAGTATAACTAGAGACAACAATATTTACAGAGAGCAACTGTCTGTACTTTGCATTAGTTAAAGTGTTAATTCATCTTTCACCTTGACTATCTTCTAGTGGATTCAGACGCTGAATACAAAATAAACTTTAGCCACATATGTGGCATTAGTCAACAACTCCCTTCAATTATATGTCCACATTGCATGAGTGCAATATAAAGCAGGTGACTTCAATAGCAATTTCATTAACAAGCTGAAGGGAGAGATTGACTTTGGCATCTGGTAGAAACACAACAATTAGCAAATGCCTTATCTGTACCAGTTTAAATGCAACAATAAAATGCATGGATAGTTACTCACACACAATTCATTTCTAAATGCATAGGACATTTCTGGAGAATCAAATGTAAAAGGCATGTGGAACACATCATAAAAGAAAGTGAATATGTATTCCTTTGCTTTGCTTCTCCGGATGGAGTTCTATGAAAACACTCACTTTGAACTGATGTGAAATGTCATCTTTAATGCATGCATGTCTTACAATTTGTGAATAAAAGTGCTTTGCTCGTCAGGATGGAGTTCTATGAAGATGTTACTTTTAATTCATGCGTGTCTTACAATTTGTGAATAAAAGTGCTTTGCTCGTCAGGATGGAGTTCTATGAAGATGTTACTTTTAATTCATGCGTGTCTTACAATTTGTGAATAAAAGTACTTTCCAAAGAACTCACATGTGATACAGTATAATAGACTTTATCAAATGTGTAAATGAAATGGAGTTTTGGTTAAAGAATACGCTGACTTTCGCCCGAGGCTGGAACTTTAAAAACTGTGGCTACAAAATGTCTGTCTTTATTTTTTACAAATGAATAATAATACTGAAACATTAATAATAATGAAATGTGTGTCCGTTTTATGTAATTATGCAGAATCACAAGTCAAAGGAGAAGAAAAATGCAACATAAGTTATATTTTATCTAAGTTATATAAGTATGTGTGGGTAATGATAATGAAATTAGCACCACCTTATAAAATTATCATCATGAAGCTGGAGACCTTTTCCCAATACAGTGGAGAACAATAATGGTCATAAATTCACTGTGCAAAGGGCAATTACTGGTTTTATCCGCTATTCAGCCTAATACAGCATAATTGCAACCAAGGGGGATTTGTGATTGGAAAGAAACATTATAAGTACACAGTTTGCATGTGAATTTGTGCAGCAGCTTGGGATGCATGTCATTTAAAGAATGCCATTGTTTTGCAGAACAACTTCAACTACAGTTGTGCACTGTCATTAAGCCCTGAGGTCTCTGATGTTCTCCCCTCACTTTCCGATTTTATTCTACTTTTCTTCTTTCCCCTTTTTATCCTCTACTCACTAATTGATATATAGTTGGAATAACTAATAAAAAATTTATGTTTCTCCAGCATTGGGTTACATAGTATATAGTGTTCTCATTATAAAAAAAAAACAAAGGAAGAATTTCCCCATCATCCCTGGACATGCTTTGCCTGGAATTGCTTTTCTAATTTGTGGTACCACTATATAAACCTGGTCTAGTGTTCACCAGATATCTTTATGTTCTCTTTTTTTGTGTCCTCACATTTATTATTGCTAGAGGAGGTTTTCCTTTTCTATTATCTGGCTAGATGTGATTTGAAAGACACAGCATTGGATTCCATTTATACCATGATAGATGATATCTAAGAATAATTCCACAGGTAGGCTTTGGCTTCAGTCCCCCTCTGTTCTCTCCCTCATGTCCCCAAGCACTGTTTCCACCCTACGCTGACCTACAGTGTCACTAATAATTTGTGTTTCTTTGATTTATGTTCTAGATCACTGAAAAGCATTATTGCCTGCCAGTCTGTCTTAGAAACAGAAAAGAAAATCTGATGATGGGGTAAGCTGCTTGCAGAATCTTGTCTGATACCTATATTTTTTTTTAGAGTTAGGCATTTGTTTCCTTATTTTAACTCATTTCTGCGCATGTCAGATGCATAGTTATGCAGCATGTTGTGTTTAAGAATGAAATTTAGCTCTCAGTAGTTGGTAAAATTAGAAAAATAAACCAGATTCAGTTAGCCAAAGTTTGTGCACTCAATCCTGCATCTCAAATGGTCATCAAATACCTGAACAAAACAACAATGGGGGTCATTTATAAAATTTCGCGCAGCGCATAATTGTTCGCAAATGGTAGTTTTGCCCATGCTTTTTCCTGAATGCTACAATATTGCACTACTGTGCCCGTCTTTCCGGTTTTTGCGAATTCGCATTGTGAATGAATTTTTGCAAATAACTCGCAAACAAGACGGGTCTTTGCGTGAGTGCAGGCACTTTGCGAGGTTGTTTTGTGCGAAAATAGCGTTAACAGTAACTTAAATTCGCAAATTGCGAAACAATTTTGCGAATATTTTCTCCGCCACCAAAGTTGTGGCGCAGAGTGTTCGCAATTTGTGATCTTTGCCATATTTAAAAAGCTCCTATAGATATTCGCAATGTGAAAAACAAATTCGCAAATCTGTTTGCACAGATAAATATATTTATAAATATAACCAGGCGCAGGGCAAATATATTCCCTCTGCGAACCAATCTGCTCTGTGCGAAGCTTATAAATGACCCCCAGTGTGTTAGGATTTAGGGAGGCCTATTCACTGTCAGACTAGGATGCTGGGAGGCCCACCAGAAACTCTTGATATTGTCAATTTCCCAGCTGCCCCCAGACATGTGACTTGTGCCTGCACTTTAGGGTGGAACTACTTTCTGGCAGGCTGTTATTTCTCTTACTTAGCGTAACTGAATCAGTCTCGGTGGGACTTAGCTTTTACTATTGAGTGTTAGGGAGCTGTTATCTGGTTACCTTCTTATTATTCTGCTGATGGGCTGCTGGTGGGGTGATATCACTCCAACTTTCAGTACAGCAGTAAAGAGTGACTGAAGTTTATCAGAGCAAAAGCTACATGGCTGGGGGCAGCAGGGAAACTAACTAATATTTTGTCTAGCATCATGTCAGATTTCAAAATTTTGAAAAATTGATTTCAGTGCAGAATTCTGCTAGAGCAGCACTACAGCACTATTAACGGATGTGTTTTGAAAAAAAGTTTTCCCATGACAATATCCCTTTAAGGTAACTTTTAGTATGTTATAGCCTATTCTAAGCAACTTTTCAGTTGGTTTTCATTATTTATTTTTTGTTTTGTAGTTATTTGCCTTTTTTCATCTGACTATTTGCTTTCAAAAAGACTAGAAGGTTATCTAATTCCAGTCTTATAAAGATATAAGGAGAGAGTCTGACTGCCGTCAGTATAGAAAAATCGATCAATTATGTAGATAAAAAAGAAAACCCCCCTTGTATCAATACAGCCAATCTATATGATAAACTGGATTACCAAGGCCTTAAAGACACTAATTGGATTATAAATATAAAGTGCTAGTGCATATTAAATTTATAAAAAATTGATTTTGTATTAAATATAAGAGAATTAATGAGTGCTGAGTGTTATTTCATTAATTTATATATACTATATACCAATTAATTGTGATAATAAAAAAATATTTTTTACTAATGAATTATTAATACATGATTTTACAAAAATTAATTAGTGATTTAAATCAATGTGATTCCTTGTGATTCTCGTGACAATATATTCTAAATTAACTGTTCGAATTATAAATTAAACCTGGATTGCAGTATTGGTGAAAAAGGAAATAATAGAAGGGTGGAGAAGTCCTGTGAGAACTATCTGTTGTTTGGCTATCTTCGGGACCCTACAAGATTGAGAAGGCTGCTACACAAGGACTGTGGTCTCAAATTTTTAACTACCACTTAATCCATAAAGAACTACGCTAAAAAACCACAAATCCCTGTGTGCATGGAAAAGAAAACAGATTCCAAGATAAAAGCATTAAGGACCAGGAAGGTATTGGTTTAACCACAGCGATTGTATTAAAAAAGTTCCCCCAATTATAATACTAAAAGTAAGATCAGTTAAAAAGAGCTCTCAGTGCCGACGCGCGTTTCGCTATCTGCTTTGTCAAAGACGCTACTTACCCCTTCTAAAAACAAATGCTCTGTAACGATACAAATGCATTGTTATTGCTACTTTTAATACCCATCTTTCTATTTAGGCCTCTCCTATAAATATTCCAGTGTCTTACCGACCAGATTGCTTAAAATGCAAATTGAATAGAAAGTCAAATAACTAAAAAATGAAAACCAATTGCAAATCATCTCAGAATATCATTCTCTACATCATATTAAAAGTTATCTTAAAGGTGAGTCACCCCTTTAAGCATTTTTTCCAATATAGAAATAGGGGATGACCATGCAGCCTGACACTGAGGCGAAGGTCAGAACCAGAGCGAAGGTTGTGCGAAGGAGTGTATTTGGAGATCCGAGATGAAATATAGGGACGGGCTTCATTGTTAAGGGCCTTGAATGTGAGGGTTAGTAATCTGAATTTGGTTCTAGAGGAGATTGGGAGCCAGTGAAGGGACATACATATGGGAGTAGCTGATGTTGAGCGCCAAGATAGATGAATGAGTCTAGCAGCCGCAATTAGAACAAACTGGAGTTGTGAAAGGTGACTTGTTGGAATATGTTCAAGGAGTAGGTTTCACTTATCAAAGCGGGAGATGATAAGAGACTGAATAAGTGTTTTTGTTGATTCTGAACTGAGATATGGTCATATCTGGGCAATGTTGCATAGTTGATTACAAGAAGATTTTGCAAGTGTTTGAATGTGTGGTGAAAAAGACAGATGTGAGTCTAGTATAACTCTTAGGCAGTGTGCCTGTGTGGTGGAATGAAATGTAGTGTTGATTAGTGAGTGATATCTAAGGGACAGGGGAAGATCTAGGAGGAAATATAACAAATTCTGTTTTTGAAAGGTTCAGTTTCAGGTGTTGTGACATCCAGGAGGAGACAGCAGAGAGACAGTCTGTAACTTGAGATGTACTAGAGACATAAATTGGATACTATCTGGCCATAAGGGTTAAATAGAGAATACACACCAGAAGCATTTATATTTAAGTAAGTTGTGTATTACATGCTATGGATTGTTGTGCTTAATATTGTATACTTATTTTTAAAGTGGACCCATCACCCAGACACAAAATTCTGTATAATAAAAGTCCTTTTCAAATTAAACATGTTAGGCATAGAGGTGGGGCAGATAATTACTTTCACTTTCCATTCAGCACTTCCTAGAAGCCACTGCTCCCCACACATTCCCCCAGTTCTCTTAACCATTTAATTGTGTAGCCAGGACATGGGGATAGACATCGGTTCCCCCATTCTGGTGCACAAACAAGATTCTGAGCTGATGCAAGGCTTGCCTTAATAACAGTGTCCACAAAATGGCTCCCGCCTGCTTGCTAGAATTATGAATTCCCAGACTGAAGAAAACAAGATTAAAATAATTTATATAGTGTAATTAAATGTTCATTTTGCTTGACTAATGTGATAAAATATGATTTTGAAATTTTTTTTGGGGTGACGGGTCCACTTTAAGATTATTTAGAATGAGTCACTAATTTACTTCTTTTCTTTATTTTTAAGGTCACTAACAGATCTACAATCAAATACTGATTGCTGGCTACATGATCTGCACACAGGTATGGCATATACCCTGTGCAATATAAATTGTGACAGCGTCTCAAGTTAAGGAAGAGCAGATTGCAACTATGTCAAATTTAAGATTGTCTAAGTTATCACTACAAAATTGTCGGGGGCCCCTGGGCTCCGCCCACCCAGGCATCTAAGCCCCGCCCCAATCCCCGCCGAATTCACATCAAAGTTAAAAAGACCAAACAGACATCAGTGCTAAAAAAGTAAACCCCCCAGGGCTCACTTATAAGTTAAAAAAAAATTGGTACAAGCCCCCCCCCATAAAAGCATTTTTAAAGCATTGGTGCCAGAGCCCCTCATACAAGTTTAAAAAAATTGGGGCCCCAAAAATAATTTTTAAGAAAACATTGTGACAGGGCCCCCCTTACAAGTTAAAAAAATTGGGGCCCCAAAAATATTTTTTTTAATAAAACATTGGCGACAGGGCCCCCCTTACAAGTTAAAAAAATTGGGGCGCTAAAAATAACCATTTAAAAAAACATTGGTGGCAGGGCCCCCGCTAACAAGTAAAAAAAAAATTTGGGGCCCCAAAAATATTTTTTTAATAAAACATTGGCGACAGGGCCCCCCTTGCAAGTTAAAAAAATTGGGGCCCCAAAAATTTTTTTTTTTAAACATTGGTGGCAGGGCCCCCGTTAACAAGTTAAAAAAAAAATTATTGGAGACCCATAAAATAAAAAATTGGTGACAGGGGCCTATAGAGTATTAAAAGAAAACATTTGAGGCCAGGGGATTAAAAAAAAAAAAACCCACATTGGTGTTGGTAGAATTGAACTCATGGCTGCAGGACTTCAGTATACTTGCTTGACTTCAGGTATTTTCTTTAGTGCTGGCTCCTCGTGACATCAGGTATTTCCGTGACTTCAGGACTTTAAGTGTCGGCTGCCTTCGCGTCTGTTCGGCACTTCCGCATCGGCACTTCAGCAATCGGCTCGGCGCTGGTAAGGGGGGCCCAGCTCTTCGGAAAATGCAGCACTGCCGGGCCCCCCTTCAGCCCCGGGCCCTGGACACTTGTCCCCCCAGTCCCCCCCTGATGGCGGCCCTGCCTAGCAAAGTAGTATAGAGTGAGAACAGCAGAGGGCCTAGACCAGAGCCTTGGGGAACTCCGATAGAGAGAGGGAAAATATTAGAAGTAGAGTTAGAGAAGGCAACTTTAAAGGAACGGTCAACTGCAGTTTGACATCATTTAGGAATAAATCAGATTTCACAGAGATTAAGTGGCTGTTGAAGGTTTCAGGCAAAAGAAGGATAAACTTAAGGAGAGATCTTTTTTTTTATTAAAAAAAGTCAAGACATGCTGCAAGAGAATGCCCAGGAATATGCTATGAAACTCTGCAATATAACCTTAGGCAAGGAAAGAGACACAGAGAGAGAGAGGTTGTTACCATAATTGTAATTGAGAATTATCTATTTCTTTCAATTTCTGTGGTATTATTTGAACACTTTCTTGGCAATGTAATATCAAGGACATTTAACTTAACTCTTCCATTTTGAAATGATTGCAATATTATGAATACTACATTAAGGGGCAGATTTACTAAGGGTCGAATTTCGAATGCCAAAAAAATTCGAAATTAGACCAGGGAATAGTGGGGGATTAAAAAAATTCTAATTTCTAATTCGATTTTTTTTTTTTGCAAAATTCGATCGATTCAATTTGAATTCGAATCGAATTTTCGAACGATTTTTAAACGATCGATTGAATTTTTCTAATTCGATTTTAGGGAATGATCCCCATTTCGGTAGGTTTAATCTGGCGAAGTAGATGATCGAATTTAAAATTAAAGGGGAAGTATTCGACCATTGAATTTTCGAATAAAATTAAATTCGAATATTCGAATCATTCGAATATTCAATGGTCGAATTTGGTCGAATTTGCCCAATTTGCATATTCGAAATTCGAATCTTTTTGAAAATTCGATCGAATATTTGAATCCTTTATATGAATACATGTGAATTTAGTAAATCTGCCCCTAAGACACACATGTGAAATGTGAGTGCAAGTTATAATGCCCCAGCTCTTACAATTGCACTGTCCATTTAGACAAGACATTCTAATTCATATAACTGGTGCATGATATGTTCAGTCACACCTGTCATTCCAGTAATAGACATAGGGCCATGCCCTCTGAGGTGAGGTTGACAGGTCTAAAAGGCAGTTAAAAGATCCAGTGGACCCTGGCACTATATACATTTGTCTTTCTATAAAGGAACAATGTTACAGATACTTACAGTATATCAAAATCCCTTGTATTTCGTAACCCTTTAATCATTTTATTCATATGTATTTCATTAGCAAGTGATCCAAATTCTTGGAATAATAAAGTGTTCCCAATTTTTGGAATAATAACAATAGCTTGGAAAGAAAGTCCAGTAAAAAAAAAAGAAAAAACGTTTTTGAGTCACTGCTTTTCATACAGCTTTATAACAGTTTCAAATAATTTTGAATGCTGCATAAAGTAGCTTCGTCTCCATTTACTCTGAAACTCTGTCTCCTGCTAATATAAGGAAAGGCTCAGTCATGTGCTGCTTTGTATAGGAATGCTTATGCTGCTACAGTATCTTTCGTTTGGGTGCCTCTAAAAAGCAAGGAAAGCTTTATGATTGGCACACACCAGTGATTATAATTATAAATCCACAAACCTCAGTCCAGAACTGCTGTTTGGTGAAAAACATACCAGCCCTGGGTATTATTTTAGTGAATGCCATGACACTATCTTGCCTCCTGATATCCCTGAAAGGTGTGTTTTTTCAGCCATGTGAAGCACAGGCCAGGGGCTTGACATTAGTGATTATATCACTACAGGGTTTCCTAACAATTTGGCACCCCACAGTGAATATCTCTTTTCTTCTCCTTCAACCCCTTACAACTGTGTGTGTGTGTCATTGTCTGAAACTGAAGGTGACTGTGGGACTACAAATACTGCAATTTAATTTATGCAGACAATATGTGTATCCTAAACATTAGTGATGGGCGAAACGGGCACGTTTCGCCGAAAAATTCGCGAATTTCTAGAGAAATTCGAGAATTTTTCGCCGATTCGCGAAAACGAGTCGCGCGTCGTTTCCGACGCGTCACGTCATTTTTGACGCGCGTCGCATCGTTTTCGGCGCGCCGCGTCAAAAGCGACGCGCGACTCGTTTTTGCGCGGCGAATTTTTTTTTGCAAATTTTTTTGCCAGTTTCACGAATTTATTCGCCAGCGGCGAATTGCGGGAATTCGCCGCGAATTCGCCCCTGGCGAATAAATTCGCCCATCACTACTAAACATGTAAAAATGGAGAACAAGAGGGGTTTCCTCACCACTGTAGATACTTTAGTACTTACACAACTGCCTTCAATCAAAGAAGAAAGGAATCAAGGTTACGCGTCTACTGCCAACAGTTCTGCTACATTATTAATACTAATAAGCTGTGGCAATTGGCATAGATGTAATTAGGAAGGGGGTGATGAGTCCTGTGTTCCAGGGCTCCAATGAAAGGGAACTTATGTGACTATGTGGAAAAGAATGAGGAGAACATTCCAGTTGTACAGATCAAGGGGTGCGGCTGCAGTCTAGCTGTGTTAAGGGGTTTAAAAAGCCATATTCTGAGTCCAGTTCCTGACAGGAAGGTGAAGCTCTTGTCTAAAATGGGGTGACTAAATAAAATTCCATTGTAAGAAAAATAAGCTGGATAGAACCCTAGGAGTACTTTGGAAACAAGTACATAGAGGACCAACCAGTTGCCCACCAGCCCACTCCGCATTGACTGTCTACGGCATCTTATAGCAGCCCCTCTAGCATTTGCCAGAACTCCCAGATTGCAAGTCTGGCCCTGGTTCTATGTAGCAGAACAATGTAGCAGAAGCTACAGTAGCTAACTAAATGGGTATTTTACTTTTAAGCTAACTTTTTGTTCTACAGAATGTTCTAATCTTAGCATCTTTTGGTTGTTTTTCATTTAGTTTTGGTCTGCCAGAATGTCAGTTCTGTTTGGATTGTGTCAGGATTGAATGAATTTCTAGTACAGATATAGGACCTGGGGTTTTCTGGAAAATGGATCTTTCCAAAATTTGGATCTTAACATCTTGTTTTCAAAAAAATCATGTAAACATAAAATAAACTGAATAGACAGATTTTGCTTCCAGCAAGGATTAATTATATCTTAGCTTGGGTCCTGTACAAGGTACTGTTTTATTATTACAGAAAAAACGCAAATAATTTAAACAAATTCTAATTATTTAGATAAAATAGAGTCTGTGGAACAAGGGCTTTCCATAATCCAGATAACAGATCCCATACCTGTACAGTTCATGTGATGATATTGGGACCAAGAAGCTTTAGTGAGACCTTGAACCAGAAAGTAGAGGCTTATTTATAGAGTGTCAAGGAGAGAGAGGGTCTCAAACCATAACGTTGAACTGGGGCTCTCAAATGTGTTTCTCTGTGTATTACAGGATGTGATATATACATTTCATCAAGATAATAACAAGCTCAAATCAGCTCATGTTTGTTTTTCTATTCTGAAACCTCTGCAAACAAATGAAATATAAAATAGTGTTTATATTGTTTTGCACTTTGGTGCAGTTCAAAGCTAAACACATTTATCTGTTATAACATAAAAGGCTGTTTTTTATTGCACTGGGAAAGACACAAAGGAAATTTAAAAAGACGGACATGGAGGAAGCTTAGCAGCTGCCAAGGTCAGTGTCCAAGTGAATAAATCACATAGAGTTAGACATGAAATAAATAAACAGATGGCACTTGGTGGCTTATAAGCTCCATAAAATGTGTCCTGGCATATTGTGCAGGTGCTGGAGAAATGGTGATCTGTAGATGTATGTAGTACAGCCTCTCTGTACATCAATGATATACAAGTAGATAAAAATTATCTAGAAATTATTATAATTATTATATGGAAATTATGGTTTCCCCATGTCCACATCAATCAAACCCTTGCAGAAAAGAATATTTGCCTTACACACCTGAATTCCAAAGTGATCTGTAAGTCTTCTCATCACTCCTCCTCATATCTTTGTGTCTATGTGGGTCCCAACAAAGTTCAGTCGTGATCATTTCTATTATTGATGTCCTTGATGTTTTCCTGTGATGAACCTGCTCTAATAAATTACCATGTTTACCATTTCCCTGTATTTCTATTTGACAGCTAAGCTTTGAATTTGTTTGGGGGGTGGCCTCTGATTAGCTTACCATTTGGAACAGTTTCCATAATGTCTGTTTGAATGCTGTCTAGTATCCAACTATAGATAGGGAGCCCTCAAACCTGCTGAGGTCATGGAGAAGTCAATAGCAGATGTCCAGTTTACATTTGGAAGATATCCTGATCTGTGTTGGGTTTTGTACAATAATCCAAAGAATTTGTGGTTTTCAGGCGTCAAATCCAAATAAACCATACAATTTAATTTTCACAATTTTATTTATTTATTTTCCCGCACCAGATGTTTTTAAATTAATTTACTGATAAAATGTGAATTGGAGTTTGGTCAAGTTGTCTTAAGAAAGGATTTTAGTGAATTAACCTCTTCTATATTTTAGTACAATAATTATTCATTTACCCCGTTTTAACACCAGAGCCCCACTCCACATTTTTCTTAATTTTCCCTGGCTACCCTAGTGACTACTGTCACACACACATGCAGTTGAGTCAAACAGTCAAACGTTACTCATACACAAGGACGCCTAGGAATAAGGTATTGTGGCGGTGCAGACAGTGCTGGACTGAGAATCAAAATAGGCCGTGGCATTTCAGGTACACAGAGGCCCAATCATCCCACTTAGAGGCCCAAACAGCCTCCACCAGCCCACTAAATTGTGACTTTCTATGGCAACTTATAGCAGCCCATCTGGCATTTGTCCTAACCTACAGATTGCCAGTCCGGGCCTGGGTGCAGATCATTGTTAGTTATTTTCACAGACCAGTGCAATTTTATCCTGTAGGGTACACTGCCCAAGCAAAAGCATTGGAGCTAAGAAATTGGCACCCTCAGTGAATTAGTTAATAAATGTACAGTTTTCCCTGATATTTTACAATAATGTGACATTATGAACTATTTTGCATGCTGGTGGTGACCGGCCCCAAACTATATCTACCAGTAAGGAGCGTTATGTACATTATTTGTGCTGATAAAGGGACAAATTACAAGCCTAAACAAACCACCATTAATTTGTTCTGCAGAGTTCAAGAAAAAGTGATTCAATGAAGCCTGGAATCAGGTAAGCTAGGTTAAGCTTTCAATATCATCATTTAAATGGAATTAGACTGTTTATGACTAGGTAAACTTACTGTTGTTTATTTCTGTTTTTAAATAAATACTTGGCTAATTCCGGAAATGCTAAGCCCTCTATTGTAAAATTCTGTAGCCAACCACTGTTAGGATCAAAAATTTGAGTGACTTTGGAATAGCCTTTTATTTTTTTTCTGGCTCTAGTGAATGGCAGCTGTGTTTGTCCGGTGTTAATAGTAACATTCAGCATTCTGATTGCATTTTTGTTCCCTTCCAAGTGGTCATCAGCTATCTAAACTTCTGTTATCTGGGACATTGCAATGTGAAACCCATTTGGGGAAAGATTATTGCTTTAGGTGCTGTGATTTAAATTATTTGATCTGGTTCTCTGTACTTTGATCCAACATTCTAAGTCATCTCTTGTTAGCACAGAGGGTAGTTATTCACTGCAATGCATTGTGTATATATTGCTGTGCTTACATTTACTGAAATTAACAGCTTTAATAGCACAGTCTGTTAAAGAAGATTCAGTAGGATAATGAGATAAACAGTATGACTGTTAGTTAATACATATTTCAATATCATATATAATAAACATAATACATGAAAATAGATACAAGAATGAAATTATAAGTGGTTATTAAAGTGGTTATAAAAACGCTCACTGACTTGAGCAGTGCTTCAAGGCCCTATTTAAGAAGACCACAACATGTTTTAAAAGAATAGTATTGTAATACCAAAAAATTAAAGTGTTTTAAATAACAATGTAATGTAATATAATGTAATGTTGCTCTGCACTGTTAAAAGTAGGGTGTTTGCTTCAGAAACTCTACCATAGTTTATATAAACAAGCCACTGTGTAGCTATGGTGGCAGCCATTCAAGCACAGGTTACACAATAGATAGCAGAAAAGTTCCATATGTAAATGGGTTATTCTCATTTTAATTAATTACAGTAGGTTTATGACAAATAGGCTCAGCATTTTGGCCATTTATTCAAGTTTTGCATGGTTATAATGTTACTCCTATTTGTCAGGCATTGTGCAGAGTGGAAAAAACAAGACTTGCAGTGAGTGATTGTGGCTTTGGTCTGTGCCCTCCAGAATGGAGCACAAGGAACTGCTCTTTGGAAGAATACATTGCTGCTTGCACTTTGCAGCAATGTATTGAAGAGGCCCTAAATCACTTCCACCCCATGCTTAAAATGAAGTTCAAAACTGGGTTCCTTCCCCTTTTATAAATGATGAAAGTAGTAAATACCCATAAAGTGCCTTTGCTTATGGAAATACATTCCACAGCACATGTTGAAATTGGGGTCTATATTTATCTGCATTACCAGGCATCTCCCCTTCCCTAATCTCAGCTTTGCCCTTCTGGAAACAACAGCAAAACAGATGTTTTTGTGGCACCTTCAATATCTGTGAAAAAATTAGGGATGCACCGAATCCACTATTTTGGCCAATACCCCCAAATCCTTCCTGAAAGATTCAGCTGAATACCGAACAGAATCCAAACCCTAATTTGCATATTAGGAGTGGGAAGGGGAAAACATTTTTTTATTTTCTTGTTTTGTGCCAAAATGTCACGTGAGTTCCCTCCCTTGCCCTAATTTGCATATGCAAATTAGGATTCGGATTCGGTTGGGCCAGACAGAAGGATAGGGCTGAATCCAAATCCTGCTGAATCCTGGATTCGGCGTATCCCTAGAAAAAATCCCCAATACATTCATGTCCAGTGGAAAAGGAGATGTGATATACATTAAGGGTTGGTTAACTGTTGGTGACCCAATGAGTTCAGTAACAATTTCTCTAATTCTGCACATCTATTTACTCTGCTTCTGACACAATGAATTATGAATCCATAAGTTTTGCTGTAAATATTATTTTATTGACCAAATTATCTCATAATCCTCTGGCTGACAATTTGAATGATCTTTTCATAGTTGATGTCAAATACAATTTTTTTCAAGCTGGAACTGACTGTTCCTTAGTCACAGTTACTTCAGAATGGTAGGTGTGGTAGATCAACAAAAGCTGGAGAGTTGCATGTGACCGAACACTGTGCTAAACAAGGCATATGCCAAACACTATATATATTTATTGTCCTTTCAGTTTGTCCCTATTATTGTGTGAGAAAATATGCCTGTGCTAGAGTAGAGTATTTCACATGACAGATTAGTGAATCGTATAGTCATTTAGATTAATCTTGAAACAATTCATAATATATTGTAATATGCTTCCTTGTAAACCCTTGGATTGTGAGTTTAGAAGACCCTTGGCCAAGATATTTTATTCTTTGCAATTGTCACATACAGTGATACGGTCTGAAAGCGCCTTGTGTCTACATCATTTGGCTTTTCCTATTCAGACTGGTAAGAGTGAAATCTAATATACTGAATGTCGTATTCCTTGAAAAGGACATTACATTGTTCTGAATTCTTTTCATTCGCCTGCAGCCTTTTGTCATTTTTTTATTTGAAACAAAGGATACAAATAAAAGAGGAAATTGCTGATAAGGTTCCTTTCAGCACAAATCCATAATTCATCCAGCGATCCTTATCGCAGAATGATTAAGCAATGGGAAGGCAGGGTTGCCTTGAATTCATTCTCCTCAGGGAAACACACTACTTCAGCCTGTGGATTTAACTATCAATTGCCCTGCCATTGACACCAGCCATATCCCAAGAGGCTCTTAGTTTAACCTGGCTATTAATTAATTTAGTTGCGTGCATGTCAGGTAAAAGAAAATATATGAGGCCTGAATGAGTTTAATTTTTTCCTGTGGTGCACTCTTGTGGATAGAGGTAGAACACATTAAACCACATTTATAGTGTGCACATATTATAAACAATTGAAAGCACATATGTGCTCTGCAGAACTCTGTGTGGGGAAATTAATTCCATAAGAAAACATAAAATACAATTAATATAATAAGTTTACAACCTAATTATGCTCAGAAGGCAAAGCATAAAAAATAGGATGATATGGGCTATTTGGGAATTTGGTGACCAAATTACTTCACTAATGACTGATGTCCAACCAGACGACCAGTGAACACCCCTAGAACCCATATACTAGGGAATACTATAATGCTATGATGTACATGCTGCTTAAAGTTCATCTTAATTCATGCTGCCTGTAGGGACACATAGGGTTAATGTGCCCCTATGGTTTTGAATCTCTACATTTCCTGATCTCACTAGTTGCTGGGCAGATGTCCAAGTAGCTAGATGTAAGTTACATATCCCAGTTGTTAGCCAGGAGCCGCTGTGACCACTTCCTGTCACACTTTGGTAGTATAGAAGAAGAGATGAAGAGGTAGTGAGTGAGAGGGGGTGGGCCTTCCTCTTTGGCTTCTGGTTGCTGACCCAGCTGGATGTTTTCCAGGGAGCCTGGTTACAAAAAGGCCCAGTAAAGACACGTGCCCTAAAGGTACCCATATCTAGAGAGATGTCGGGGAGTAGGGGCCCCATGATTGATGCCAGCTAGAGATAGGTTACAACCTGTAATAGTACTCTCTAGAAGAGTAAGATAGGTAGGTTAAGTAGAGAGAGCAGCTTGGCTAGGAGGAATAGCAAGGAGGAAGTTCTCCCCTCAGGTATGACTGGCCTGTAGTATAGGGACAAATTCAAATAGGAAATTAGGGCTAGTGAGTTCCTGATCCAAAGTGTGGGATCCAGGTCACAGTGCTGAGATCCTGACGGTGTATCTATCCATGTGTTATGCTATCGCCTCAGGGAGTTCCACTGTGCTGTTTCTGAAGGACATGTTGTAACCAGGTCATGATTTTCTGCTGGGGCCTGTGGTTTGTAAGTAAACCTATGGGACAGTTGTCTTCTACAAATAAATAGTTTTTATCTGTTTTCAACACAAGAATCTCCTGGCACCCATTTTTTACCTGTTTATTGCACAGTAGCTAGTGATGGGCGAATTTATTCGCCAGGGGCGAATTCGCGGCGAATTCTCTCGATTCGCCGCTGGCGAATAAATTCGCGAAACTGCAAAAAAAATTTGCCAAAAAAAATTCGCCGCGCAAAAATGAGTCGCGCGTCGTTTTTGACGCGACGCGCCAAAAACGACGCGCGTCAAAAACGACGCACGACTCTCTGGAATTTCTCTGGAAATTCGCGAATTTTTCAGCGAAGCGAAACGCGGCCGTAGAGCCCAAAATAGTATTGTACCCTAGGCCCTGCTGCCCTTCCGCACTCACAAACAAGCACTTGTGTGTGGAGGTGTGCACACTCACAGAATATAAAAATTGCTACTGCAGGTGGGGGACACAAGGGCAGAAGTGGTGCTGGTCTGGTGCCCCTCCATCTTTGTGCCTTACTGCCTCTTTTGCCTACCCTTAGTTCCGACCTCCTTTTCCATAATACCTCTTCATCTCTTCTTCTATACTAATTAAAACTCTTGAATCATGTTGTTCACTTGGTGTCATGGACATGGTACTCCCAACCGCACGTGACTTTAGGTGTGGCTGTCAGGGGTCACTCACTCAGTCTTTCACCCACCTTGCACACAGGTTAGACTAGCATAACAGCAGTCCAAACACCAACCAACACCCACAAACACACACAACTTGCTGCCACCACTCTCAACTTCACACTGGTGTTGATAGAAACCAGGTACTCTAGTAGTGAAGGGGTTAATTCAAACACACTTCCTACCAGCACTCAAATGGTTAACTAGCATACAGACAGACTAGCATTTCCATTCAGCATGCAGAGGATTAAGGCTCACAATTACTCTCTTTCAGGCTAGGTTCTTTTAGAGCACCAAAGACAATCTTATTAAATTATATATATATAAAATTATAAAAGGTATAACAGTGCAGTCAACAAAATGATGTTACAAAAAGAGACATACAAGCAATAGTACAAACAGTTATAAAATAAAAAGGGAAAACATGGAAAACCTATACTTAGCTTCAAGATATAGAATTCCTGGTCCTGGAGGCAAGGGGAAACAAACGGGATAACTTCCAATCGCAATTGGTCCTCCAAAATAAATCCCAAATCTTAGTCAGAAGAGCTGACTATTTATCAGTGACTTCAGGGCATCAGGTAACTGCACACGCCCCCTCCTTCAGGAATGCAAGGGGGTGTGGCCTAGCAGGACACAGACTGAGTTTTTATGACCTCCTGTGAGAAGCACTATAGGAACATAGGAGAGATATGATATTATATTCATTGGTTATGAATTCTCTCCTGGATTCCATAGATACTAAACATCAATACTGTGTGACCTGCCCCAATATTCACATCTGATTAACAGAGTACCAACCCTAGTCAATATTACTTTGAACCCATCCCCAGTTTTTAATGCTGTTGGTACAACAGGTCTGGGTTCTGTGAGGATTACTATGTTTTTGGGTGTTTTATTTGTGACCTTTCCTTCACCTTTGAGAAGCCTTTGTGTGAACTTTAAGTTCTCCCTCCTTGAGCTTTCCCTCCTGTTATTTTATGGCTCTTATCAGCCAGGGCTTGGAGAAGGGCATAAGAGGTTGTGATCCTGTTACAAATGGCTAACTCCAGACCTTAGTGAAGAGAGGCCTGTTATGTGTCTAATTTAACTAAGACAAGCTTCTTCATGATACCTTGGCCTGTTTTATTAGCTATTGCAGGCCTTTATCATGACACTTGGTTAATAGGGGGCCTGGCTATCTATTTATTTATATTATTATTGACCTTGAAGTGACACAGACACACCCACTGACATATGAACATATGAAAGCTATGTTTATTGATGATGCCACCTGCCCTGCTATGCAAAATATTTTCCAATCTACAGTAAAATATGTTAATAAAAAAAAATATCAGTGTCACGGTTGGCACCCTAAACCAGAACAGATGCCAAGTTCCCTGGTCTTGGCTCGGCTTCACCAGTAGTGTGACCGCCTTTGGCTTCGGGAGGAGCCCTCAGCTTACTCGGATGCCACCTGGACTTAACGAGAGGAGCAAGGCGAGGAGTTCTGGCAAGCAAAGGGGCACGACTGTTGTTAGAGTCAGTTAGGCCGATGGTCACGGTACAGGCAGGAATAGGCAGATTCGTGGACAGACAGGCCGGGTCGAGGCGGGCGGATAGCTAGGAGTCGTCAGGCAGGCAAAGGGTCAAAACCGGGAGATCAATTAGATAGGATGAAGCTGTAGTGATAGTCAAATAACAGGCACAGGTCAGGATACAGATAACAGAATAGTCAAGGCCAGGCAGGGTCAAAACAGGTAACAGGAACAGGCAGAAGCTTAGTAAGCACAGATACAGGCACCAGGAATAAACCTATCACGGGCAATATTAAATACCCAGGTGCCCCTTTAAATATCTTTAAATCTGGCGCCATTGCGCACTGACGTCAGACGTCAGCGCCTTTAAATACCGGAAGTGCGCGCGCACTAAGAAGCCGCCAGACAGAGGGAGCAGAGCGGCGCGGCAGGATATAATCCTACTCATTTCCAAAATTGGTGTTTTTCAAAATATCTGGTGGTCAATATGGAATGGAGTAACTGAAATACCTTGGGGCAGATTTATCAAAGGTCAAATTTTGAAGTTATGTGAATTTTTTTTAACTCTTATAAATTTGAATGTACTCACAAATCAAATGGGAGGTTACTTATGAAAAAACTGTAATATCTAATATTTAATCAAATACGAACAACATGAACATTTTAATCAAATTTGAATTTTCTCGGAAAAAAACCTTGAATGTCAGGAAGGCAAATAATATCTTCAACATACCTCTGCCATTGACATGTATTTTGGCTGAACATCAATTTACTATTCTTCTTCCTGGCAAATAAATCTTCTGTATTGTGTCAGTCTGAACCATTAAAACACCCTTTTTAAATAAGGCTATTCTAGAACTATGAATCCCTGACCCTCAGTTCCTCACAAACTGGGGCAAATTCACTAAAGAGTGTAACTTCACCGACATTGGCTTTGCTTACATCACAATACTTCACCAGGCATAGATTTACGCTAGCGTTACTTCGGCAAGCTAAGTTGCACTAGCACTGCCTAATTTACATATGGCGGAAGGTCAATGGATCTATATGTTGCAGCAAATACATTACATTACACAAGCCTGGGAAACCTTAATAAAAGAAAATAGAGTTGTTATATTGCCCTACACATGTGTCCACTGTTAGTGATGGGCGAATTTATTCACCAGGGGCGAATTCGCGGCGAATTCCCGCGATTCGCCGCTGGCGAATAAATTTGCAAAACGGCCAAAAAAATTCGCCACCAAAAATTTGCCGCGCAAAACGACGTGACGCACGCCGAAAACGGAAATGACGCGCGACTCGTTTCATCTCTGGAAATTCGCGAATTTTTCGGCGAAACGCGCCCGTTTCACCCATCACTATCCACTGTATAGTTTATGTTCCGTGTAGGGGGGAAGCCAGGTACCACAAAAAAAATATACAATCTTTTGCAGCCTATCACCCTGTAAAAATGACACTAGCGTTTTTTTTTGGGACTTTCAAATATTTTTTTGATGAATTCCTATCTACTTTTTGCACTTTGCCTGGTCCGAGGTGGCGAAGGCAAGTCTGGCGCAAGAGGTAATGTTCAGTAAAATCCATGAAAATTTGCCTGCCATAAAAGTGTGAAGCAATGCTAGCATACATTTCCTTCACTTGCGAAAAGTTGCCTGCCCTCGTAAGTAAATTGCAGAAGTAATGAAATGACGTTGCGCTAGCCATTTAGTGAACCTTCCCCAGTCAATAAACTATATCAGAAATATTTAACTGGCCAAATTTGAACTGCGTTAAAAAAGCAAAGGATGTCCAATATTGAAATGCCATTGAAGCCCAGGAGGAAGGATACAGAATGTGCTTACAATGTGAAAAGGTCTGTTCATTCAGCTCCCGATCTCACAAAGGAGACACAGTTAATTGAGTTGTAACAGGGATTATATTGAAGTATGAAAACAATCTGTTCGTACTGATAACTATACCATGTTCATGTATTGAGATATGATTAGTTTTTAGTGCTAAATTAAATTTGCCCTATTGCCTGTCGCCTTGTATTAGATCTCTTGAAATCTGAATAGACTTCAAGCTGCAAATGCAGGAAAGAGCAGATAATTCACTTGCACACCAGGAAGGCAGGCTTACTGTATTTAACAAGATTAATATTAAGCCAATGAAAATGGCTCCATATATATGAAACATAAATAATATAACATATTATTAGGGCTATAATTCTAATTCATACAGTTATACAAATATAATTTGTATAATTTGTAAAAGTGCCTATGTGACTATTTCTAATAATACCAAAATATTTTCTATGATACTGCTGGAACTATACATAACTGTAAATGTTATAAACTGCAGTTGTTTTTCATATATTCTAGTTCATATTGCTTGTGCCATTAAAGGTAAGCTATAGCGAAAATGCAATTTTCTTCTCTGCAAAAGAACATTTTCTAAAAAGTAGTTTTCCTGCCTTGACAGCAAATTTTTAAAATTGCATGCATTGTGTTTTAACAGCCAAGTACAGTTTTAAGGCACTGTTAAGATTCATGGAGCTTGTGCACAGCAGGACATCTCTTAAAAGTGCCAAGGAAGTGCCCAAAAAAGTGCAAGTAAGAGGTACCAGCACCTGCTAAATTTAACAGAGCATTACCTTGAATAAAAGAATATTTTAGAACATTTTAAGTGGCCTTAACTAGAGGTGTAGAAACCACAAGCCTTCCATGGCACTTGAAGATCCACGCTTTTCAGTCAAAACTAATTTTATGCATTCATATAACTCACCCCCTTCTTGTTGAACATCATCACATTACCTTTCTACCAGAACAGCTTCAGCATGGACATACATGGGGTAATGATGCTGATGGAACTCTACCTAAGATTTCCAGTTGGTGTTGAATTCAAAAGACCTGAAACATTGTAGTTTATCTGTCTAAAAATGTGATTTGCAAATGCATATTGTAGGTGCGTAGATTATGCACTGACAAAGGGAATGGAATTTCTGATTGGTTAATAAACTGTGGGTGACTATGATATGCATTTGCTCAGCCCTGGAGATAACCTGACATCCTAAAGTTTTGGTCAGACCACCTTTAGTTTGATAACATAGAACCTTCCCACTTCCTTAAAAGTGAGTAACAGAAAAATTATTCACATTAAAAAATGTTATGCTTTGCGTAAACAAAACAGTTGCTGGTACTAAGCATTGACCAGCACACCCTTGCTTCTATTATAAAAGAAGTCTGGTGCACAGTATGAGGTATCGGCACCCTCTCAGTTCACATGAAACAGTAATATTGGCACACAAAACTGAATTGCAACCAGGGATAATCCTTGCATGCTTAATCAAAACATATCATGGAACAGATAGGACAATAGAGTCCATTTTAAGCAGATAACTCAGATTTATTTCTGATTTAATTTTTGTCTGTAATAATGAAACAATAGCTTGTACATCATGCAAACTAAACTGCATGAATCCATACTGGTGGCAAAACAATCCTATTGGGTTTATTTAATGTTCAATGGAGAAGGAAAGAGAAAATTAATATCATACTTTCTGGAATTTTCTTTTCCTGGCCATCCTCCCCATCAACATAGAAAAAACTGATGGGTTTAACTCCTGCTACTCCCAGCCTGGACAGAAGAAACGGTTAACTTTTAATCCTATAAAGCCCTCCCCTTCCTGGCTCACAGTAGTCAATTATAAAGCCATATAGTGTGGGTTGACGGGGAGGATGGCCAGGAAAAGAAAATTTCAGTTAGTATTATATTAATTTTCTCTTTTCCTGGCCATCCCCCCGTCAACATAGAAAAAACTGATGGGTTATACCCAAGCAATCTAGAAAAAATGGGAGGGAGCACAAATCATACTGACTATTTATTTTGCAGAAGATGCAGACAAAAGAACAGATTGCCCAAACTGAGCTTCTGTAGAAGACAAAACATCTAATCTGTAATGTCTAATAAAAGTATTGGGAGTATCCCAAGTTGCTGCTTTACAGAATCCTTCAGAAGAGGTTCCTGATTCTGCTGCCCAAGATGTCGCTACACCTCATGTGGAATGTGCCTTAACTCCCTCAGGTAATGCTCTGCCCTGTTGTTGAAGCCTTGGATATGGTCTTGGTTATCCAGGAACTCAAATTGGACTTAGAGGCTCATTCTCCTTTCCTTTTTCCTGCTGGAATAATGAATAACATTCTGGATTTTCTGATATCCTTTGTTCTCTCAATGTAAATTTGTAAACATCTTTTAACATCTAACGTTGAAAAATCTTCATTAGAAGATGGAGGTGGTACAAACACAGGTAAAGTGATGGGTTCATTTATGTGAAATTTTGAGACAACCTTTGGAAGGAAACTAAGGATTGGTCTAAGAATTGCTTTCCTATCACGAAAGACTGTATAGGGGGGATCCACAGAGAGAGCCTGGAGTTCACTACTCCGCCGTGCTGATGTAAGAGCTATTAGAAAGAAAGTCTTCAAGGTCAATAGCCAAAGAGATACACTTTCCAGGGTTCAAAAGGTGGAGTTACCAAAGACTTCAAAACTAATGGAAGATCCCCGGTTGGATGAATAGCCTTGACAGGAGGTCGAATTCTGAGGACTGCTTTAAAGAATCTCTCTATTAAAGGATCATTGGACCACCTCCTTTCCAAAATGGGCGATAGAGCAGAAACTTGACCTTTTGGCTCAAGCTCAGACCTTTCTGAAGGATTTCTTGGACAAATTCCAAAATGTAAACCACTGAGGGTTTCAAAGGATTGAGATTCTTTTTAGAGGACCAGGAGGAAAAATACTCCCAAACCTTGATATATATGATATGATATTTAGCTACTGTATTACTTTTTCTGGCTCTGATGAGAGTATCAATAACTGAATTTGAGCATCCATTTTCCTTCAGGATCCTCCTCTCAACCCCCAAGCCATTATTCTGAGGTTCTCAGGTTTTGGATGTTTCCATCTGCCCTGAAGAAGATTTTTGGCAATGAGTCCGCCACTTGAATGCTTCTCAGAAGTGGATACCAGGTTCTCCTCAGCCAATCCGGTAGAATATCTATCATTTCCATCGTGGTTATTCAGACTTTCCTCAGGACTCTCAGGATTACTGTGACCGGAGGGAACACATATGCAAATACGCATTCACAGCTACTGTGCCGTGACAAGGAGCTCTGGAAAAGAATGTCCGTAGTTTGGAGTTCAAATATGTCGCCATCAGGTCTACCTGTGGACCACCCCAAACTGAAGTTATCCAAAGGAAGATCTTCTGGTTCAATTCCCAAGCTCCCAAGGGTTGGTGATGCTGGCTGAGGAAGTCCGCATCTAGATTCTGGGCTCCCGGAATGTATTGAGCCGTCAAATCTTGAAGGTGACTCTGAGCCTATTCCATAATTGGGATTGTCTCACTGAATAAAGTCTTGCTCCTCGTTCCCCCTTGTTCTCGAATAGCTGCTGCATTGTCTGTTCTGACAATTAGAAGCAAGCCTAAAATCCTCTAAACCTTCTAGAATCTCTTCTCTAGAAATTCTGTTTTTAATTGCTTGCTCAAGATTCTCGGCCCAGAGAGAGAGTGCTTTTGTGACTGAAACTAGAGCCACTGCTGGCTTACAAGCTGCTCCTGATGACATGTGACACTTCTTTAATTCCGGCTCCAAACGCCGATCCATAGAATGTTTCAAGGCGGAAACATCATCTATTGGCAAGGCCGTCTTTCTGGAAAGTCTTGCAACTGGAGCATCAACAGAGGGAGGTGTATTCCAAATTTCAAACATGTCACCTGTAAATGGATACAAATGTTTAAGTTTTTTCTCCACTGGAATAATTTAGTCAATTCTACATGAATAAGATCTTGGACTTCTTTATGAATAGGAAACAACGATCTCTTCTTTTTTGAAAAAAGACAAGAAGGAGCTGGTTGTTCCTCCTTCTCAATGTTTAAGGTATGCCTTAATTAGAGGACCTAAAAGTTTAAGGTCAAAAACAGAAACCTCCTGATCATCCTCTTACTCAGAAGACGAAGTATCATCAGAAGAAAACTGTATTGCAGGTTGTTTAGAAGTTACTGCAGTCCCAGAAATTGTAAGTACTGTCTCTTTAAGGGTTAAAGCCACAGCATTCTTAACCCAAAGGTTGAAGGTGAAGCTCAATCCTGAGAAATATCAGCAGGAGCAGAGGTATTAAGCTCCCTGGACAAATACACTGTGAAACAATCCTCATAAACTATTTTATCCTTCTTAGCTGGTTTGTGACAAGCTTTGCAATGCATCTCAGACTCCATCCTATCCCTTTTCTTACTGGGTTCCTCAATTGGGGCAGAAGCACAAGGGATAAAGGAGCGAGAAAAAATAAATAACTCACAGCTAGCTTAATGCAGTGTTCTTTTTGAGGCTGTAGCTCATACTTACCTAGCTGGCTTTGGAGCGGCTCTTTTAATGGCAGACGGATCCATGTTAGCAAGCAACACTAGGGCAAGGTGAACTGGCGCCAGCGGATTTTAAATCCGCGCTGCGGGGAAATTACGTCACAGCACCAAACTCCAGCTGAAGCGCAAAGGCGCATAAACTGCAATCAGCAAAATACCCCAGCCGCACACCGTTGCAAAATGTTATATTTGGGTTTACAACAACTTTAATGTTGGGTGTGTTCTCTCTTGTCACTTTTGAGAAGCATATTCCCCTGGATCAACTGTTCACCACACAAGCTGTCAGCAAGGCAAGTGTTTGCAGCAAAGTTTTCAAATCAAAAGGTGGTGGAATTGCGCATAGAGCTACATGGGGTACCGTCGCATAGCAGCTGAACTCTATTGCAGTATACATACTTCTCAATGGTGTTATAAGAAAGCATGCAGCCATAAAAAGGAACAAACAAAAACCTATTTTTCTGTCGCTTGGGGGAAGCCAGCAGCAGAACACTTCTAATAAATGCTTCCTCTGCTGCAGAGAGTAAGTATAAACAACAAACGATAAAGGATAATGTATGGGTAGCAATACACAAAGATTGGTGCTTTGGAGAGTTGCTATTTTAGATTGATGTGCTTTTTTTTGTTTAAGAAACAATACAACATAATCGCACTTTGGAGGAAAGGACAAAAGATTAAGATGTAGTTAACAGGCATAATGTTTTCCCAAACTGTTTTGTTTTTTAAGTATACCTTAAAAGGAAATATTTTTCACTTGTTGTCTTGCATTATACTATGTGCTTTCTGATTTATATATTTTCTCTTAACAGATGTAGCACTTATTTGCCCACCTCCAGGATTACTTGTATTATTTTGCCACAATTAAGGATTACTTATATCATAGTTGGGATCAAGTACAACGTTCTGTGCTATTATTACAAAGAAAAAGGAAATCATTTTTAAAATGGTCTTCCCTATAATTCCGTGCTTTCTGGATAATGGGTTTCCCATTCTTGTTTCCTTTGCAGGTAAGGGCAAGTGTTCTGCTCCAATCACACAGCAATAAGTCTAAGCCAATCTCTTCAGTCTTCCTGACTTTGGAACTGTTCAGATGCCTCCAGGAGCAAAATATTGCTTTGTATGTCTGTGTAGGAAGCCTGTCCATATTTAGAAATACCTGTGATGGAGGCACCTAATTAGTCACTGATGAAGGGCCATGTGGTCCCGAAATGTTTGATGTCGGACCATACTGTAACTCCCAGCATATCCCTGTCATGTTATGGTGAGTTTATCCTGCATTCTCTTGAGAGCCAAGGGTTGTCTATGCATTAGGAGATGGACAAAATTTCCAGTTTCCTTTGTTTTATTTTTTCCCTGTATCAGTATTTTAGTTAAGGTTAACACATTAGATAAAGTCTGAACATACTCTTTATATCTCAGATGTGTTCTGTTTATTAACGAGTGTTGTGTTTGCCATCTGTTAAATGAAAGGTCATTCCTTAAAAAGGTGAGAGAAAAAATGTTTCCCTAGACTGTTTGAAAAATTATACAAGTGACACAATGGAGTGTTCATTTCATGTATTTGCTAAATTGGAGGGAATCTTAATGTGCATTAATGTTGAGCTCAGCAATTTAACCATAACTGAAGTCTCATTCCACGGCAACTAACAGCACCTGGCTCATTGGTTAACATTTTCATTGCACCTGCTATTAATGAATATTCCATGGCTCCTTTGCTAACACAACCCAGAAGCTTACAAATAAACCAATTTTTTTTCTAAAATACTACCATAAGTGAAAAGCCTGGATGATGAAAAAGCTGAGTATGCTTGTGTGCACATATATGTGTGTTTGTGCACGTATATATTTCTTTCTTAATTAAATTCATAAGCCCCATGGGAACAGGGAAACGTTCAGCTAAATCTCATTGCTGAAATATGTTCTCCAGCCCAAATGTTTAGTTCCTTAAATGCACAACCTTCTGTTCTGGCTCTCTCTTAATCAATCTCCTGTACATATTCAAGTTGAGTAGGGGCATTATAGTAAATGAGATGAACAACTTAATTCCATTAACTGACCTAAATATTTTATACATTGCATTCAAATGTTTCATTATGAGCAAAGCATTTATTTTCCAAACACATACAGTAGATCAAAAATCATGTAAAATTAAATGAACATATCAATGTCTGCAGTGTTGTACATGTAGTAGCGAACTTATTGCTGTCTTAATGAATAAAAGTGGAAAGATAGGTTCATATGGCCCACGAGAACAACTTACAACAATTAAAATTGTCTGCTTGAATGACACTACCTAGACCTACTTTTTTCTTTCAATAGTTTTTTATTGAAGTTTTTAGCATTTCAAAAAAAAAAGAGTATTTTTACAATCATGTAATGTCAATAGATATTGTATACAGAGGAAAGGTAAAGAAAAAGAATGAATATCGAGTTAGACTCAGTCCTCTCCTGGTCTGGTGTCAAGCCAGGAATGTGAATGGGATGAGTCATATCATTGTCAACTTTTAACGACATGTTACAATTAACACATTTTAACTTTGCATAATGTATGTTCAGTGGCAGTTTCTGCGGGGTCCCTTAAATGGTCTGGAGTATCAATATGGGTTGTTTATATTCTCACTGGCTCCGTGTCCAGGGAAATACCTTAGGTCTGATCCTATAATCCTACTAGTTGTACACATGACAATATAACCCAAGATTACATTTCTGACCACTGAGATTGGTATTCCATATGGATCTAGACCTACTTTTCAACTTATTATTAATAATAATATCAACAATAATAATAGCAATAGCAATTTTCCAGTAGTCCGTTGTTAAGAGTCTCCATCTTCTCACTATCTCTTTAGTGAATCCAGGTCACAATGAATCCATGTAGTGTCACTTAAATTTTCAGCCAATTAAATTACCCAATAACCATTATATAAATGTTTGGTTTTACTGACCTTACATCTTTGGCCCAAAGGGAATGTTTATTGCGTTAGCCACCTATTTAAACAAAGATCTAACTCAGCAAAACAGAGTTGTTTCATTTACTGGCAAGACTCACTGGATCTCTCACTCAAAAACGCTACCGCTGTGGATAATGAGGACAGATGCTTTCATATACATTCTCACTTGTCATTGTTGAGATGTCACATAGGATTTAACGTGGCTTCTAAGCCGAGTGTTAGGCTGTAATTTCATTTATATCAATGTATTCCTGTTATTCTGTCTTCTATCGCTTTCCATCTGCTCTTATAATTCCCCAAACCATGGTGTCTAGAAAAGAAATTCTAAACTGTAGTGTTGCTAAAACAATTGAGCAGCAGATAGATTAACTTAAGCAGGATGTGAGCAAAAATATTGTAGACAGAAGGTGCCATTTCCCCCAAAAGAATTCTAAATTAGTACAGCAAATCTGTCATTTATTATCAAGGTTGTACCAAGCACAGATTTACCAAACAGCAAACTCTTCTACTTTGTCTTAATTTCTTTTGCATATATTGTGAATCAACACTGTAAATTTTGTTTCTGATGTTTCATTTGTTGCATTCATTGTTGATGTCAGTCTATTATACGTATAAAAAAATGTGTTCTATAATTGTAGGGAAAATCTCATTCTGGTAAGTATATTACTTTTGCAAGAACTGTAGGAAAAAAATTGTATCAAACCAAAAGAGAAAACACATATTATTGTTAAAGTACCCAGTGCTTAAAAATAACATGGCCCATATTTGGCAACACTACAATATTCCATTTGCTTTCATACCTTTGCAGAACTTGCCAGTCAGTATTTTGGTATCTTTATGATGGGGTGGGCATTTGAAACAGTTCTGACAAATAGAAATTATTGTTTGAATGAAAAGTAGTATGTGAAAAGAAAATGCAGAAAGTGGATGGTGAATTATAAACAGGGAAAGGAGGTGGCTTGATATGGCCATAACAGGTTCTGGGCTAGAACCAGGCAGTAGTTTAAGTTCAGCTTCAGTGTCATTTCCCGCACCCTGACCATGTGCATGAGAATAGGTGTGTGCTTGCAGGAACATAAGGGTATATTTATCAAAGAGTGAAGTTAAGAGTGAAGTTCTGCCACAAGAGTGAAATTCCGCAGCTCTCAGTTCATTTCTATAGGATTTTTAAAGGCGTATTCATCAAAGGGTGAACTTTCACCCATTGATAAATATGCCTTTCAAACTCCCATAGAAATTCTCACCTAGAGCTGCGGAATTTCACTCTAGTGGCGGAACTTCACGCTTTGATAAATTTACCCTATAGTGTCTTTCACTACAAGCAGCACAAGTGAGGAGAGTGGAGATTGGTGACAAGAGGAGGAGTAGGCAGGAGAAAAGTTGTTTACCTAGGCAGGTGCCTCATCTGCCTTCCCTAAATTCTGGCCCTGTCTAGAGGGGTTACATTCTTTCCTATAACATACTGCAGCAAGTTTGACTATGCTTGAAAAAATGATTTCCACAAATGTAATAAAGACCCAGGCTTAACACTTTAAAGTGTTGAGGAAGGAACACAGCTTCTATGCAGTTCTCTCTATTATCCAGACCATCCACTCACTAGTGTATTAAGGATGAGAGGGTATTTGAGCCACTTCTCTGACCAACTGAAAAACATATCTTACCTCCTCCTTGTATGATTTCCCTAGTTATCCTGTATTTGCAGTATAACTTTATTTCATGCAGGTTATTGAGTGCCCTTAGAGACAACGGCACCACTTTATCTGCTGAATATAATGTCTTTCAATATGGAAGCTTCATCCGCTACTGTGAGTATTTCCCGTAACTCCTTGTCTGCTTCTTGACAACTACAGCCCATTAAGGTTATTAGATGAAATACTATTCTCTCTCTCTCTCTCTCTCTCTCTCTGAGAGAAGGAGTTTGGAAATACAATGGATGTGTTAGCTTAGGGGGTTTCTTGCAAGAGGGGTGTGTGTTCATGGGAGACAGGTAGAGGAAGCAATCAGCACAGTGAGTAGTGAAGCCCTCTGAGATCTCATCCCCCCTTAAGGAAGAGGAAATATTTTTCACCAATGAAGGGTGGCCCAGAGACCAGCATCCCTCCCATTAATGCAGGGCTGGAACTAGGGGTAGGCAGAGTAGGCGTCCGCCTAGGGCGCAGCAGGGAAATATTGTTTTGGTTTTTTTTCATTTCTTTAAGTTTTAACTTCGCCTCCGTCTCCAGCAGCA
>CM044432.1:140524753-140543159 GCA_024363595.1 Xenopus borealis | reverse complement strand
ATGGTTATATATTTTAATGGTTCTGATTTATTGGGGGATTCGCCTCTGTGAAAAAGAGCTCAATGCAGTGCAGACCAGGTGAGAAGGGTGAAGAGAGAAGAGTAAGACAAATATAAAGGTGATTATACATGTAGGAGGAGAGACTGAGTTGTGGAGAAAAGGCAGCTGATCAAATTTAGAGCAAATTTAAGGAATGAGAGACTCTGAAGTGGTCGCTTACAATGACCGAGGGAAGATGTGCAAGAGTACTAAGGTGTGCAGGAACAGCACTTCTTTCCTCACTGCACTCTGCACCCAGCAGCTACATGCAACCTCTCACTCGCCCTCCTCCTGAATGCAGCACTGCCAAATGCAGGCGAGAGTAGCCTCAGATCTCTGTGCACAGGCAACAATTCTTTATACAAGACAGTGTGCAAAGTACAAAAATTACACATTGAGTCTGTTCTTTTTGCACTGAATTCCTAATAGTAAATTGTCCCTTGAATCTCTAAAAACAGTCTGAGCAACCGAGAGTTCACTTCACTTTGACTGATGGTCTATAAAAATGTATAAAATATGAAATTTGCCAGACACCGTGAGATAAAAAAAAATACAGCGATGAAGTTATAAGAAATCTTTTCACGGAATCTAATAGTAGTAAATGAGTATCAAAAGAATAGGGGTTGCAGTCCTGCTGACAGCAGCGATAAAGGAAGATTTATGGAACAGCTTTATAGGAACTTGTAATCAGGATCATCTTTAAAAAGTCCCACTAACATTGCTTAACTATGACTGTTTTTAAGGAGAAGAAATGATATGGCTTGCTTCCTAATGAAGTATTTTATCTAGATTAACCTTTACAGTTATTAGAAAGAATAATGGCACTTTTTGGAGCAAACACATATGGCTTGAATTTTAATAAATACATAGGCAAATACAAAAGTTGTTGCTGAAGCTGGAAAGTAGCAATGCTAAGAGAACTAAATGGTATTAAAAAAATCCATTCAATGTTTATTTATCACAATGAGCCAGACTCAACAATAAAAAGCTCTAATTGGCTATTCCCTGAGTTACTTTACAGCAAACAGTTGCTTTGCTGAACAGGAGGCTCATTAACTTCACCTGCAGCTGTAATAGTAATGCATAAACTCCTCTGGAATGGACTACAAATCCTGGTCTCATATCAACAAGTCTACTTCATCACTGCCAGGGACACCTCCAAAAAAAATCCTGCATTGCATTATTGGAAGCAGAGTCTGATTTGTACCAGTCTGCACAGCAGAATTAAACTTAACCCATTCCTACAGAAACTGGGTGAGAAACTTAAAGCAGTTTCTGATGATGAATATATATATATGGGAACTCTTATCCAAAAACCTATCCATGCAATATGGAATTAATGAAAGTGCAAGTTTAAGCAAATTATAAATTTTTTAAAGTAAAACAGTAACAGTAGCGCGCACTTCCGGGATTCATAGGCGCATTCACGCTGGCGTGATGACATCAGCGTGCAATGGCACGAAATTCAAATACTATAAAAGGGGATTTCAGTGTACAGATCCTTGCCCGTTTTAAGGTTCAACTTAGCTTGTTCCTGGAGCTTCCCTAGTGTATTCTACCTAGTATCCTGTTTGATCTCCTGTGTATTGACCCTTGCTTCGCCTGACTATTCTGATTCTCCAATTCTGAACCTTGTTTGTCTGTGACCACCCTGAACTCTTCTATCTTGATCCTGGCCTGTCTGACAATTCTACTCTGCTTGTGCTGGCCCTGTTCCACGCTGTGTTTTCTGGCTTGCCTTCCTAAGTGGCGTTCTTCTATCCAGTATCCTTGGTGAGACGACCGTGCCCCTTTGCTGGTCCAGAACCTTTAGCTTTACTCCTCTCTCAAATAAGACCTGGCGGCATCCAATTAGCCGAGGGCTCCTCCCGAGGTGAAAGGCGGCGGTTATAGGCAGAAGTGAGAGCCGAGACAAGGGAGCAGTGCCGGATTCGCTGAGAGGGTGCCCCTAGACGCTAACACGTGCTGGCGCAGGAGCGCCTGAGCATGAGCCCCCTTAGCACTGGAGCACCAGGGAGCAGCACATCCTCGGTGCCCACCACACAGCGGCGGGGCGCCGCCCCTAAAAATCTGCCACCCTAGGCCCGGGCCTATGTGGCCTTGCCACAAATCCGGGCCTGCCAGGGAGCTTAGTTTAGGTTCTGGATTTAGGGTGCCACTCGTGACAATACTTTAGGATAATAGATAATATATCATATACCTTTATCTGCATTTGCCAATTTTCTCTACAAGAAAATAGGTTTCATACACGATGGGAAATGTCTGTTTTTTTTAAAAAAAACCTTGTCAATTCATTAGCTATTTTTTGTGCAAGTTTGCATCAAATCACAAGAACATTAAAGAAGAGAAGCCAAGGAATAGCACATTACAAAAATAAAAATACAAAAGTCTTTATTAAATAATCATATAATAAAAAGCCCATCGTGTTTCAACCATGAACAAAAGGTGGTATTCATCAGGGGGAAAAAGTAGAAAAAATGGCAGAAAGAATTATATAGAAAGAATGTATACCTTATGCATCCTATGTGCATTCACATACACAATAGGTCTTTCTGGCCCCTGGATTAGGCAATGGGTGCCAACCAAGGAACCTCTGGGTCACTCTCTTAAAGAATCACCTGTTATGAAATTTGTCATGGAAATTATTCAACTTACAAAGTATTATGTTATAGGACAATTTGCTAGCAAAGATTGCGTTACAAGAAACAAAAAAACAACTCATTAGAGGACAGAAGAACCTTTCATTAGATGCTTGTGTCTAACTTGCAATAGACTGATTTGTTTGCTATGTTTAACTGTACTAACACAATTACACAACTTTTATTCATAAATTATCCCCATGTACCTGTCAATTTAACAGGAAATGCTTTCCACAGTTTTTTACTTTCTGACATAAATATATCAACGTTGTACAAAACAAGATAAAAGACAACCACTCAGAACATATTTTATTTATCTTATAATACTAAGGAATTACATGTATAATATATAATATATATATATATATATATATATATATATATTAACTTTATGTCAGGAAATACACTTTAGTCTTTTTGGATGGATTCCTGTAAGGCTCTAGGGATGATACAGGGTGCATGGGAAATGTGTTCTTTTGTACTTTAAAGATTCAAAAGTTGATATTCTGATAGTATAATGCGGCATAGGGCAAATGCACAATGCAAAAGATCACTGTGTAGCTCTAGCTTATTTGAATATTGAAGTCTTCAGAGAATAGATGAAAAATACAGAATATGCTCTTATGACCCTATCTGTAACGCGCAGTTGGGGCGAAATATCAATGAGCGGCTAAATTGCCTATTTACATTAATTTCAGACTGAACAGAATTTTTAAAGAAAGTACATTAATGTAAAGTGTTATATTATAACTACTGTATATAGTAATATTATACAATTGTCTAACACTAAGTTGTATGAAATGATGGCCACCACTCTGGGTTCTGTTTACCCAAACCTTTTGACCTCATATTGCAGGACAATGTTCCTAGGATATTTGTGTTTGTGAAGAAGAAAAACCTAGGGAAGAAATTTGTGGAAAATTAGGTGCTCCTGTTTTACTTAGCTCTTGATATGACAGCTTCAGGGACATTATCTAACTTAGAAAAGTGCTCCAATTAACTTCCATGGCATTTTTGCACATGTACACACTTTGATTTGTAAAAATGTACCTGATGTGACTTACATTTCTGGTAAGGACAATTCATTTCAGATACTTAGCCACCCACAATTTAATATGGGAGGCACAAAGACAAGTCCTTCATTGTTCTATAGGTCTTCACTCTTTTGTTTTTGTTTTTGTTGAGTCTTGGCTCTTTAACTGTATTCATCCTCCTGTTTCATTTGCTGAGGTTGTAATTCACTTTTTGGGTGCAAAGGGTAGCTTAACCCTACCAGTGTTCTTTTAGCTTTTACAACACGGAGCATTGTTTCTACAGCTGGGAACCCTATCTGGGTCACAATTGATTTTGATCCACTCTGTTTTCCAGCCATTTTCTATTCTTATCATGATGTTTATTTGTCTGCAGTGAAGATCAGCATACCTCAGATACCTCCCATTTCAGTACTTTAGAAACAATTTGTAAGCTTGCTGAAATACCCTCATTGGATAAGACTTTCACTAACTAAACAGAAGGCAAACAAAACAAAATAATGCTAAATAATATACCTACAAATTGTATTTGTTTGCTACTTTAACTCTATTATATAATTTTTATATATTGTTGTTTCTATCTATTGTATATAGTGAATAAAATACCCCCTCTTGTAAGGAACCAAGGAATCCATGACCATATATACAGGTCATGGAACTCCGAGGTGACATGCAGTATCCTCATATTTTGCAACAAGGGGTACATTATTTGTTATAATACACAAGTTTCAGTGAGTCGTGACAGAAATGACATCACTAAGCTCTGATTATAACTGATGGCATCACTAAGCACCATTTATAAGAATATCATTTACAGGATAGTCATGGCTCTTGTGTCTTATATATATATTACTTCCCAGTACCTACAATTCGCAGATTCTTGTAGATATATCTTATATTCTTTGCTGGCTTTACAATTCTTTCAGCTAATATTCAGGTTTTTTTTACTACCACAATTCTATTACTAATTAGCAGTGATATTAGCTGGAAACAATTTTTTAATTTTTGATTCAAATATTTACTCTTTAAAGGAGAAAAAAAATTTTTTACTTAGGGTTTGCAAAAGTTAGGCACCCGGAAGTTATTGTATCTACTTACCTGACACCCCGGGCCAATGCTCCTCCTATCAGCAGAAAACTGGACCACCAAGCACCATTGTGCGATCGTCTTCCTGCTTCTTCTTTCTTCAAATTTCCTAGGGCAACACATTTTAATTTTCGCTTTTTCATTTAAGTTTGGATTTTCGCTCTACTGCGCATGAGCAGCCGTGAGAAAAAAGAAGAAGCCAGAAGACGTTCACTCTGTGGTGCTTACTGGGATAACCCGGACCAGTGAATTTTCTGCTGACAGGAGCACTGTCCCGGGGTGTCAGATAATTAAATAGAATCACTTGAGAGTGCCTAACTTTTGGCACCCCCACATAGAAAATGCCTTTCCTTCTCCAGTAAACATACAAGTTCTAACTCATTAGGTTGTTTCTATTATTTTTCCTACGTCTTGTAAAACATCAATTATATTTTCATTCAGGTCTAGTGGATGGTGTCCCAGCTGAAGGTGATTTATTGCTGTGTGGGTTATTATGTTAATGTAATAAAATCCCGTATAGATTTCAGTTTGTATCTTCCTTGTGAGTGACTGTTTGCAATGTAATATATTTGACAATTCAGTGCACATTGCGTGCATATAATTGCTTGATGTTAATGAATGCAGTGGATTTTAACAAAAGCAATGCTTTTAAGCTTTTGCAAATTCAGTATGTGCGCTTGCCCTCGTGCTTTCATTATTTTATTTATCATTGTCCTGTGTGTTGAAAGCTTTATAAATGTATGCATAAAGGGTTTAATGCCTTCACAGAATGTTGTATTTATGATACATGATGTGCTGGATCCCTCCTTTGTTATTCACTCATTTCTGTATGTTTTAAAACAGATAACAGCAAAACAGATATACTGCTGAGTACCATGATATTCAATATCATCCTAATTTTCATTTAACTCTAACCTCTCCAGAGATGAAAATGATACTTCTCCAGTCCTTTTAAGGTGATTTAAGATGTTTTTCAGTAGCTCGTAACACAGCTGACCATACTTACTCTCTGACTCCAGTGTACCTTCAGGCTTAAGCAAACCATAGATAACAACAGGGTGATCAGAAGCTCATTCCCCATTAGACATCAGGTTAGTGAGAGCAATAAATCCTGTCCTTTGAGTTTTACTGTTCAAGCAAATACATCTATTGATCCAGATGATATGTTATAGGCACTCGAAAAAAGAATGGAAGATTTATCTGATCACTGGAGCTTTGAGGTGACTCATTGAACAGAATGAGTAGCAATAAGAAATGATTGTTGTGTGGGAATCCTGGGAAGGGGAGTGCTTTAATTAGCTTCATATGTCAGTTTTAAAAAAACACAAAAAGCTAATTCGCTACTAATAAACAGAAAGTTCTTCTTAAGATCTTGAGGTACCTAATGTGCACAGAAAGCACAATGTAAGGCCCATGGCATTATCCCTTTATACTCTAAATCTTTCTTCTCTCCATTGAAAATTTATATTGTTTTTCAAAATGTTCATTGTAATTATTAAATATTGCTTCGTTTGTGATCCACTTCTTGCTTGATGTCTCTGTTGTAAGTAACTAACCACATTTTATCTTAGCATTTTCCAATGCCTGTTCCATTTATAAGAGATCTTTACACTGGTATGTGATCACTGATGATCATTACAATGCTTGATAAGTGCACTGTTTATACACAGTGATGCCTGGTGATGAGATGTGTATTTTATCATAATTTTTTGACAAAGCCTGATAAATAGGACCCCTAGTCTTACTGTTAGTATAGAGAGTGTATTACTTGCCATGGTGGGAATGTAGTTTAGAGTGACATTTAAAACTTGCAAGACAGGTAGATATACAGTCCCTTGAAATATTTTGTAGAAAATGTTGTAAATTTCACTCCAATTATTATAAGGCAACACCATAATATATGTTACAGGGCTTTTTTTTTTTAAACAGTTATACCACCATTATATACAGGTATGGGATCTGTTAATCCAGAAACCTGTTATCCAGAAAGCTCTGAATTACAGGAAGGCTATCTCCCATAGATTCCATTTTAATCAAATAATTAAAAAAAAAAAATATTTGCCTTTTATCTTTAATAATAAAACAGAACATTGTACTTGATCCAAACTAAGATATAACTCATCCTTATTGGAGACAAAACAATTGTTTAAATGATTCCTAAGTAGACCTCAGGTATGGAAATCCAAATTATTGATCCAACAGGCCCTATACATGAATTTTGCACAAACATAAGTGGCTTGACTGTGCTTACCGCAGTCTCTTAACCTTTTTCTGCACCAATAGTGGTGTTGCCCACATTTGCACATTCAAATATTTAGCTACTCTTCCGGAGCTATAAATAGAGCATGCACAGCTTAGTGGCCATTGACATGAAATGCCATATTTGCTCAAAACAAGGCATCCTGTAATTGATACCTTTATGTTTGTAATCTCCTTGAAATTATGTATAATAGAAAGTTACAAAATACAATTTCCCACTTAATGGATATCACATTTATAATACAACTAAAAATTAAAAGTACCGTATGAAATATATATGAAACTCTCAATTCCTGTTATCAGGAAACCTCTTATCCAGATAGATCTGATTTATGGATCATCTCCTATAGAGTCCATTTTATCAAAATAATCCAAGTGTTGATTTTTTCTCTGTAATAATAAAGCAGTACATTGTACTTGATTCCAACTAAGATACAGTATAATTAATTCTCACTGGAGGCAAAACAATCTTATTGGGTTTTTATTAATGTTTACATTATTTTTTGTAGAATTTAGGTCTGGAGATCCAAATTATAGAAAGATGCCGAGGTCCTGAGCATTCTGGATAACAGATCCCATACCTGTATTATTAAATAATTACTGATATTAAGTAGTAAGGGTCGAAGTTTGATGTCTGTTTAAAGCAAGGTGTCCTCCATAAACCCTCTAAAATGCTAAAATGTGCTTTCCTGCTTTCACTCCATATCTACAAGAAAACTATTAAATTATCCCACTGCAATATATTTTTGTAGGTTTAGAGCAAAATAAAAACTGGTGCTCACCAAGTAGTGTTTCTGAAGCAAACAGATCAGTTTTAACAGTGCAGGGCAACACTACATGATATTTTCTTTACTTTAAAACACTTTAATTTTTTGGTGTTACTGTTCCTTTAAATGCTTTTTTTTATTTCTATATATTATGATTAAAATAGAGATTTTGTTATAGGACAAATGCATGTATTAATGTCTATATAAATGTTTGTATAATTGAAAACAGTAAATACATTTTATTGTTCTTAGATCTTCCTTTTGGAGCTGGAACATCTATATTTTAATAGGCCCATATCATTTGTTTTCCAAGGTGAATCAGATTGTCTGTTGCTATAGACCCAGCAGTCAGTTTGACAGTTTGAATTAACTCACTCTTCCCCCAGGAGTTCTGTGGAATCAATGATGGGCTTAACAGGATTACCTACCAGTTAGTATAAATATAATAAACACACAGTAGGGCTTTGAATGGTTTAATATTATTACCTCAACCATTGTTGAGATATATATATATATATATATATAATATAGGGCATATTTATTTATTGAAATTTATTAATTGTCATTACTGTAGCTTCATTTGTGATTAAATCAATTCAGTTAAATGGATTTAGCTTAAAAGAACATTTCAGTCAGCTGTTGACTGTGACATTACAATCAATTTTTTTAAAGAAAAAACCAGTTGGATTTAATTTTCTAATTCAGAGGTGGATTTCCAATTTTAACACATTTTGTAGACAAGGTAGCAAGTGTAATAAAATGAATGGCAAAAACTGCATAACTAAGAAACGAAAATTACAATTTTATAATGTAATAATCTTCATTACACAGGTATTTATCAATGTTAAAATTCAATGCAGATTCAAGATTTTGTTAAATCTCACAAGTTTGCAAAATGCAAAGATAGGTCTTTTTCATTAAGAAGCTTTATTACATATAAAGAGAGCTTCCAGTAACATAAAAAAAAACTTTAAATTTAAAATTTTTAAATCTTCTTCTATTTGGCAGTCATTAAATAAAGCTATAATACATTTTTGCAAAGTAAAAATTGTTTGCACAAATCATTTTTGTTTGTAAATATTTTTCCTTTATCGAATTACTTTTCCTCATAAAATTTAGAATGATATGGTGGTTATAATTCAATATATGGTTTATGAAGTAAGAGTGAAAAATGTTTCTTGAACACAGACACCAATCAGTTTTGATGATCCTAGAACTGTAAGAGCTAACTTTGCCAGTATTACTGTGCCCTGCAAGTATTTAAATGTTGTCTTTGCAACAGACTAGGGCTGAAAACTAGTAAAGAAAGCAATTTATTCTAGTGTTCAAATAACCATATCACTTTATATTCTTCCTCGCAACACAACTATTTAGTCAATCTTATTTAATATTTTATTTAGTATCCCATACTTATATATTGCTTTCACATTACAAAGCTCTTCCATGTAGATCTGCCTCTGTCCCTGAGGATCTTGCAATCTAATTGAGCAATCTAATTGTATCTTGGCCCTATTAACCTGTCTGTGTGTTTCTGGAGCGCAGGGAGAAACCAGAGAGCCCAGAGTAAAGGACACTAAAAAGTTATTGTAGGAATAAACCCCTTGGTAACCATGATCAAGTAGTGTAAAGCTCACAGAGGCCTTCAATATGTTAACGCTTCCATATGTTCTTGCTTCTAGATGTTGTCCTTTCTCTGCCTTGAAGTATTTTGAACCTTAAATCCTAGTAGTTTCCCTTCTCACAGTAGAGCTGTAATTTTTTCATTTATCTTAGTTGTTGTGTATAGGGGATATTCCCTCTCTAGGTATAATCAATTTCATCCAATATGATGTCCATCTAAATTATTACCTGCCCACTCAAACCTATTATTGAATCAGGTATTTTTACCTCTTCCACTCAGATGAACCAGTTTAATGTTTAAGGGGTTGGGAGACAGAAGCAGATGATAAAAAGTGAAGAAGAAAATAGTATGATGAAAAGAGGCAAAGGCATTTTAAAAAATACACAGAGAGGTTAAAGGCAAATTAATTGGATAAAGAGAAAAATGGAGGGGTATGTAAAATTCTGTACCGGGCAGAAAATAAAAAGGATAAAGAAATGTTATGCCCAAGGACCAGCCATCTATTTGTATCATCGTAGGGAAGAGCAGCCACAGAAGGTATATGTAGGGTTGCCACCTTTCCCCATATGGAAAGCTGGATGGGGAGGGGGTAGTGACATTGCAGGGGTGTGGCTGCGACATTGTGTGGAGAAGTGGTGATGTCACAGGGCAGGATTTGGAAAACCATGCAGGCACATTTGACCTAGGCAGCCATTCTGAAATTAAGGTTATCTAGGTCATAACCTGACAAATGGCAAACGTAGTTATGTACTGAATTACTTACATACAGTATCTATAAGGAATTCAACATCCATTTATCACAGTCTCCATTCTATGACATAACTAGCAAACATGCTGGTATTAAGTTATTGGAACTATGCCTGCAAGAACAGGGACTTGGTTATCAGCTCAGTTATCCGCTCAGTTATCCTGCAGAGGAAAAATCATCTTCTTTTCAACCCATTGACCAGAGCTTTTAGGTCTTGTAAATACTTAAAAAAATCTTTGGGAATCTACAATAAAAATGTTGCTGAGAAGCTATGAAATGTGAAAAAAATCATATAGACAGTAGTTATACTCAAGGGAAAAATAAAGAATTGGAGCATTTCTCTGTAAGATGTGATTTAGATATGACTGACAGAGCCTGCTCTTTCTCGCCATGAAGACTGAAGGCAGTAGTAGAAACATAATTAGGACCCTGTTCCATGACAGATTCAGCGATGGAATTTATTCTGCTATCATAGTGCAGGATATATTCAAAATATATTAATAAAATAAATTTGAGAAAACTAGATTTGCCATCATAACAGAAAAAAAGAGAAAGTGAAGCAATAGTATGATAAACAGATGAAAGTTATAGATAAACCTAATGATCAATTCAGTGCTTCTTACTAAAAGTTCACCTCAATGTATAGGGTTTTTAACCTATTGATATGTTGGAGGTATGTGTTGGAGAGCCAAGTGGGTGCATATATATCTTATATATATGATTGTGGGCCTTTAAGAGGAACTTAAAGCTTTTATCACGGGTGCCTATAGACATATAGCTACAACATGCATATAAGATAAATTAGGCAAACACAATTGATATACAGTATATGAAAAGACAGGGAGGCAATGGTCCTAGAAAAACAGAATACAAAATATTTTGATAACCCAAAGATGAGGTATGCACTCTGCACTTTTCTGGACATTGAATATTATTTAAAAATGTAGTTATCTAGGGTCCTTATCTTGCAGGAAGAACTTTTTCACAAAATTCATTATAAATATGGCTGCAAGAACAGTTAATTATTACACGTGAAAATATATAAAGATATATATCAGTGAAGTATATCTGCTATAATGTAACTAATGGAAAGGAAGCAAAAATACTTAAATATGCTACCTTTTTAAATATCTTTTGACAAATGAGTATAGTGTTTTATAGTTTTTACCCCTATGCATGCTTGTCCAATTTGCATGACCTTGTCTACACTAATGAAGAAGCAGATTTGTTCTTTCAGTTTGCAGGATGATTAATCTTGAATTGCCCTTGATTTGGGGATGTGCTGACTTTCTGCTGATTACAGCTTCTTCCTTTGGGTCCTTTAAGATAAATTGCTAATAAGTTCTCAGAAAAGAATGAAGTCTCCTGGAATAATATACTGTGTACTTTTGTTGGTGCTTGAAGCCCTCCTTGTCATTCTTCATTTTGAGTACAGCCGGTGCTGAATTCACCTAAAAACCAAGCTGGTCCATATATGTTGTGACCACTTAAGGTACTCACCCCTCAGCCTGACTTCCCCCCCATACTTATTAGTTCAACAATAAAACAAGTTAAAAATGCTTGATTGTTACCTGGATATTCCAACACAAGTCTGTAACACCAATATGTTCATTAGCTATGACTCAGATAGACCACTGTACAACAGAATTGTTTGTCAATGTTTATTATGGTTGTATCAAGCGGTTAAAAATAAAATCTTTAAAAAAAAGATATTTTTGTTGATATTGACTGTTTGCTGCAATTTGTAATGGTCTATGTGGCAATTAAAAAAAATCTAGAAAATCATATGTTTAAAAATTACTTAGATACTGAAAATGACAAGTTTAAATTTGCTTGAGAGTATGTTACATTAAATTTTAGATATATTTTAACATAGATAAACTCTTTCAATTGAAGCTTAAGAATAACTTCTTGGACATAATATACATAAAAGTAAATATGTAAGGTCTAACTGTTCCACTCTGTAAAAAAAAAATGGCAATGCACATTATCCCCGAATTTTTCCCTGATTATTCCTACAAATCAAGTTCAATTTATTACATTAAAATTTAAGTTTATGCTAAACTCAAAATCACATTTTTTTTAGATATACAATAAGGAATCTAGGGCATTTCTTCAATATAGCAGTTCAGTGTGGTGGTTCTGTGGTTTCCTCCCACACTCCAAAAATCTAAAAGCAGGTTAATTGACTCCTGATAAAATAGAACATCTTGTGTGTGAATGAGATAGGGACTAAAACTGTAAATTCTATTGGAGCAGTGACATGAATTATGTATTATCTCAGCAAATTGATTTAGGATATAACAGTTAAATAAATGAGAATAGGATCTTGGATCACATTCATATTGTTACAGTTTATCAATACCTTCTTACAAAGACTCAAGCTTACAATAAAATTGTCAACAAGATTATGTATGCAAAAAGGAAAATTTCTGGATTCTCTGACAGTCTGCCAAAAATGCTTTGCCTCAAACTTAGTACAATGGGTCAGTTTCTATAGTTTTTTGCAATGCAGAAGTCACAATAGATCAAGCCTTCTTTACTTCTGAGGAAAAAACAACTTAAAATACAAGCTTTTAACAAATAGGCCAGGTCAGTCAGCCCACAATCATACCCCAACCAATATGATCACCAGTATATCAATATTATTGACTTTTACAAACTTATTCCTTTTACCTTAGTCTTATGGGGGTATGTAATATTGGTCGTTAATGCTAAAATTGGTGCCCATTTGTTCACAATGTGGATAAATGTTTGCAGATTGAAAATGTTTGCCTTTGAGAACACTTTTCCCTTCACAGACAGTAGGATGGTGATTGCCAATTGTATAGCTTGCAATAGTGCGCAGCATACTTGATAAAACTTCTTAATGAACTTTTGCTTCAAATGTTTGTCACCTTGAAGCAGTGGTGGTAAAGGTTCGTAATACAAAATTAAGAGATTAATATTTGCAATGCAATAAAGGCCTAATAAATAATATCACATTGCGACATGCACATTTTTGATCTGCAAATGTGTTCTCTTTGAGCATTTCATTACATTTCCCCCTTAAGCTATTTATTTTTCTCTACCTGAGCATGTATGAAGCTTCCTTTATAATTGATCATTATTACATTTTACTCACTGAAAGTTCTGATTCATACAGCAATACATGTAGCACAGCGGTCCCCAATAGTAGGTACATAGCTGGCAATCTTGAAAATGAGCCTTAAGGTTCCGCTTGCCTTAATTAGTACGGAGCTTAAATTTTACTACAGCAAAACATGGCATTTCTTCTCTACTTTTAGAACATATAAGCTATAAACACTAAGGGGCACATTCACTAAAGCACGAAGCGTCTAACGCTAGCGCTTATTTGCCAGCATGACGTCATTTTGCAACTTCGCCAGGGACACTGTTAGTAAATTGACGAAGTTGCAAAATGACGTTATGTTGGCGAATAAGCGCTAGTGTTAGACGCTTCGTGCTAGCAAAGTAGCTAGCGAAGTAGATAGACTTCGCACCCTTTCACCAGACGAAGTTGCGCATTGACGAAGGGACGTAACTACGCTAATTCACTAAGATGACAGTTTTACTGAACGTTACCTGCACTAGACTTTACTTTGCCAGGTCAGACCTGGCGAAGTTCAACAACAGATAGGAGTTTGAAAACAAAAGTCCCAAAAAAAACGCTGGAATCTTTTGCTTTTTTTAGGGTGATAGTTTGAAAAATTGCATAATTTTTTGGGGGGTTACACTCCTTCCCCCCCCCTACATTTCCTAACATATGGCAACTCCACTATACAGGGGGCACATGTTTAGGGCAATAGGACAACTTTATTTTATTTATTAAAGGTTTCCAGGGCTTGTGTAGTGTAATGTATTGGCTGTAACATATTCTTCTGTTATATGTTCAACTTCGCACCATATGCAAATTAGGCATCGCTAGCATAAATGCGCTTTGCCTGGCGAAGTATCGGTAGCGCAACTTTGCTAATGGTCACTGCCCTGAGCTCAAATTCGCATATTAGTGAATTAACGGCGGGCTGGTGAAAATTCACCTTGCGAAGTGCAGCGAATTCTGGCGAAGCCAGCGCTAGCGCATTTTCACCGCTTAGTGAATTTGCCCCTAAGGCAGGAACCTCATTACATAGCATAAAAGTAAAAAAATCTGTTTGATTTATATGTTAAATGCGTTACAATTAGGAGTTAAACTCCAATTAGATCTAGCACAATTCTATTGATGTTATTGTACACGCTAATTAGTCAGCCAACGAAATATGCACGTGAATATTTCATGAGTATTATCATTTTCTTGCTTCAGTTCTCAAATACTTATAAAGTAAATTTTTCCAAATTTTTTTTTCTACGACTCACAGATACTTGGTACACATGCCAACTTTCTCTTCCGAGATGACATTCAGTTCTATCAATCCAAAGTCACACAGTTAAATTGGCAACACGCAGGCATATAACATAAATATATGAAACTAAAGAGAGACCACCCTCCAGTGGGTATGAATAATGTATCAGAAATACCTATCAAAACTTATATCATGAAAAAATAAAAACAAATGAATGCAACAAATAGAATTGGAACTAACCCCTAAAACAATAGCATATCAATACCACCATTCATAACATCATTGTAAATACCATAATTCATATTGATATTGACCTGGGGAGAATTTACGTTGAATTCCTGTGATTGGCCGTAGGCGAATAAATTCGCAAAACGCCAGGAAAATTCGCAGGTGTCTCATTTTGGACGCAGGTTTTTATCAACACCGGCAATGTGTACCAGCCTTCAAAAATGGACGCCCGCGTCCAAAACGAGGTGCTGCAGCATTTCACAAATTTTTGGCCATTTCGTGAATTTCTCTAGAAATTCGCAAAAATTTCGGCAAAGCAAAACGCCCCAGATTCGCCCATAACTAATAATTCATTGTTTATCCAATATTTTATATACAATGCATTAATTACATAATTACAAATATAATTATATGTTAAAGTATCACTAATGTATAGAAATTAATGTATATTTTAAATAAAAAGTAATAATAAATATATAAATATAACTCAAAGATAGGCCCATACCAGTTACAGGTAATGCCTTTTCTCTTTTAAGGTGATGTTCAATTATTTCAGCAACCACCATCTAGTATATATGAATAATTCATGAATAATAAAGTACCTATAAAAATAATGTAACAAAAACATAAAATGAACACAATACTAGGGATAATCAGACCAACAGACAATTTTTAACTTTAAAAATGAAGAAAAAGTAAGTATGTCTTAATAGAAGCAAAGTATTTGAAGAACAAACAGTACATTGCTCTGCAAAATCTTGGCTATGGCAAATGACCTTTGAATTTTCCAAAATAGCAATTTGTGAATTTCAAGCAAGACATGACCAATTTATTTTTCTCAGATTCTCCATATTACATATGCATAACTTATACAAATATCATTGCAGAAATTGAATACAAGTATGGGATTTGTTATCCAGAAACCCATTATCCAGAAAGCTCAGAATTAGGGATGCACCAAATCCACTATTGGATAACAGGTCCCACACCTGTACTACAAACATTGTGTTGAAAAGTGTTTCACTTAAATGAAAACCATGTCTGTATTTAAAGTACATTTTTCATGGATGTTGTTATGTACAATGCAGTTAACATTCCTCTTCTCAGTAATCTTTGGTTCTTACTTGTGTGCCAATTGCTACAATGCGACACAGTAGACACTAATGAATAATTTAAAAGGGAAGTAGCAATATGTGAAGTCTTCCTTTGTAAAATTCTAAGAAATATGCTCCCTACAATATGCAAGTTTAAGGTGGAAGAGGGATATTAAGGAGAAAAATAGTTTAAAAATGTTTAGAATGTGATGTGGGAAGGTACGTTTTGGCTTTATGGAGTATTAGACTAAATCTACTTTTATTTACAGGCACTGTATTTACCTCAATAAAAAGGGTTAAATCTGCAGTGCTTTGGAAAAAATGTCTGCAGTGTTGGGTAATATTTTAGATTAGTAGGAATGGGGGCCTGTGTAGAAACAGAGTAAACAAATACCAAGAGCCTGAAAATAGCATTGAGTGATTTCTATACAAAAAAGTATTCATTTAAAAGATATAGACCAAAGGGCAACAATGTTATCGTGTTGCTGAACTAAATGTGCTGTTGGTAGAAGAACAGCAATATTGTGAGGATTACATAAGCATGAATGCAGTCTGTGGCATTGTCCTAGTGCCAAACATTTCTCATACTGTAAGATAATGTGTGTGCTTTTTTCACTAATGCCATACAAATATTGTTAGAGATGGCAGGGAAATAAAAATAATGCAGCTGATTGGGTCAACATTTCATATAATTCCATATAACAGACTAGAGTTTTCTATTTTAAGAACCAGAGATATTAAACATGGAAGCATGACAGCATGGTCATAGTAAAAACTAGAAGTACATTATAAATTATCAATTGCACCAAAACGGGGCCTATTTATTAAGCCTGTCGAGTTATTAAGGGGAAACAAATCCAAATTTTTAGGGGAAAATAAAACTTGATTTATTATGCTCCAAAGCTGCTAAAAATCCAAATCCAAAAATACTCCCACTTAAGTTTTTTGCCTTCATGATGTTAGAGGGTTTTAGGCTGTTTTCTTGTGACAATTCTTGTGACAATTCAAAAAAGTTGCACGATTTTGTCGCTCTAGAATTAGTTTCCCTGCTGGGTATATCTGATCAAAGTTTACACAAATAAATACATGGAAACATATGTCTATGCATGCTTCCAGTGATGCTGCAGGTTGAACAACTATCTTAGGAAAGGGTTCTTTACTGTAAGTAAAGTCAGGTAATAGAATTCCATAACAACAGAGTTGTTGATGGGATTCCAGATGCTTAAGATGATTGGTCTTTATAAACATCACTTTTTATAGTTTCATTGACTGGAACCACTTTAATTTAATCAACATCCATATATATCCAGCCATACATATAAATTAAAATTAGGTGACAGAGTTGTAAAATCTTGATTAGCCTACAACCAGGGCCACCATCAGGGGGTACAGGGTTACTGCCGTTCTGGGCATGGGCCCAGCTGTGCTGCACTTTTCAAAATAACCGGAACCCCCTTGACCACACCGAAGCTGTGATGCCTCGCCTCTCCTGAAGTCCCGAACAGCCGAGATGCTGAACAGCCGAAGTCCTGAAAAATTTATGAGGGGGTCCTGGCGCCAATGTTTTTTTTATCTTATAGGGGGGGCTGACTACCAATTTTTAAAAAAAAAATACTTTTATGGGGGGCCCTGACCATCAACAGCTTTTTATAACTTGTGTGTGGGGGGTTACTGTGAAGTTTTAACTGTGGTGTGGAGTGGGCGGTATCTGGGGTGGGGTTTGGAGGAAATTGTGTTGTACGGGGCCCCATGATTTCTAATGGCAGCCCTGCCTACAATCATAAAACATATTGATGTTTCAGACTTAATAAAATAATAATGGGTGAATAAAAAAATTAGCACTGCATACTATTTAGTATATAAATTATCCATAAAAACAGCCCCAATAAAAATAGAGAGTTCCTTCATAAGAAAAGATAAAATCAAATATATTACTCTTTTTGACTAGTGGGGGCCCTTTACTTCAGTGGGCACATATGATGTTCAGTAATCCATGCCAATCACTGGTTGGTTAATGTTGGTTACTGCCCATGTGTACATTTCCCTAGCGTTGTTAAGTTAGCACTGAGTGCTGGCATATTTTGTTCTCTTTTCTGAGTGAAAATGATGACTTTATAATGACTTGCTACTAATTACAAATAACGGTTATACAGTATTTCATTTTGAAAGGGATTTGGGGGTTTCTGTGAATAACATACTGTGTAACTCTAGGCAGAGTCACTCAGTGTCTACTAAAGGAACAAAAGTAGTTATAAAATGCTAATTTTTAAAAATGCCTTTAATATTAGCTTGGATGATTTTGTAAGCAAGCACAATATTTACAGTACAGGTATTGGTATGTATTGTATTGTTTCAATATTTACAGTTATGCTCATAAGTTTACATACCCCAGCAGAATTTATTATTTCATAACCATTTTTCAGAGAATATGAATGATAACACAAAAACTTTTTTTTTTACACATGGTTAGTGGTTAGCTGAAGCCATTTATTGTCAAACAACTGTGTTTACTCTTTTTTAACAAGCTACCAAAATGACCCTGATCAAAAGT
>CM044432.1:140499875-140522913 GCA_024363595.1 Xenopus borealis | reverse complement strand
TGTGTGTGTGTGTGTGTGTGTGCACTTGGGTTCATTTAGAAGGTTGGGTTTGATGAGTCCCATGGTACCAGACAAAGCTTTCAACTACTAATATTTAAAATTTGTACAACTATGTGCACTTTTCCCATCTCTACATTTCTGTATTTAACTTTGAATTAACCTTCTGAGAGGCCAAGCTTTCACTTTATCTGTTTTGCCTGCAGATTCTACATTTAAAGCCAAAAACATACATTTATTGTAATAATCATATTTATGTTGTCAAACAGTTCGTTAATTTTGTAAACCTTGAACACACAGAGTAACATTTAGCGCAAATTGCTTCAGATTACTGAAACATTACTTCACACTTAGATTGAGGATGAAGAGAAGACAGAATTGAGAATTTTAACTCTAAAATCCCCTCTTCATTAATTTATGCTGATTCCCTGAAAAAGAATAAACATTTCTCCATCAATGGTCCAATACCTGCATATCAATTTTCTGAAAGGTATCCATTTTGAGTCAAATCCCAATAAGACAGACAAACTATAAACCATACAGAATTCCAATTTTTAACATTCATATGTGTCACCTGTACTGTAGGTGCAACTTTAGCAGCACGGTGCAAGTGTTGTGATTTCTATACAGCAGTTGTATTTTTTTTTCTGCTATCCCACTATATTGTATGTTCAGTAGTATTTTCAGCCCCACCTTTTCAAGTTCAAAGCCTCGATTTAAAAAAGTGCTTTCTCTGATTAAACTCAACAGGAGGCCAACGTGGCATCTTGAAGTTATTGTTTTAGCACAATGTCTTGTTTCTTCTCTTTAATCACTTTCTAATTTTTCTTCTGTACCCTAAAGTAAATATTTTGTTCCTAGAGGTACAATAAAGAAGGCACAATGACTTGCCATTCTGATTCCTTCTAAATTTGTATATGCTTTATAACTAGAGGTGTGCCTTTCCTTGACTTTCCTTGACTTGAAGCAAGTTTCAGTGGGCTAACTTTTTTCTTTCCTTTGGGACATTGGAAATGGAATAACAATACCATAAATGTATCTCCTGAGAGTAAAGCCACAATTCCAAAGAAGACACCAATCCTAATTATCTATATTTGAGAAGATATTGCTGGTGGTATCTGCCCCTGTACATTGCTATTTCTCAACACCATTTCAGAAAAATCCTTATGTCACTCAAAGGTCTTGAAGCTTCAAACAGCTTTCATTACTGATCTTACAAGGCTTAGCTGGGTCACTGCTCATGTCAAATCTTGTTTAGTTTCATTGATTAGAAGTTAGCTGCAGGCAAAATAAGAAGCATTCTATAAAGGAGCATTCGTATGTAATGCTGACTTTGAAGAGCTTTTTACATTAATTATAAGAGATTCCATGAATATTAAGCAAAATGTCTTAGTGCAGCACCTACTTAGCAGTTATTCTAACCTTTGTTCTACACAATATTATTCAGTCAAAAGAAATGTAATTTAGTATATCTATATTACAGTCTTATTGAATTTAAAATGATGGCTGTGTATAAATAAGCCATTTGCAAAGAGTGAAAAAGAAATATTGTAATGCATTAATCAAAGATAATGTTGATACAGAATCTAAATTGATGAAACTGAAATCGTAGCAACCCAACTATTTATTCCAGGCATTAAAGACAACTGTCAAATGCCCAAAGAAATATAGGAGCTTAAACAGGGGGTTATAGATAATAACAGAATAACAAGGCAAATCTTATGGATTAGATCCAAAACTGTACTGAAGTGTAACATCATTATGTAATGATTCGGAAATTCAGTTGTGTTGTGTAGATTGAAGAAGCTGCTATTGGGTGACAGTATTATGCTCTTTCCAGGAGAAAAGCATCCACAAGAAGCTTTATGAAACTCATTTCTTAGTGCAGGTCCACTTGCAGGACTTGAGGTTTCTCAGTTGTGTTAAATATAGAAAATATTCTTTTATGGACGAATACCCACCCCACCCTACAACTTTAAGGAGCTCCACAAGAATCCTCCAACAACAGGGGGTGTTGTTATGACATCAGTTCTCAATAAATACTTTGTTTATGGGTAAAATTATTACAATTACTATTCATCCTTACCTTAATCATCCACCTATTGCTAGAAAGATCTTTATGTTATTTAGGCAAGGAACCTGTAGAAACAGGGCTGTTTCCAACTCCTCCCTCTTGAGAATAACACATGCATTTAGTCAATTATTAGATTTCAGTTATTAACATGCTCTGGACACACATTTATAAATGTGCATCTCTCCCCCTTCTTTCTAATACAGCTTGCTGCACAATGTTTCAGATATGTGCGTATTTACTAGAATTCTGACAGGAATTAATCTCACCCGGTCTTGAGGAATAAAGCCCTATTCCATTTCATTACCAAAATATAAGAGGACAAATAAGAGAAGATGATGGGAAAATATCTGACAAGCTAAAAAGCAAGAGGAAAGGTACATGAAAAAATTACCTTAATTTTAGCTCCTATATGAGTCCGATAAATTGGGAGCAGTATGATACAACCACAAATAGTAGCCTCTAAATAGCTTATTTTGATGCATTCTAACATCTTTGTTCAACTGCTGTTCGGTTTGCTCAATATCCTTCAAATTGATATGTATTTGAATGCACTGTACCATACAGAGACTGTGGAGCTAGGCTGAAGTATGCTTGTACTAAAGGAATTATTTATTTATTGAATAAGAATGTTGAACAAACACAGTGGAATCAATGTATAATTTCTAATGATTTTTTTAATCCCTTGACATTCCATAAGGGATGCAAAATGAGACTTTTATGAACATGGAGCACTAGGGATCACTGTGCGGGGTTCTCACATTTAGGCTGATTACATCCCTAATCCATTGAATTAATAACTCTATGCTATTTCAGCGACAAAATTTCAACTATTTGGTAATAAACCTCCACGGTTTTGTTTTTTAAAACAATGCTGTGATAGTATGTTATGTTTTGAAAGTTATTAGGGACAGCTACATTCATGTAAATGAAATGTACCAATTACAGTTGAAACTTCAAACACAATTATGTATTTAATAGCCAGACCACATGGCTAGTGATGGGCGAATGTATTCGCCAGGGGCGAATTTGCGGCGAATTCCCGCGATTCGCCGCTGGCGAATAAATTCGCGAAACTGCAAAAAAATTTCGCCCAAAAAAATTCGCCGCACAAAAACGAGTCGCGACACGCGTCAAAAACGACGCGACGCGCGTCAAAAAAGACGCGCAACTCGTTTCCTGAATCCCGAAGCGAAACGCGCCCGTTTCGCCCATCACTACACATGGAAAAACACTGACATACAGCCACTATAACAGGTAATTGGGATATAACCCCAATCATAATTATTTCCTTGTGGCATATTCTTAAATTCTTAAATGGAAGCAGTTTGCTTTATCAGGTCCTTCTAGGAACTATGGATACAATATGTATCTCATATGGTATATACCTTGTTTTTGCCTACATTTAATTGCTGTTTTCTTTATCAATTTTCAGATTTTTTTGTAATTCTCTTTTTTTCAATACCTTAAAGGATCAGGCTGTTTTTAATTTCATATTGCTGGCAATAAAACCTTTCTTTTAAAAAAAATGGAAGTGGCTAATAAGATAAAGGAGATAAATAATGTCAGTACCCCCAAAATTATAAAAGTCACTAAAAGGAATGGTGAGAATTAAAAATTTAATATATTGCTACTATGAGCATTTTTTTTCTGATGGGCACCTCCAATAGAGAACTTACTCAAAATGTGTGGGTGAATACCTGTCTTCTGTTTTAACTTGATTGAATAAACTGTGGAATTCATTTATAAGCATTAGGCAAATTGCTCTGTTTTAATAACGCAGACCAATAATAAATTAGTATTGATTATGCTAAAAAGAGGCATTTCATTTATTAAAAAGCAGACTTTGGTGGCAATTTACAATTATTAGAGAGGTATGGATTCTGCAGCATTCCAACTGTTGCTTGCCTATGAAAGAGGATAAAATTCTGTGCATGCAGATTTCCCTGGGAGCTCCCCCCGACTTGGATGGATCCTGTTCTCAAGCTAGTCTTAGTTATTAGTAACTTGACCTTGAGGCAGAACCTCCTGATTGGCTATAAGAGCAGTTATTTGTTTTCCTGTGTTCTGAAGAGATGCCTCTATGCTCTCCCAAAGGTAACTCCCATTTATTCATGTTCGTTCTCATGTCATACTTACCAAGTCTATAAAAGACTGTCATTTCTGTCAAATAAACTTTATCTTTTTACCTCAAATGATCAACTGAAATTTCATGACACCTACAACTTGTACCATACCAGTGAATAACCCAAAATATTTGAGAATGCCTGTAAGTCTGCACCCCATCTCAACATCAGTATTACAAAGGGTGTTTATTAAAGGGTGCAACAGGAAAAGCTAAGGCCCATCTATGCCCAGGCTACTAAAACTGCAAGCATTAATACATTTTTTATTTTCATGTTATCACAATCTTTTTTTTTTTTTTTCAAAAAACAAAACTCGACAGGTGTCAAGTTATTCACTTCCTGTCTTTCCTTTTGTATCCCTTGGACTTGATGCCCGAATTATTCTAAATCTGCCCCTTAGTAACTAGAGCACTAACTTCCCAGTTAACAAGCCTTTTCAGCACAGGAATGGCATCTATTATCTGGAAATCCATTATCCAGAAAGCTCCAAATTACAAAATGGCCATCTCTCATAGACTCGATTATAATTAAATAATAACATTTTGAAAATTATTTACTTTTTTCCCTGTAATAATAAAACAGTACCTTTTATTTAATCCCAAATAAGATATAATGAATCCTTATTAGAAGAAAATTAAGCTTTTTGGGTTTATTTTATATTACATGATTTTCTAGTAGACTTAAGGTATAGAGATCCAAATTACAGAAAGATCCATTATCCAGAAAACCCCAGGTCCCAGGCATTCTAGATAACTGTTGTATTACTGGAGGTTCTATGAGTTATACACACTAGCTGCATATAAGCAAAGGTTTATTACAGACAATAGATGAAAAAGTTATACATTACTGAATGAGCAAAGTGTGCAAGCACCCCTCTCTGCCTCCAAGACTGGGAAATCCACAAAACAGTACGCAGATCGAGGCTCAAAGGGTCCCAAATATCCTATGGCTGTCCCACAGGCCCTGTGGTTGTTACTGGTAAACCCCACAGGTAAATCTTGACAGACCAAATGGAGACCCCCAGTTTATATAGGCTTAGCAAACAATGAGCTCATTTAGTAATTAGTAGTAAGAAGATATAATGATTTGGTTAATAACAGATCCTGCTTCCCATGCGCTCATCAGTATCTAACCCAACAACCCAACCCAACAAACACATCCAAAACAGAGATCTTATCTAGCTAGCTAGTAGCTCAATAGTATATAGTACCCCTAGTTACAATAAAGGAAAGTTCTGATGAGGGCTTCAGAAATCATAAGCATATTAGATAATACATATGAGAATACCCAGAGTGAGAATAAAAAACAAGTATTAGGTCATTGAATTGACCATGATTTCTCTTGCACAAAGCTTCCTTATTCGGAATTATAGATTATAAAGATGTCTTGTATACTATATTGGGTTCTTCATACGAACTGTTTAGAACAGTAGAACAGATCTTTGTGTTATAGTTTTAAATAGTATGTAGCAAAGTATTGCAATGCGCTATTGGGTTTACTCAAAGTATTAATAGGAATAGATTAATCAATTGATTAATCAAGAGACTAATATTGGTTTGTTTTCATGAACTTAAAATAGTTTTTTTGGTTGTTTTTACACCTGCTAATTGAGATAATTGTTTCACTTGTACATTGTACCTTTGCACTGTGATCCACTCCACTTGAGAAAGGGGCGTGTCCCAGAAATATTGCACTGCACTTCTGCATTAAAAAATTTTGTATGGTCTAACCAGCAACAGCGTCTTGTGTGCCAGCATGTTTCTTTTCCTACATTAAATGAAGGTTGCTGTTGCCTCTATCGCAAAGCACTAAGTGATCTGCCTCTGTTGTCAGCACGGGTATGCGAGAGCTCTCCTTCCTACTTTAATCAAAGTATTGCCATGAGCTGAAAAAACTCATTTATTACACCTGTACTTTAAATACCTATTTTGAATCCTAGCCCAGACATGGTTGACTTGCAGTAAAAAGTCCAGCAAGGTCCATACAATCTGTTTATGCAACCACATTAATTTCAATAAAAAATAATCACAATAATAAGTTTTCAAAATTGTAGCAATTAAGTTTTTTAATGTATCAATAATAGGAAATAATGGTGTGGGAAATAAAGACATAATATTTCTGTAAAACCAGATACAAGCTAGACAGTAATAGCTGTCAGGTAACTTTTATTTTCCCTCTGTTTTTTTTTTTCATCCCAGTTCTACATTTATCCTAATGTTTACATCTTCGGTCTTGTGGCAAGCACTTAAGAAGACCCAATAAATTTTGCATGGCTTTGAAAGGCAATCAATAGCACTGCAGTCCCTTTAGAGAAAGCTAATTAGTTTTTTTTCATTGTCAATTGCATTGTTCTGGAATGCTGTGCTGTGATTTGCTGGCAATATGAAAAGCCTCCGAAGTTACACGGATAGGCCACAATAATTGGTCTGATATTTGAAACTTTAAATAAAACAAGTTCTGCAATTTTCGAGACCCTCTTATTTGTAACTCCCAGCATTCATAGCCACCCTGAGTTTTGTAACTCCCAGCATTCATAGCCACCCTGAGTTTACTTCATAGAGCTAGATGGTTCGAAATGCAATGCAAATAAAACATAATAATAACACTTTTTATGACAAAGGACGAGTTTGAAATCTAAAGGTGAACGCAGTAATGCCAACACAAAATATGCCTTGGCAATATGTGTATATAGGGAACCAGAATGCCAATTTACAACCAGTGCTTACACATATTTTTTATACAGTAAACTTAAATTGAATGGTAATATTGGTTTATATGCCAAGTTATTGCCAAGAAATGATATATTTTCTACAGGGCTGTTTAGCATTAACAAAAAATCGAAACATAAACTGCAGCTTCTTTTTAAACTAAGTAAAAGTCTAATGTTCTTGTCATCCTGAAGTTATATTGGGGCAACATATTTTGCAATACTTTATAGAACATTTGATCATGACTCCCAAACTAATCTCCCATTATCACATGCTCCCTAGCACATGCACCAGGGACAGATAATAATAAGGCGACAATTAGGGGGGTACTCACCGATGTTCTTATTTTTTTCTGCAATTCAATTTTTTTCTACCAAAAATTATGCATTTAAATAATACCTTATAAAACACAAATTGTCTATATTTATTATGCAAAATAAATTTGAAAATCTCAGTTTTTTCAGGTCATGTAGAAGTCAATGTCTTATTGTCTTAGGCAAAATATAAACAATTAATCCAATTTGAGTTTATAGTTTGAGGTTAAATATTAATTCAAGGTATTCATATTTTTTCATGGTTTTATTTGATCATGTTTCTTTTAATACATATTTTTTAAAATTGTGAAGTAGAAAAAAAACTCTTTATTCGGCAGCTTTCCAGTTTGCAATTTCAGTACTCTGGTTGCCAGGGTACAAATTACCCAAGCAACATGCATTGATATGAATAAGAGACTGGAATATGAATAGGAGAGGGCCTGAATAGGAAGATAAAAAGTAGCAATAACAATACATTTGTAGCCTTACTGATCATTTGCTTTTTAGATGGGGTCAGTGAAACCCCCATCAGAAAGCTGAAGACAAATTGAATAGTTGCTTAGAATTGGCCATTCTATAACATACGAAAATTTCTTCAGATATTTATATCTACACAGATTTTTCAGAAAAGGACAACAAATATTACTTTATAGCTGTAAAAGAAAAATGAAGATATGTTCTGCTATACTTTATATAATGTTCTAGCAAACAGAAATCACACCATGAGAAAACCTAGAGATTATGGTAGACTATCAATGCTAGAATACAGGGTAGGAAAAGGACATTGGAGGAATCTGGCGTAGAAACATTTTTGTTCATCTAGCGTTACCGAAAAAGTTGCAGAAAATATTTAATATTCTGTTATTTGGAACTTAGTGACTTACTTAAAATATGTTAAACTGCACCTACTTCCCTGGTGACGTGGCCGATGCTGGTGACAAAAAAATAATAGATATAAATCAAAATCAATGTATGTAAATCCATGAAATGCAAATAATAAGGTTGGGCTTATTTGTAAAGTTGTACTTGTAAAAGCCAATAATGGATACATGCTATACACCTGAGATAAGCTCAATAATAATATATTAAAAAGTCAGTGGGGGTCAGAGTGAATATATTTGCCCTGTGCCTGGTGCCTGGTTATATTTATAAAGCTGAATAAGAGTGGGCAAACAAATTTGCGAATTTGTTTTTCACATTGCGAATGTCTATAGGAGCTTTTTAAGTATGGCAAAAATCACAAATTGCGAACACTCTGCGCCACAACTTTGGTGGTGGAGAAAATATTTGCAAAACTGTTTCGCAAATTGCGAATTTAAGTTACTTTTAACGCTATTTTCGCTCAAAAAGTGCCTGTACTCACACAAAGACCCCTCTTGTTTGCGAGTTGTTTGTGAAAATTCATTCACAATGCGAATTCGCAAAACCCCGAAAGACGGGAAGAGTAGTGCAATATTGTAGCGTTCAGGAAAAAGCACGGGCAAAACTACCATTTGCGAACAATTATGCGCTGCGCGAACTTTATAAATGACCCCCATTGTGTGCCCAAATACACAAGCATGTTATTAAGTAAGGGTAATTTACCAGGACACAAGTATTTCATATTTTACTGGATACAGAAGTCATGTTTACAGAAATAGAATGAGGAAAAAATATATTTTCTCAATGTCTTTTTAATAAAAGGAAAGAAAGGTGATGTTTATTATTATTCTTCGTAAATGATTGGTTATTACCAGTGGTCATCACAATGATTTCATGTTGTATGTCTGTTCATGCCTATTGTAAAAGTGTCCAATTACAGTGATACAAGTAAATACATGGCTTTTGCAGGAACATACTATTGCTTGAGCTATGTATTTTAGAAATGGCACAAAACATAAGTATCAGTGCAATGAATAGGGCTTGTTCTGAACATGATTTTGTTTAGTATTTTAATTAAGAAATATCTATGGGTTTAATGTCTTGTATTATACTTAGCATTGCTAACATTCAAAGTGCTAACATATAGGGAGAAAAAATAAAAATATAGCGAGTGAAGCAATTTGACTGTTAGCGCTTTGAATACTAACTAGTGATGGGCGAATCTACCCAGTTTTGCTTCGCCGAAAAATTGGCGCGTTTTTGACGCGCGTTGCGTCGTTTTCATCGCGCTGCGTCGTTTTCGTTGCACGTCTTGTCATTTTCGTTGCGTCGTTTTCGTTGCGTCAAAAAAACGACGCGCGACTCGTTTTTTTTCAGCGAATTTTCGACAGGCGAAATTTCGCTGGCGTTTCGCGAATTTATTCGCCAGTGGCGAATCGCGGAAATTCGCCGCAAAATCGACCCTGGCAAATAAATTCGCCCATCACTAATACTAACATTAAAAGAGCTTAACTCATTATATTTTTCACTTATCTCCCTATATGTTCCTGGCTGTTGTGTTGGACTCCTTAGTAATGGGATTCTGGGGTTTTGTAACAGCAACTTATTGCAAATTCATGTTTGCTTACCTTGCCCTTGTAATTTCAGACTCATTGTATGCCTTAAAGGAATTGTTCAGTATAAAAGTAAAAACTGGGTAAACAGATAGGCTGTGCAAAATAAAACATGCTTTCAATATAGTTAGTTAGGCAAAAATGTAATGTATAGAGGCTGGAGTGACTGTAAGTCTAACATAACAGAACAGAACACTAATTCTTGCTTTTCAGCTCCTTTTTGTTTACACTGACTAGTTACCCTGGTTACCAGGCAGTAACCAATCAGTGACTTGAGGGAGGGCCACATTGGTTATAACTGTTGCTTTTGAATCTGAGCTGAATGCTGAGGATCAATTACAAACTCACTGAACAGTTATGTCCCATGTGGCCCCCCTTCAAGTCGCTGACTTACTCAGATTTAGAGAGCTGAAAAGCAGGAAGTTGTGTTGTATTCTGTTATGTTAGACATCCAGTCACTCCAGCCTTTATACATTACATTTCTGGCTAACTAACTATATTAGAAACATTTTTTATTTTGCACAGCCTACCTATTTACCCAGTTTTTATTTTTACCCTGAACTGTTCCTTTAAAGGGGAATTCAACCCCACTTGCGCTAATTCAGATTACCCAGATATAGCCCTGCCAGTTAGAGGCATATTGGGGAAAGATCTGCTCGCTTGCAGTGGATCTTTGCATCTATGGCCAGCTTTAGAGAACATATGGGGGCAGATTTACTATTGGATGAATTTCAAGCTAAAAAAAATTTGAAATTCGACCATCAAATTTTTGGAGGGGCCATTTTTTATTAAAAATGGACCCATTTCAATCGAATTCGAATCGTTTGAATCGTTCGATCGCATCATTAAAATCGAAACGATTTTAACGATTTTCAAAAAAAAATTTTAGAAAGTTTTTCAGGAAAGCTTCCAGGAGGTCCCCCATAAACTACAATGGCAATTCCGCAGCTTTAAGGTGGCAAATAGTCAAATTTAAATTTTTTTAAAAAGACAGTACTTTGAAATTTGAATTTCAATTTAATCGAATTTTGGCCTATTCAATAGTCGAAGTAGCCCAAAATTACTTCGAAATTTGAATTTTAAAAATCAGAATTGTATTCGAAAATTCACTTCGACCCTTAGTAAATGTGCCCCATAGGGTCTTAGCAATGGTAACCCATTGGAATGTACAATATTCAGTCAGATATTTCACTAATGTGTGAAATAAGCATACCATATATTATTGCTATTCTTAACAAGAATTTCTAAAGCGCTAGAATATCAGACTTGGGGGCAATGGCTGGTGGCACAGGTACAGACTTGGGGGGCAATGGTTGGTGGCACAGGTACAGACTTGGGGGCAATGGTTGGTGGCACAGGTACAGACTTGGGGGCAATGGCTGGTGGCACAGGTACAGACTTGGGGGGTCATGGCTGATGGCACAGGTACAGATTTGGGGGGCAATGCTGGTGGCACAGGTACAGAATTAGGGGGCAATGCTGGTGGCACAGGTAAAGATTTGGGGCAATATTTTGGCTTGCTGGCACAGGTACAGATTGGGAGCAATATTTTGGGTGCTGATGGAACTGGCACAGATTGGGGACAATATTTGGGCTGCAGGCTGACACAGGTACAGATTGGGAGCAATATTTTGGGTGCTACTGGCTTGCACAGGTACAGATTGGGAGCATTTTTTTGGGTGCTACTGGCTGGCACACGTACAGTTTGATTCATTAATTTGTTATAAGGTTTCTTTATTTAAGAAAAAGTGAATAGGTGGGAAATGGTCATACATAACGGGGGTGGGGCACTGATTGAACCCCTTGCCTAGGGTGCCAAACTACCTTGGCCCGGCCCTGGCTACAAGACACTCTAATTAGCCAGAAATAGTTTTACTAAAGGCATTATATTGAGTGCATGGGAGTCAAGACTCTTGAGGATGTGAGTATAAACTCAAATGGAATAAAGGACCTTTACCATGATCAAACAAGTCACTGTAGACTTTCCTTTAAAACGAACTGTAGCAAATCTGACAGTCTCACATTTGTTCCAACCGAGGTACCAATTTAGCAATGTGCAAATAGGACTCCTGCACCAATTAAAACTGCTCAATAATTTGTCAGGATTTTCATTTCTTTACATTCCAGAAGGGTTTAAACTGCAGCTATCCCACTGTGAAAAAGTGAAATGTTTTTCTGTAGATTTACCAAGTTCTCCCAATAGCAAAACCAACAGCAACTCTCATGCTTAAAAAATGTAAATGTGATTTGATTCCTATTAAAAGCATTTAACTTGCAAATCTGAGCATTGCTCTGCCTGGCATCTCCAGTCTCAGTTTTGCATTCTGATTAGCCTCAGGCTGTGATGCCTCTGATGAATTAGTAATAGATGTAAGAGGAAGTCATAAATAAAGGTTAATAATAATGGTGAAAGTCAACTTTGCTGTAGCTCTTTCAGTGCCAGGCTTTCTTTGGTATTTGGATTTTATGCTGCATTGCCTTTTATATTGAAATACATATATATTCCATTTTACTAAATTGTATTCTGGGATTAGCAGGAAATGTTTAGCACAGTAATATTTGAGCAAGCTTTTCTTACTCTATTTGGTTTTATATTCAGTTTAGGCTTACAAAATCAAATGTTTAACTAAGGACATGGAAACAAAAAGTGTGTTCTGCCAATGTAATTCCTTATAGATGCACTCCTGAATAAAACATTAGATAAAGGCAAGGTGAAAGGCGATGAAAGTAAAACCAATATATTGGTAGGGTAAATAGAAAATGTATTTTCTATGTAATTACTATACAGTCTGTCAGCACTTTCAAGTGCTCTTTGTTGTAGGCCCTAAGTTTTCAGTGTTATTCAAATGCAACTGACCATTCATACTGTATCCTCATCTGATAACACATTCCTACTGAGCCTATGTGTACCATGACACATATTTAATTTTACACTTTAAGCCAAAAACGTGCAACATTTGACATATAAATAACATCCTATTTACAGTATAACGTTGATATGCTTAAAAAACTGCTTGATTCCTTTAAAGTAGATAAACTCAATGTGCAATCATATTTCAAAATGATGCCAGAATTAATATAATGATATACAATGGGAATAAAAAGTAGCTAGTGAGTTTTTATACAATTGAACTAACTATGGCTATTTCCGTGCAAGTTTTCAATAGAAGTCTAACATTTTAAAGCTTTTTTACACAGGAAACAAAAGTGGTGCTGGAAATATTGCTGCCTCTAGTCCCCAAATGCACACTGCTGGATCTGAATGTACAAGACACTGTTGCCAGGTTTGTTAGGCATAGGATTTTGGCTATTAGTACTAGAGCTTTGACATTCCAGATACTGTAGCTCATGGCAGCAGTTAAACACTTGGCATATTATTTTATAAACAGGGTTGACCTACCAAATGCTGATGTTAAATATTCATCTGACTTAATGAAATAAATTAGGTAATTGTTGCCTTGCCAGTAGGTGTTACTGTACTGGGCTGGGGTGGACGGGGCTCAGGGGGCCCCAAAAAATTGTGTTGTATTGTACCCCATGATTACGAATGGCGGCCCTGTTACTGTATCATTATTTTATTTATCAAAACACCCCTTTCTGATGATAGTTTTAAGAACCAATATCCCCTGTCTCTTGGGAGAAAATGGTGCCTTCCAGAGTACTACAGGACATGAAGTGGAGTTATACTTCCTTTTGGGGACCTTCAAGGAACTTCTATAGCCTTTGAGAGTGAATCAAGCACTCATGTGCATGTTGATTAAGACCCCCAGGAAAATCCTCTCTTAGTGCCAATCAGGGAAGAGAGCAGCCCAAGATTCCAACAGGAGGTTAGTGGCTTAGTACCATTGTTGTACACAGATAGACACCTGGCAGCCCAGCATTGAGTTGTCAGTGATAAGGTGGAGGTTTCTTTATAGAGGCGATCTCTACAGACCTGGTTGGGTGAGACGATAGAACAGTGGTCCCCAACCAGTGGCTCGTGAGCAACATGTTTCTCTCCGACCCTTTGGATGTTGCTCCCCGTTGCCTAAAAGCAGGTGTTTATTTTTTAATTACTGGTTTGTAGACAGGGTTTGGTTGCATAAAAAACAGGGGCACTACTAAAATAAGCCTCCTGTAGGCTGACAGTCCATATAAGGGCTACCAAATGTCCAATACTTATTCAACAGTCCTAGGAACATTTTTCATGCTTGTGTTGCTCCCCAATTCCTTCCTTACATCTGAATGTTGCTCATGGGTAAAAAAGGTTGGGGACCCCTGCCAAAGAACATTGCTCATAGTCTTTGTTAATATATTTGTTAAAGGTTATATTGATTTATATCCTGTGGTTCTAGAATCCATTTTGCTTGATTGCTTATATTGTTGACTATTGTATTAGTAAAACACCTTGGTTACTGCATTCCATTGTTACATTAAATAAATATACATTCCTGAGTCACAGATTTTGACCATTTTACACCACATTTTGTTATTTTTCTATAACTACCAGCAGAGATCCCAGTCCTGACTGAAAGTTCCTAATGTGGCTGTGCTGTACCCTGGCCTGGCATATTTAGCATTATAGTGCTACAATTTGCTAAAACCAGACAACATGTACTGTACCTTATGCTCACCCTAAGGAATTCATATAAAATCTCAGATAAATACTGTATGCCTACTTGGAAATGTGATGATATGTGTTCAAGTGTGCTGTCCATCAGGAATAATCCCATTTATTATCTGCATTCTGCTTTGTCCACCACCTTACCAGATGAGTTTGTTCCTAAATAAAGGAGTCAGGATATTTTATTGAAAGCATGGCATGGTCCTTATTTCACAACAGGAACCAATTACTTAGAGTACATCTCCAACTCTCTTATTAGAGAAGCACCTTTAGCAAACCCTCCCAGGTATTTCACAATTATATTGACAAGGAGGGAGTGACCAAACTTCTCATTATTCTGCCGTGCCTTTGTAACAATGTTTCCGATCACACCTTATAAATTTCTTTTAATTACAATCTCCAGTTACAAAGTCCATTAGTAGGCACGAAACATTATTACTCAGGTTTGTTTAAAGTCAATTTTGATCTACACGCTGTCTAATACAATAGCTGTATTACACAGATGCCAATACACAAAAGTAAGATTCCTATTCTAAAATCTGTGCCACTTGGACAGAATATTGTAGATGCTTATTTAGATATGTTTTTATGCTTATGCTGTTTTGCTTGTCAGACTAAAGTTCTTTTCATGTGGTGTTTGTCCCCTACCCTAACCATTTGCTTCCTGTCCAGTTCCAGGAGCTATAAGAGATTTTTTTTACATACTTCCAGTCAGGACACTGTGCCAATGAGGCAATTTGAGAAACTAGCCTCAGACGCGTCAGTGCTCCACAAGTTACCTGGAACGGCAAAAATTCACTCCTGGTAATTTTAGGAGCCAAATTTCCAGTTTTCAAACCACAAATTTTGGAGAATGCAGTTGTACTCTCTGCAATAGTGATGTGGATCCCCCTGGACCCCTTCTGGCACCAAAAAGGTGAGCATGCAGGGGCTGCAGAATGAAAGCCCCCTCAGGGCAGCAATGGGGGTCAAGATTTCTCTTGCTTCCAGTTCTGTTCTGAACCAGTATCTAACCAATGATAAACAGTAATCTATAGCAATTATCCCCAACCAATGACTTATGAGCAACACGCTGTTCAGCACTCCATTGATGTTGCTTGAAGGATGTCAAAGTAAGTGCCCATTTTAAAATTCCTGGCTTCAAGGTGAATTTTGACGGCATGCAGACATAAGTTTATTCCAAACAGAACTTCTTGCAGGCAAGGAGTACACATGGGACTATCACAGTCCTTCTTTGGGATCACAAAAGCACTTTTCTTGTGTGGCTCAGCAAAAGTTTTTACATTTGAGTGTTGCACACGGGCGTTTTTACCTGCGCTCCCTGTGTAAGAGCCCTAAGTCATGTAACTGATTAATACACAACTGTATCATTCATGCCCACATCACCTGTTTGGGTACTTTCAAAAGACTGCAAATGCCTAATTAGTGAAGCAGAGAACTCAAGCTATGAAAAATGCCTTTTAAATTACAGATATTTTTAAATCTATATCTTAGGGCAGAAGCAGGGCAGTTTGAGAGTCTCTAATTCATTTTGAATGGACCACTTGTGTTTAAACCAGAAATATAGCCTTTGATACCCTTGAGCAAAGCACTTTATACTGTTGGCCTCAAGTAAGTAAGAAGTTCTTGTTAACACCAAGAAGCATTCTGCTTCCTAGACAGTGAAGTATTAAACAAAATACAAGGAGCACTATTCAGGCATACAAAAATTGTTCTTGATCCACTGCCAGATATAATGAATTCCTCCACTCAGCTGTGCAGATCCGCATAGCTGAACCTCAAGGTGCACAGATAAAGCAGCATATGCAAACTGTAATTACAATTCCCTCTTTAAATCTTCATAATGAGTATGGACAGCAGGGATGTACAGAATTACTTTTAACCTTTTCCATACCACAAAAATTGAAGTAATGATTTGCAGATTTCTTGTCACTGTTGGCATTGGCAATAAAGCAGATGTGTTAAAGCTGCAAATTCATCTTGTATGGTGACCTTGAATGAAATAATTATAGACTGAATTTTTTCATAAATATGTTATACATGTATTGTATAAAATATTCTGTGGAATTATGTGGTGAAAACATATGAAATCAAAGCTTTTTGCACTTATGCTAACACATTAAACATTAAAATGTTAGACAAGATGTGACATGATTGAGCAATTACTCTTTATGTTCCATACCAGACAAGGCTAGAATGGAATATTTAGCATGTTGAATCATTTGTGTGGTAAGAGCCAGCCATGTTTAGTCTGTGAATATCATAAATAATATAACAGACAATAAGAATAATTTGATGTGTGTTTCCCAAAGGATGCTATTTGGGATGACATGTATGACCACAGAAGGCACATAATCTTTCTTCATCATGTTCAGGAAAATCCAGTACATGTATTATTGTTTTGTACTCAGGGACACCCTCAGGGGGGCACAGGAGGTACTACTGTACCAGACAGGGCTGCACTTTTCTAAATAGCCCTCCCCCCCATTACAGCGACAAAGCCATGTCTCCTCTTCAAAGTCTCAAATAGCCAAAGTCCCTAAGAGCTGAAAAGCCGAGGTCCCGAAGAGCCAAAGCCTAGAACAGTCGAAGTCCCAAGCAGACTCATTATTTTAATACTTTATAGGCCCCTTCCACCAATGCTTTATTAACTTATTTTCATGTGAATTAATGAATCATAGATAGCCCATGTTGTTTTGAATTATGTGCACCCGGTGCAACAGGTTGGGAAGGAAGCTCTCCCACACAGAGATAGAGTGCTCACCTGTTATTCAATTAACCTTTTCAGGTGTCAGGTGCTAAACAGAATATATACGATCTCCTGCTCGGGTCAGAATAATCAATAACAAAGTCCAAAAGCCCTGTAGCACACTGTACATTTTAGTCAATGAAGAAAGTAATTTTATTGGCTAAAATTGGGCGAATTTCCTTTTCCCTGTCTGCCCCTACCCTTAGGGTAAACATTCTAAACAGGTTATAAATAGTGTAAAAGCATAGAATAGTCACTTTAGATGTAGACGATTAGGTATAAAAGGCTGAATGGAGCATGTCACTTTACTAACCACGACAAGGTGAATAGAGAGTAAGTTTGTCTAGAGTCTAGTGTGAAATGGCCCAATAAAGATTACATAGTTACATAGTTACACAAAGTCCATCAAGTTCAACCCCTCCAAATTAAAACCCAGCATACAAACACACACACACATACACACACACCTCCACTCTTTCACACAAACCATATATGCCCATAGCTATACTAACTGTAGAGTTTATTATCACTATAGCCTTTGATATTATGTCTGTTCAAAAAATCATCCAAGCCCCTCTTAAAAGGATCAACAGAATGATCCATCACAACATCACCCGGCAGTGCATTCCACCACCTCACTGTCCTCACTGTGAAGAACCACCTACGCTGCTTCAAATGAAAGTCCTTTTCTTCTAGTCTGTAGGGGTGGCCTCTGGTGCGGTGATACTCTTTATGGGTAAAAAGGTCAGCTGATATTTGTCTATAATGTCCTCTAATGTATTTGTAAAGTGTAATCATTTCCCCTTGCAAGGGCCTTTTTTCCAGAGAAAACAACCCCAACCTGGCCTACCCTCATAATTTAAGTCTTCCATCCCTCTAACCAGTTTAGTTGCACGTCTCTGCAACTCATTTACATCCCTCCTAAGGACTGGAGTCCAAAACTGCACTGCATACTCCAGATGAGGTCTTACTAGGGATCTATAAAGAGGCATAATTATGTTTTCATCCCTTGAGTTTATGCCCTTTTTTATGCAAGACATAAATAGACCTTTAGTTGGTTAATGTAAAAAACTTCATAGAGCCTAACAAGTGGAAAGGATAGTTTTTTTTCTGTGAGTAATAGCACAATTAAAAATGACTGTATGAAGTGAGCAACCAAGGCTCATAAGAGGATTCATAATTGGGGTAGTAAATATAATTACAGGTAGATGGTAAACCACTTGAGGATAAATATATCTATGTATTATATTAAAAAGGCACCCCTGAGAACCAATGCTACCCAAAAATCATTTGTTTGGATTGAGTGACAGAAAGATCTCAGTTAAAACAGTCAAAATAGCAGTGGGAAGCAGAACTGAAGCCCAGACCACATTGAGCATGTGCATGGCCTTGGTCTTGCAAAGATGTATAACAAAAGTATAACAAAGTTACAAAATGATGACCCCCTGTGGCCAACTTTGAAAGCATAATCGTTTGTTTTATTTGCCTTCTGGTGCAGTAAGTTCATGTTTGTGTTTAGTATACAAAATGCAGCATTTCTAGCAATATTCTATTTTAGACTGTAGTTCCCCTTTAAGTGGAGCTATAGCAAAAACATACATTTTATATAAGCTTCATCATCTTTTAGAAAATAAATTTTCTAAATATATTAAATTAAAAAATATTACCCATTTTTGTATTAATTGAGATACTCTTCACTATCTCCCTCTCAGCATCTATCTCTATTGTTTCTTCATGTAGGAGTCTGATTTTCATTGACAGCTAGGTCTAATGTAGCTTTGGTGGGGGGGGGGCACCTTTGGCCAAGAAGATGTATTAGAGCTCACTCTTTTAAAAACAGAAGTCTTGTCTCTCTATATGCCGGATTTGTGCCAAAATCTGTATTTTGTTAGATTTTGTTTGAGCTGGAATGTGTTATTTTAGTTAGCTCTAAAGCTGGCCATAGACAGATATACCTGCAATATCGGACGAACAATCGTGCGTCCCAATCTCCCGACCTGCCACTAACCTTTCAGATTAAATAAAATAGTAAAAGAACAGATGAGACAATGTTTCTGCCATGACAGAAATAGTACTTAAGTTATGTCTAACAAAGCTGGTGACAGTCTCCCACTGATATCGGCAGATCAGCAATACATGCAGAGATATCATTGGCAACAAACAGAAATTTTCTTCTAACCTGTCCGATCAACTGAATGACCGATAACCATCGCATGAATAATGTCAGGACAAGGGTAAGGGATCCCCCTATAAATACATTTGATCAATCAAAATCTGACACCCATCTGAAGTATAGTGAAGATAAATTTGATTATTTCAGAAATGTTACAGAATTTTTAATTGATTATATTTAGAATCTTTCTTATTTCAGTATAATCAAGCATGTATTTACTTTTCATTCTTCGCAAAAGTTCCCCTTTAAGGAACAAATTCTAGTTTTCCTGCCTGTGGAACACTGTTTGCTTCTTATACTCAAATACACTTGGGGGCAAATTTACAAAATTCGCATGTATTCACATGAAGGATTCGAATATCTGATCGAATTTTCAAAAAGATTTGAATTCGAATTTCTAATATGCAAATTAGGCAAATTCGACCATCGAATATTCGAATTCGAATGATTCGAATATTCAAATTTAATTTTATTTGAATATAAGAAAATTCAATAGTCGAAATTTGATTGATCGAATCACGCTGAAAAAATTCGAATTCGAAATTCCCCCACTATTCCCTGGTCAAATTTCGAATTTTTTTGCCATTCAAGATTCGACCCTTAGTAAATCTGCCCCTTACTCTTCAGATGGGGATGGGAGCCCTACAGGGCTCTCCAGGCAATAATGTTTTGGCTCTCCACATTTAGAAAAGACTTGACCCGTGGCCTGTGGGGTCAGGAAGAAAGGGGGCATGCCATGACATCCAAAAGGGCGTGCCATGACAGCAAAAGGGGAGGAGCCATAACGTGCAATTTGCCAAAAATTACAGTTTTGATCAGATTGGGGGCAGGCCATGGGGTATTACAGATTTACCGGCAGCTACATTGCCAGTAAATTTGTAATACTAGCCCTGGCCTTGGCAGGTGTTTTACAGGCTGTTAGTTCCCCTACTTAATCAGTCTCAGTGGAACTTGGCTTTTACTATTGAGTGTTGCTGTTAAGCTGACCATAGACACAAAGATCTACCTGCAACTATAGACGAACTATAGAACGTACTCATCTCCCAACCTTTTCAAGAAAAGGTGGCAACCGTAGGCACGACAAATGTCAGGACATTTCACACATGGTCCGAAAATCATACAAATCGAGGATACATATGATGAAATCTTTGCGTCTATGGCCAGCTTTAGATCTACCAAGGAGCTGTTATCTTATGTTTGGGAGCTGCTAGCTGTTTACCTTCCTATTGTTCTTTTGTTAGACTGCTGGGGGAGGGGGGAAGGGAGGGGGTGATATCACTGCAACTTGCAATATAGGAGTAACAGAGCACAAGTCACATGACTGGGGGCAGTTGAGAAACTGACAATATGTCAAGCCGCATGTCAGATTTTACAACTGAATATAAAAAGAACTCTGTTTGCTCTTTTGAAAAATGGATTTCAGTGTAGAATTCTGCTGCAGCAGCACTATTAACTGAAAAAACATGTTTTACCATGACAGTATGCCTTTAAGGCAGTCATTACTTATTCAAAGCATTGTGCTGTGTTGTATGTTTTCTAGCAGGAAGCAACACCTACTCCTACTTTATCAATGAAGCATCTGCCTTTATTTGTTGATAAGTGTGACACAATCCTTGAGGACTACAACTGTGCTATTCAGTGTGATAGGTGATATATCTGGCACTGAAAGTGACATTTTTATAAAATGTTCTTTTTTTTACTTTGATGCTAGAAGCATTAGGGGCAGTTTTTAGATATGAGGCCTCCACCCAGCTCCCCAATATTGTTGGAAGACAAGGTTGCACCTGCAAAAGAAGCAAGCTACAATAAAGGGAAAATGTATCTGTTTTACATAGCTAATCAGGTTAGTACAACAGGTATTTGTCACAGCAAAGTGGCCAGCTTTGGCCTTAATAGTTATTATTTTTCATAAAGAGACAATATTCTGCAGCTCTTTACAATGATTGTACATCATTTAAATTAGTCCTGCCTCCGTGGAATTTATAGCCTATCATATTCACTCAGGCTCGGGCTCATTTATAAACACTTTGCAAATTTGTTCCTGGGCAGTAACCCATGGCAACCAATAAGATGATTGCTTTCAGTGTTCATCCTGCAGCTCCACTATTTAAGTTGCAACAACTAAGCTGCCTGTCCCTTTTTTATTTATACACATCCATACTAACGACATGTACACTTTCAAAAAAAATCTTCATCATAAGTGATTTACCATCTTCCTATGGCACTGAAAAATGACTCAGGTATCACCAGTACCACCTACTTTAAACGTTTTGTGGTTGACTCTGCCAAATACGCTAATAACATATAATTATTTCTGATTAATGTTGCAAAAACAAACAAGCAACCCAGGCATTATAGTCATTAATATATTCTTTAAAATGTTACCAAAAGAAAGTAGTATGGTACCATCTTGTGGCAGCACAAAACATTGCTACACAGGATATACTGTGACTCACTTAGAGGACCTCCATCCAAATGGTATTCTATGCTGTGAAAGAATTTATCATTCTTATCTACTTTTCAATATGCATTCATTAAAAATATCCAAAGGCTTTATTTAAAATACTTTAAAATGTAATTGCTTTTAAAAGCAGACAAACGCAAAATGTATTGGAAAACTATACCCCCTGAACAATGTAGGTCTCTATAAAAAGATATTGCATAAAACAGCTCATATGTAAAGCGCTGCTTCATGTAAATAAACCATTTTCACAATAATATACTTTTTAAGTAGAATGTGCCATTAGGTAATCATAAATAGAAAAATGCTGTTTTAAAAAGTATGGGCCATCCCCTGGGTTTCTAGGATTCTCAGTGCACACAAACAAACCATACATTTTGGGTCACGTGAGCCAATTAACAGACAGAGTTCTGTCTTTTGCTTCCACACTTCTGTCAGGGGGTCTAGAGGCTCCCAGCAGGGAGAAGTGAGAATCAAGGAGGAAGCTGAAGGGTTAAAGAACAAAGTACAGGCATTGTTCAAGCAATAATCAAGGTCAAATCCAGGCAAAGGGTCAAAGGCAGGCAGCAGGTACAAGGTTAGGTTCAGGCAGGTGTCAAAGTCCAGGAATCCATAGCAGAAGTTTAATAGAGCACCCAGGAATGTATATAATAAAACCTATATTCGGGCATTGAACCCGGGTCTCTGGCGTCCTTGTATATTTGAATTCGGTGCCAAAACAAGCTCAGTGACATCACCACGCCAGCGTTGCTCCCAGTGCTGCCACGTGGGTAGTGGCGCCAGCATGGTGAAACAACAAACACCGCCGGGAGCTCCTGGTAAAGGTTTGGGCGGTGTTAGTGACAGCTTCTTCCTGTTACAGTTAGAGCTGCAGTATTTCTGGTCAGGTGATCTCTGAGGCAGCACACAGACCATCAACAAATGGTGGTTCAAGGCAAGAGATGTAAAAGGGCAATATTTACTTATAATAGATATTCCAGTTTAGTAAGATTCTTTAATATGCCATTCAATTTGATACAAACTATCTATTGCTCAAGTATTCATTATTGAAGTATAGTTTATTTTACCTGCAATTAAGTTTACACATAACTTAAAACTTTTATTGCAAAGTTGCTTAGAATCCAGATTTCTGTATGCCAAAAACCCATTACTAACCAGAAATTCAATATTTTGCTTTCAAGCTTGGGGACTGCACATAAAATTATGCTAACTATTATAAAACTTGTTTTCAATCTAAACAATGGCATTTGCATTAGTAAATAAATGTAAAGCCAGTTGTGATATAGTTATGCAAAGTTTGCAATCACATAGTAACATAGTAACATAGTAAGTTAGGCTGAAAAAAGACTCGCGTCCATCAAG
>CM044432.1:140461245-140495448 GCA_024363595.1 Xenopus borealis | reverse complement strand
GCAAAGAGCCTGTAGCCGACTGAGAAATCAGCCCAGTTCTCCAAAAACCCAAAACCCATCCAGAAATATGTTAGGCACAACCCTCTGTCGTATTAAACCATGAACTGCTTCTATTCCTATCCCTACATGGGTCACATGGTGCTGGTTAAGAAAAATCTGAGACCAGAGCAATTGTCTGGGGGAAAGGTTGTCAACTTAATCCCCTGGTCAATGCTTTGCCTATTAGGACCCTCCTAGTGTATTACCCATTCCTTTGCCTTTAATCCTTTGCAGAAACATGAATTAACTTAAGCTATTAAACATTGTGGTGGCAGTTTAGATTTCCATACACTGCTACAGCAAATGCTTACATCAATTAAAATGACATTGTGAGTGTTAACAACCATCTCTTTCTTCCCTTCTTTGTGCAGTTTTTTTACAATATCTAATTTTGTCAAAGCTGGCAAGCTGCAATATCCTTTAGATGGAAGTGCTATGCTACCTTATAGGAGATCACAAAAACCAGTTTAAGAGTGTAGACATTGCATCAGTGGATCCATCCAATTTTGGCTGGAAAAATATTGTTCAGGAATTTATCAAGTAAGAATATGTTAGGAGGAAATCATTCTTCCTCCCTATTACTACACTTTGATCAGGCAACATGCAAAGTGCAGAAAATGTGTGCAACTTTACAAGTTGCCCCTTTGCTTGTACCCTGAAGCAAAACTTTTTGTACTTCTACAATGAAGCACAAATAATTACCCATCTCAGCTTTGCATCAAGAGGGAGCTGTAGATGGACATCCCCAAAACATCCCTAGTTGATCGTAGTGCCTTAAAGGGAACCTGTCACCCAAACATAAAAAAAAAATGAAACAAAAGTAACTTCCAAACCCAAATTCTTTTTTTCATTAAAACATCCATACCTATTATAAACTCAGTTAAAAATCTCACATCAATCATGTATTGACCGCCCATCATCTACAGCTTAGTTATAGAGACAGGGAAGAGAAAAGTACTTCTTATTTCCATTCTCCAAGTCTTAGATATCACTGCACAGGTGTGGGCTCACAACGGAGGGGGGGGAGTGCAGGAGGTTGATAGGGACCATGCGGCCTAGGGGAGTTGGCCTGAGGAATCCGGCCCTGACTGCACTGCCCTCATTCCTCCTCCATACATCAAATTATGAAGTCAGTGCATGGACATGGTCATCAGGTGCCCTATTCTGAAGCATAAACAAGATTTTGGCTTGAAGCAAAGGTTATCTTTATAACAGTGTCCACAAGATGGTGCCTGCTGCTTGATGTTAATACAAATTGAAAGACTAACAAGATTTAAATAATGTTTATAGTGTATGCTCAGGGTTGCCTAATGTCACAGGGGGAGAGGCTGTGATGTCGAGGAGAGGCTGTGATGGAGTAGATGGGCAGGGTATTGCCATTGAGGGGAATGGAGCAATCATTGTGTCACTCTAGGGGAATACTGCCCGGTTTTCCTAATTTGGAAAACTAGTCAGGTAGTTTTGACCAGGACAGCCCTTCAGAAAACTGGAATGTCCAGGTCAAAACCAGGTGGGAGGTAACCCTCGAATTACACCATGAAATTTGGAATTATTTAATAGGGTTACTAAGATTCTGTCATGGGAAAACTTTTTTTTTTTCAAAATGTTAGTAGTGCTGGTTCAAAAAGCAAAAAGATTTTTTATATTTAATTTTGAAATCTGACATGGAGCTAGACATACTGTCTGTTTCCCAGATGCCCCTAGTCATGTGACCCAAGCTCTAATAAACGCTAGTCACTCTTTACTGCTGCACTGCAAGTTGAAGGGATGTCACCCCCTTACCTCCCACCAGCAGCCTAACAATATAACTATGGGAAGGTAAACAGATAACAGCTCCTAATAAAGGAGAATAGCATTTAATAAAATTCCATGTCCCACTGTGACTCCTTCAGTTACAGTGAGTTGGAGAAACAACAGCATGCCTGAAGTGCCGGCTGGTTCTGAAAGCACAGGGTTTGGGCAAAATGACCTGAGATAGCTTCCTACACACTAATATTACAACTATACAATTTTATATGCTAGAGCTGGAGTGATTATTTACAGTTTAAAAATGTAATTTAGAAATAAAAATAACACCATAAAAATCATGACAGTATCCCTTTAAACTGAATTTGCTTACTTTTTTTCCTTACAATTAAATACTGAGTGACTAGTCAATAATTTGTATAGAGCAGCTCAAGGTTCAGAAATTTGTCTAGCCAACATCAAGAGGCAATTCACAGGTGTCAATTTCAAGTGGTGGAGACAGCTTAATACATGCTGGCAGTACTACTAATTCATGCTGATGGCAAGCACTTATTTTTGAGTCAATTTCTCAGACCTTGTAGAAATCATGAACTCTGAAATAAACAGTTCTTTCTTCCCCAAAGCGGGTTCTTGTCTGGTCCAAGATAATTTCCAAGGATCTGGTGGTGTCAATATCAAGGGAAAGATCTTAAGGCTAACTACAAATGTAGTGCTTGTTGCACTCTTCAGCTTATTTCTCTCAATGCAGTGTTTATCCCAAATTCCAGTGAAATTGCGGGCAAGCACTAAGAGGCCTAGTGACTAAAATTGTCATTTTAAAATTTGACCAAACACCCAAACCTGAATCCCCTTAATTTACCAATAATTATTCTCGTAAAAATCCATGCAACAAAATCTAATGACAATTCGAATCATGCAACTTTTTTTAATAAAACTCGACTTTATCAAATTGTTGCACAGAAACTCGTATTTATTGGATTATTGAACAAAAATGAGTGCAAACATCCTAAAACTATTGAGAATCCTAAAGGTAAGTTCCAATTGTTTTTCCATTCCAGGGCTAGATAGCATCCACCCCTGGGTTCTAAGAGAGCTTTGTTAGGTTTTAGACTGGCCTCTGTTTCAGATATTCTTAGATTCACTTTCTTCTGGTATGGTACTTATGGATTGGAGGAAAGCTGATGTATTTCCAATATTCAAAAAGAGATTATGATCTCAGCCTGGCAGTTATAGGCCAGTAAGTCTGACAACTGTGGTGGGGAAATTATTTGAAGGCTTGTTAAGGGATCAAATTCAAAATATCGTCCTAGTGAATGGGATTATGAGCAGCAATCAGCATGGCTTTGTAAAGGACTGTTAATGTCAGACAAATCTGATTGCTTTTTATGATGAGATAAGTAAGATGCTGGACAGTGGGGGAGCAGTATACGTGAGCTATTTGGATTTTGCCAAAGCAGTTGATACAGTGCCCCTCAAACGACTGCTTTCTAAACTAAGGTCTTGTAATAACCGGCACCTTACCGGTGCGGCGGGGATGCCCGCCGCGCCACCATCGGCAGGGACGCCTGCCGCACCTCTCCTCCATGCCGGCTTCCTCTAGTGCGCCCACGCCACGCTCTCGCCGTATTTAAAGGCGCGCTGACGCATGACGTCAGCGCGCAATGGCGCCAAATTTGAAATATTTAAAGGGGCATCTGGCCATTTATTGTTGCCCGTGATAGGTTCTTGTTCCTGGTGCCTTGTACTTGTGCTGTAAAGCTTCTGATCTGCTTGATACCTGTGTTTGACCCTGCCTGGCTGTTTTGACTACTCTGATCTCTGGAACCTGACCCTTGCCTGAACCCGACCTTGATTTTGCTTAACCCTCCTGATTGACATTCTGGTTTGACCCCTGCCTGTTATTGACTCTGATTCTGCCTAATCCTACCTGATTGATTACCTGGTTTGACCCTTGCCTGCCTGACGATCCTTGTTATCCGCCCGCCTCGACCCAGCCTGCCTGACTACGAACTTGCCTACTCCTACTTGTACCGTGACCATCGGCCTTAAAAAACTCTAGGTACAGTCGTGCCCCACTGCTGGCCATAACTCCTGTCCTGCACCTCTCGTTTAAGTCCAGGTGGCATCTGAGTAGCTGAGGGCTCCTTCCGAAGCCAAAGGCGGTCACACTACTGGTGAAGCACGAGCCGAGACCAGGGTGCTTGGCACTTGTTCTGGTATTTGGGTGCCGACCGTGACAGGTCTGATGGGCTTAATGAAGTCAGTTGAACATGGTTAGGAAACTGGCTACAGGATCGGGTACAGAGGGTGGTTGTTAATGGTACTTCTGTACTTGGAGTAAGGTTCTTAGTGGGGTCCCTCAGGGTTCGGTGTTGGGTCCACTTTTATTTATCTTGTTCATTAATGACTTAAGGGAGGGTATTGTAAGTAATGTATCAGTGTTTGCAGATTACACTAAACTATGCAGCCAAATTCTATCCAGGATGCAGCATCCTTGCAACAGGATCTTGAAAAACTGGCAATCTGGGCAGCTCAGTGGCAGATGAGATTCAGTGTTGATAAATGTAAAGTCATGCTAATGGGATGTAAAAATATCCAGGCTTCTTATACCCTTAATGGGAATGGCAAATCCATAATGGGAAAGGACCTTGGAGTCCTTGTAGATAATGAACTTGGCTGCAACAAGTAATGCCAGTCAGCAGCATCAAGGCCAAATATGGTCTTGAGCTGTATTGAAAGGGGCATAGATTCACTGGAGGAGGTTATTCTTCTACTTTATAGAGCACTGGTAAGGCCCCATCTAGAATGTGCTGTACAGTTTCGGTCTCCAGTGCTCAAACAGGACATTTCTGAATTAGAAAAGGTGCAGAGAAGGACAAATAATCTGGTATAATGTATGGAAAATCTTAGCTATGAGGAAAGACTGGTCAAGTTGATGTTCACATTGGAGAAGAGGCTCTTAAGGGGTGATATGATAACTATGTACAAATAAATAAGAGGATCATATAATAATCTCTAAAATGTCTTATTTACCAGTAGGTCTTTCCATCTGACAGGAGGGTTCTGTCTAAATATTCGGAAGGGTTTTTTTTTACAGTGAGAGCTGTGAAGATGTGGAATTCTCTCCCTGAATCAGTTGTACAAGCTGATACATAGATAGCTGTAAAAATGGGTTGGATTTTGTTTAGCATGGGAGGGGATACAGGGTTATGGAAGATAGCTCATAGTACAAGTTGATCCAGGGACTAGACAGATTGCCATCTTGGAATTTAAAAAGGGATTTTCCCTCTCTGAGGCAAATTGGAGAGGCTTCAGATGTTTGGGTTTTTTTTTTTTTCTCTGGATCAGCTAGCAGTAAGGCAGGAAATATATGGACTTAAAAGGTTGACTTGATGGATGTGTGCCTTTTTTCAACCAAACTTACAAAGTTACTATGTCAAAGGGACCCTCTTTCATTGATTTCTACGAGATTTCAACAGGTTATTACTGGAGTATTTTGGGATTCAAATTTTAAGCAGCTTCAGAACATAATAAATCTCAAAAAAATACTTGCACTTATACTTACGCTTGCATATATTACAAGGAGTACCGATGCACCTGTCCAGCCTGCTGGTCATTCAGACATGCAAGTTAGGGAGTGGAAAAAGATTAGGGATGGCGCAAACTGTTTGCCGGCGTCGCGCGACGTTCGCCAATTTGGGTTCGCCTTAGTTGGCGCTTTTTTTTTGCCATTTCTCCCCCAGACCAGCAGATACATGGCAGCCAATCAGTAAGCTCTCCCTCCTGGACCACCCCCACACCCCCTGGACCACTCCCCTTCCCTATAAAAACCGAAGCCCTGCAGCGTTTTTTCATTCTGCCTGTGTGTGCTTGGAAGAGATAGTGTAGGGAGAGAGCTGTTAGTGATTTCAGGGACAGTGGATAGTAAGTTTGCTTGCTAGTAATCTACTGTTCTTCAAACAACTGCCATCTAGCTGTGTGAGCTTGTTCACATTCTGTCTAAATATCCATAATATTACCCTCTCCAGAAAAAGCACCTGAGTGACTTTTTTCAAGCAGCCATAATATATTTTACGTAATCCGTATCCACCGCTGTAGTAGTGTATACGTTGACCTTGTAGGCATTATTTGCCCTGTAGGCATTTTTTGCCCAGTGTGTTCTTCAAACAACTGCCAACTAGCTGTGTGAGCTTGTTCACATTCTGTCTAAATATCAATAATATTACAGTGTCCACAACCACCACCTGAGTGACTTTTTTCCCTTTACAGCACAAAACGCAGTGCTGTGTCAACAATGGATTTTTCAGATACATTTTTGCCCTTGATCCCCCTCTGGCATGCCACTGTCCAGGTCGTTGCACCCTTTAAACAACTTTAAAATCATTTTTCTGGCCAGAAATGTCTTTTTTAGCTGTTAAAGTTCGCCTTCCCATTGAAGTCTATGGGGTTCGCGAACCGTTCGCGAACCGTTCGCAATTTTCCGGAAGTTCGCGAACATGTTCGCGAACTTTTTTTCCGAGGTTCGCGCCATTCCTTAAAAAGATGCAACAATGCCCAGTACTTGCAGCCTTGTTATTTGCTATTTGTTTTCAAATTGTACTTTTAATCTTAATGTCCTGTAAAGCCAATAGTTCAAGGTCCGTATTTATTAACCAAACAGAAAGATAAGCCTTTTTGCAGTACCTGCAGTTCAGTGTCCATTAGTATGACTTTAGAAATGTTCACCACCACATCTGCCGGCGTTTGTTCTCTCTCAGCTGCTTGCTTCTTGTTGTGCTTTCTCCCTCCTCATTTGAATTTTCTGGATCTGGCACGATTGAGCCCTGCGATCCACCTAAAAAAGAGAGTGATCTGCGAGTCAGAGGCTTCAGTGGAGACTTGCGTCCTCCGGGTCTCCCCTGGTTTCTTAATGCAGCCCCATTGGTTCCTTGCTGCCATATTTCCTCATTCATTCATCGTTCATCGGTAGACAGTTCCTTCCTCATAATCAACTGCATCGCGTTGAAACTTGTATCCCCATATGGAACTGCTGTATGTGATCGGACAGCTTTCTTTTCTCCTCTGCAAATATGCTCATTGAACATTTTCTGCATTGATCTTACTGGCATGTCATTGGCCAATTTTGAAGTGATGTCACTGGTATGTCTAGGGTAAATGAAAGCAAACGCACATAGAAAAGGGCCCAAGAATGTTGGCACCTCAGTGCTTCACTAGAGCCCTGCTTTTCTTTGCTGATCAGTAATCTGCCCTGCAGCCATGGCATGTGCATTACATAGGAGATCCATTTAATTCAGAAGCAAGAAAGAAAAGAATTCACATGGGGCAATAAAACATTATTTAAAAAAATAGTTTTGCCTTTCAAACCACTTGTATAAATTACTGGCAATATCAAACTTGAAGCTCACATCTGCTGTAGCATCTCCAGACTTCCAAAGCAGCACTCTGAAATGTACTGAGGGAAGACAGTGTATTTTCTATTATTTGTTCAGCTTCCAATTCACTGTGATGTAATGTAGATGTAGCAGCTGTTGCTGATAAAATAAAGGATATACGTCATTATTTGTACTGTCAAAGGTATGCTTCATAAACTTTAGTATAAATTCACCCCATCTTGTCTAGTGACACCCTTGGCAATGGCTTCTGCTTCCTTTCTACAGACACCATTGAATTGTCTCAGTGGTCCCAAGCCTAATTTGTAAGGAGAGTGTAGGAGTAATACCCATGATGCAAGATTGTGCCCCTTTGTTTTGATATACTGAGCACTTACACCCTAGGAATTACTTCTCTGTGCACCAAACACTAAATTAAAAATCTGTATAGAGAGCAGTATCAGGAGGTGCAGCATAACCTTAGGGAAGGCAGTAAGGACAACCCTGATATGGGCTGTGCTTCCCAATGCTCCCTAATTTTAAAGATTGATTGATGTTAAGGAATGGTTGGGGGGCACCAAGCAACCCCCCGGCCACCCCTTCTTGGATAAAACTGCCTGACACAAGCAGTGCTTTATTCATATGGCAAGCCACAGGTCTCTGTACTCCGGTTCTAATGAACAATCTCTGCCAAATACTCTGTAAAATATCTGCTGCTATAGAAATACAGAATAATAATAATAATAATAATAATAATAAATTAAGCCTTCTTAAGTCTATAAAATGTAAATAAACAATACAGCAGAAACCCTTACAAATGATCTCAATTCAGTTTATTTTTATTTAAAAGATTAAGGGGCACATTTATTATGCTGTGTAAAACGACATTCGCCCAAAAAGCTGTGTAAAACAAGTAGCAAACTTATGAAGGTGTGGGTAATTTACGCCATGTGAATGCCAGGTTTGACACTGTTATTTTATATTGCTAAATGGCAAAATTTGCCTATGTGTGGTGTATTATCCCACTGGTTGTTTTTGTAGCATGATAAAAATGCCACTGATTTCTTAGAAGCTACAGTCTTGCAATATTTCAAATGCCCAGTAGGTGTCACTGTTGACCTTCTTACTGAACATTTTTTTCTCTGTAACAAAAAGAACAAAAGAACAGAAGCTCTGTGCTCAGTGGCAGGGCTGGGACTAGGGGTAGGCAGAAGAGGCACGTGCCTGCTGTCTTCACTATTTGGAATCCCCCTATGTTGGAGTATACACACATTTATCCCCACATGCGAATGCTCTCGTTCCTGCAGGCACTCATTTCTTTGTGTGTGCCAAGGGCACCCAGTTGGCTTGGCCCGGCACTGCTCAGTGGCACATCTTTATTACAGTGGTAATGAGTATATCCGTATGTGCATTTGCCAGTGCTTGAGTCTGATCGGGTCTTAGTGTCAGATGGAGTGCCCCGAGGAAGCCTTGGATCACAGGCTCATTGTCCTCATTACTTTCGTTTCCATTAATTTTCCTCTTTGCTCACCTTCTTTATTCACGTCATGCACTCATCTATTTTTCCTTCAATATCACCCCCTCTTTTTTCATTTAGTAATGGGAATTGGCCGTGGCATAAACATACACACAAGGCCACATGGTTAGATAATCAAAAGAGCTCACTGACTCCTGGGTCTGATATTGTCTTTGATTATCTGCTTATAGTTAATCATCAGTGCATAGTGACATCTCTCTTATCTCTCACCTATCTGCTGGAAAACAGGAAAGGAAATGCATTTGAATTAACAAAACAGTTATTGTTTTATATTTCCCCAACATGATGCCAGAGCATGGGTGACCTGGATGCCCAGTGGATATGGTAAGAAGTGAACTCCAGTGTTGTCACCATGAGTGTTGAACTGAGTCGTTGGGACAATGGGAAAAAACCTGGTGGACTTCAGCCTTCATGGCCCCCACCAACACATGCATGTTCCACCACCAGGATCCTAGGCTGCTCCTCTGCCCGACCGCATCTTCTCCAGGCCTGGACTTCCCCTTTTCCCACTAGTACCCTCCCCTCTACCCACCTGCAAGTCCCCTCTTCCCATGCAGACGGACCCCTGTTCATAAGAGGGAAGGGATGTAAAAATGTATGGGATGGAGGAGAGGGGGTGTTAGCCAGGTCTTTGAAGTCAGCCACGGTGGTCCCTGGATGTCCCAGTCTGACCCTTTTCAAGTTGTCACCATTTGTAAAATGTATGTTTTATACATTAATTCAGGTCATTTTCATGCTAACAGTTCCCCAATTCCCTAGACTATTACCATCTAATGGAATAGTTGCTGGCAGGTGTCAGCAGGACAGTAAAGTTGCTAATTCTGAGACATGCCAGAAACTAATGTTGTTATGTACAAACACATTTACTCAGTGGCTTAACTACAGAGGAAGCAGAACCTGCGGCTGCAGACTGACCCAGGGAGCATAGGTGCCCCACGAGGACCTAATTAATATACAATTTCAATCAATATTGGTAAAACTAGATATTTTGGGGCCTGAAAAATTATTTGCTGCAGGGCCCAGTTATATCTAGTTACACCACTGCATTTACAGACCATTTCAATGCCAATGTGATTATGGAAATAATTGAAAAACAGAGTAAAAGTGGTACATGAAAATATTCATAGAAAAAATGCAGGAAAATGGGATAAAAATTAAAATTGCCATTGGATGTTACAGGAGCTGTAGTTCAGTGACAGATTGCATGTTCTAGGATGGCTAACAACATTCTAGCATCAGCAGTGAAAGGGGTTAAGGAATTCAAAACATCACAGAGACCTGAAGCATATGGTAATATTCTGGAATCTCAAGTGCCATATGTGCAGACATACAAACTGCCGAGATGTTACACGCTGCAGATAATATCCGTGATAAATTATTCACTTAACCAAAATCTGTACATCAAACCTCAACAGCTGCTAGAAGCTGGCTCGGTTCCCAGCACATTAAGGAAGTTTGCTTCCCCAAAGCGCTATTGAACTTCTGGGGATTTAATTATGCATGTTACCATGAAAGCTAATGCTGTTCATATGCATCCTACGTTATTATTAACCTTATCAGACATGGGGGGGGTTTGAGTTGTTTGCAAGTCTGAAGACTGTTGGGGTGGTAATAGAAGGACACAATACAGAGACCTTACTATTTTGTCTTGCTATTTTACCAAACGACAGTCAGGCAAATCAGTAACCTTGTAGCCTGCAAGTCTTCAATAAAGGCAGCATTGCTCCATGTTACTTTGCTCTAGTGCACTGGCATGTTTGCTCCATTTCCAAAATACCCCCCAGCAGGACAGTCATATGTGCATGTGTAATATAGTAAACTCACAAAAATGATTAAACTGTACATGGGCCTACCCAGGGCAGCTCAGGGGTTAATTGGGAAATATATCAGACGTAGGCCATGTAAATTTTTTGGAAGACTTTCACCACACTATTAGCGATTTCGCCAAACGAGCGGATCTTTGAATCTGTGGCAAGCTTTATACCAGTAATTCCAAAAAGAGAATGCATGAATAACATCCACATGAAGGTATCTAGCAATATAGAAAAGCACCTTTAGATAAAAGCATAAATTGGTTATTAATACCACCAGTAAGATTTAGAGCTCCTATGTGAGCGCTGAGCATGGTGTTTGTCTGTTAAATGAACTCTGGCAGGACACTTCACTTGTGAAGCCGCTCTATTACCTGCCCATATTGGAGCTTTGTTAAACTACATTCTCTCCATTTCATGTTTTATCAGGATTATCTGCCCATGTGTTATATTGACCTGCCATTCACCCCTTGTAAATCTAGATTTGAGATGACTGAAAGCAACAGTTAATATCTAAAAGACAACAATGGGATGGTTGAACTACTACTGACCTCCCCAGTCTATCCAGAGTCATTGAAACAAAAAGACCTTGCGTTATTTGATAATCCAATCTCAGGAAAAGAAGTTCAGCTGTGAAGTTTACCAGACTTGCGTGTTAAGTTCCATTGTTCCACAGTCATTGAAATCACCCTGGTTCCTGGAGAGTTTAATGTGTCTGGTATAGTCACTGTCTGGCACTCTGTCGCTTCCTCTGTAACAGGCATCATTAATGGGAAGAGAAATAGGGCAAGAAGAAAAAGTGGCCCACATTTGTCAATCTCATCTACTGTAAATGTATATCTACTCCACAGTGATTAAAAACACTCAATTTAGCTGTTCTGGGCATTGCAATTCTTTTTATCACAAAAGCCTACAACATAATAAAATAATTTCATTTCCTTACAGCTTTTTAATGTGAGATAGCAGTAACACATGCTCTTTTATTATTTTTTATTTAATGCCCATGCATGTAGAAATAATATCAGCCAGTCTGGGTACATTTATATAAACAGGCCCACTTTGGGTCAATGTGTGGACCTGATATTTCTGTTTTTGGCCATCTAAGCAACAAACTATTAATGCAACAAAAAATAAATGGGTTAATTTACAAGCAGAGCAGCAAGTATGGTTGCCCTAAACTGAATGTAAATGTTGAACCTATTGACACCATTCATTTACTTGCCCGCACTTCAATAGGTCTGAAAATGTCCCTAAAATATTTCTCACCTAACAGTGCAGAGTAAGTACAGCGGAGCTTGTTGATTCCAGATTGCCTGTCCGAAGATCTGGAAGATAGCATCAACAAGCTCCATTGCTATGCACTGTTAGGTGAGAAACATTCTAGGGACATTTTTAGTCCTACTGTATTGAAGTATGTAAGGGGAAGAAGGGAAGGGGTCTTAGTAAAGGATCAAACCTTTACTAATCTTCTGTCACGAATGACAACTTCCGATTCCTTTACAGGTACCAAGAGAACATGTCACAATTGGGACACCAGCAATAGGCAGCACTGTGTCAACGTAGCTACCACTGATACTTTGGCATTATTTCAGACCATAATCTAAGTTCTTCTTGTGTCTGTGTAGGTTTCCTTTTAATGTTCTAGATTCCTGCCATCATTTAAATACATTATGCTACGTTAACTACTCATCAAATCAATCCTAATATGTGTATGTTAGCACAAATGTAACAGAGAAATGAGTAGCCGGTCATAGTCACTTGTATATTTGGTGAGACCTGACTGAACATCTTGCATCTCATACATGGTAATAGATGATTCTAACTCTTCACAAAGTGAGTCAAAATATTGATTTTCACAGTATTCTGTCTCCCAGAAGCATTCAGTATCAGAGTGCCATTAGCCATTCCATGAACCATGCTCCTTCTCTCTCTCTAGGCTAACACTTTTCTGTCATGTCTACATACAGTGTACAAGCTTCAACTGTCTAACTACAGCCTGTAGGTTCTCTCTAACCTACTACCTGAACTTTTAATCCATAACTGACACAAACTCACCTAACTCAAACTCAAGAATCAGGAAGTGCTGTCATTGTAAACCGGATGTGACATCATCAGTAGTAGAAATGCTCAGAAAAAGGAGTAAAAATTGCTAAAGCGATGATCTGCGACCCGGCCCTCAACCCGCCAACCTGCAGAACCACCGGCCCGCTTCTAAACCCACACCCAGAAATTCTATGAGCAACCCGCAGGGTACTGCAGGATTTTGCGGGTACCCGACCCACTGCAGGACTCTACCTCCAGGTCAACTTTAGTGGTTGACATCACCTCTTGACTGATTAGTATATTGTCAGATATGTTCACAAAAATTAATTTGCTGTATATATTTCACCTCCTTAAAGGTTGCCTATATAACAACATTGTATGCTATTTCTCAATTATATTGGAAGATCCACTGGGGCAGGGACTATTGGGAAAGAATAGCAGACCCTGTAGATATTGTGTTCTTGCTTTATGAAGGATAACACTAATGATCTGTGGAGCAGTCCCACTGACTCATTCTGACTCCTTCCAAACAGCCATCCACATAATGTTTGTATGTTTTGCTATCAATATTGGTATATAAGTGACAAACTCATCCTTTTCTTGGCTCCAACCATGAGTTTGGAACAGCACACAGAACATTTGTTTTTCACCAATAAAATCAGGTGCTGTAATCCAACACTGTGGCTCTGTGCACCATTTCCCTGAGTGTGGTACACAAATAGGGTTGCCAACTTTTCTGGAAAAAAAACGGCCGTCCTATATATTTATGTGTTTTCCCTATTAATAACATTGGGATCAGCCATCATTTTTACCGGCCAGGTGGAAAACTTATACACAAAAAACACTGGGTTGGGAAAGCCAATTAAAAATAAGATTGCTAGGACTGTTATCAAATTCCCCATAGATTCTGTACAATGACCCTTATTTGCTAATAATTATTTCTTATTATTGTAACTTATATTGATTACTTGATTCCCAGTTTAGGTCACCGATCTGTGATCTTTCAGGTGATTTCCAGGGTAAAAATGCTTGCAATTATTATTCAATAAAGCTGACACAGCCTGTTTGTGTGTAAAATCATCCTGTCGGGAACACAGAAGTGGATTAAAATATATTGTTATGTGTGCAGCAGCTGCTCTGTGGAAATAGAATCTGAAGGAGAGAGTCAATCTTAACAATAAAGCAATGCAATAAAACAATATTGTGAGTATGGCCAAGATGCAATCCTGCATTCTGAGTAGATTTATAATGATGAGAATGTTTGGAGTCTCTTTCATACATCTGATGTTCTGGTACATTTTGCTTTTTTAAAAGGTTTAATTTGCAAGTGACGATGTATAGTTTGGCTGCCAAAATTATCCTAAAATCCACTGGCCAATTAAGACAACTTTCCTTGTTATTATTTTTTATTTTTAGCATCAATTTGGAGATATGTAGGATCCTTTTATATTTATTTTTGTGGCTCCTTCTTTGGTTAGAGCACAGTTATTGAAACTGTATCACTGTGTTGGTTATGTATACAGTATCAAAGGGAGTTAATGAGCACAATCTGTGCAAGTCCGTATGCTGCCATAAGTCACCAGCAACACATTGACTGAGATGCGTGTTAGAAGAAATGGAGCAATTAGATGGTAAAGCCTTATAGATTAAAGTGTGATCAGACTTCAGTCCCCTGTGTGAGTCTGCTATTGGCAGTCTTGTCAGGGACTATGCAAATAACCGCTAATTAACTCATTAATATGTATGCAGGCAAATCTAGTCTGCTGCATACATAATATATGTGCAAATTAGTTATCTTTAAGATGAAGTATGAAGCAATGATGCCTGAAAAAAGGCAGGTTGCAATCCAGAAATAGCTGGTGACTTTACCATTGCTGTTTAATCATGCATATACATGTTGGTGAGACACCTTTAGATATCCAGAAGGGTTATTACAACAGGAGGAGCAAACCCTGTAAATGCCAAGGGCTAAGGATTGTAGAGAGTGTAAATATAATAGTTAATTTAAAACGATAGTTTATGTGTTTCCACATATGTCACTAGAGTCCATGACAAACTTTAAATTGAGGCGGTGTTGAATCTCACAGTCCTTTCTCAAAGCTAATGCTTCATATTTCTTTTCTCACTGCTGTGTGGCCTGTATAGTCTAGAGGTAAAGATATTGTATTACCAGATATTAAAGTTTTATACCTAGTGTTAACATTCTTCCAGACAAACAAACATTTCAAAAGGCCATGTAGTGAAAAGGTAAAGTACATATCTCTCTTGAAAACATACCTAGCAGGTTAATTGCTGAGGGTCACCTTGAGACAGGGAGGTGTAGGAGCCAGACTTCCCAATTCTCTCCCATTTTTCAGTATGTTTGCAGCAGCTGCTTTCTGTTATTGTTCTGTTTACAGACAGAATAACATAAAGCATACTGATATTTAAATTTGTAACATCTACAGATGACTTCCAGTGCCTTTATATACACAAATATTATTGAAATTGTATTCATATTCAAATGAATAAAGTTTTGGAATTTCAGATCAGGGAATCTTTGCATTGCACATGTTCAAATAGGGTTGCTGTGGTGTTTGTGCAAGGTGCCTGTATGTGTCACTGTGCACAAGAGTTACACTGTGTATACACTGTAATTTCTATACTGCTTAAAGGAGTTAGAGTTACAGCTGAAGTGTAATGGCTGCACTAACCTACTAATAAACACTGTTATACTCTGCTCATCCTTGACTACCAAAAAATAGCAAATTGGTGACAAGATGTCTCTTCTACCTCTGCAGCAGCCTGCAGCTTTTCTTCCAAACCCTGGTAAGCCTACCATTCCTTTTACTGCTTGGATCCATATGTTTGAAAATTTCATTATTGCTGCTGACCAAGGGGAGATTTCTGCTGCTAGAAACCATGCTTTACTTATTCACTGCCTGGGAGCTGAGGGACAACATACTGTATATTCTATACATTACCATTACCTGATCATACTTGTGAAACTGCTCTTACCACTGTAAAGAGTAAAGGTGGCCATACACGGGCCATACACAGGCAGATAAAAGCTGCCGACAGACTGTGTCGGCAGCTTATCGGCCCGTGTGGGGGGCCCTCCGATGGGCTTTCCCGATCGATATCTGGCCGAAAGTCGGCAAGATGTCGATCGGGCAGGATTAAAAATCCCGTTGGATCGCGGCCGCATCTGTTCGTTGATGCGGTCCCGTGATCCGACCGCTCCTGTACTGATCTGAACGTTGGGCCCTAGGGCCCACGATCGGATCAGCCTGATATCGCCCACCTCGAGGTGGGCATATCGGGGAGAGATCCGCTCGTTCGGCAAACGAGCAGATCTCTACGTGTATGGCCACCTTAAATGTGGTTGCTGAAAAGATTTCAATTCCTCCAACGTGGACAACGTAATTGTGAATCCACAGAACAATTTGTAGCAGCTTTAAGAGTGCTGTTTGTTACCTGTGAGTTTTGGAATCTAACAGATGAAATGCTAAGCAGTGGCAGTGTGGCAGTGGCAGAGGATAAAACTCTCAGTCAGGGAACTGTTGAGAATGTACATGTGAATCCAGCACTAGAGCCTAATAATGCACAGTCACAGGCAAAATACAATGCTAAGGAAAGGGATTCACCTACACTGCAAAACTGTGTAGCAAATACAAATCAAAAATACTGCATCCGCTGTGGTTCAACACAACACACTGAAAATTATGCTACATGTCCTGCAAAGCTGCAACTGCAAAAAAGTAGGACATTTTGCCAAGATCTGCCATAGTTCTGCTAAAGATGTTCATGAAGTCACTGCTTCAAATGTTACATAGTAACATAGTAAGTTAGGCTGAAAAAAGACACACATCCATCAAGTTCAACCTTTTTAACTTTTTTTTAATTATTTTAACTGCCTAACTGCTAGTTGATCCAGAGGAATGCAAAAAAAACCCATCCGAAGCCTCTCCAATTTGCCTCAGAGGGGGGAAAAATTCCTTCCTGACTCCAAAAAGGCAATCGGTACTACAGTATTAAAGGGGGCCCGTCACCCAAAACAAATATTCCAAATCAAATTTTATCACATTAGTCAAGCCAAATGAACTTTAATTACACTATATAAATTATTTGGACCTTGTTTCCTTCAGTCTGGGAATTCATCATTATAACAAACAGGCAGGAGCCATTTTGTGGACACTGTTATTAAGGCAAGCCTTGCATCATTTCAAAATCTTGTTTGTGCACCAGAATGGGGGACCCAATGTCCATCTCCATGCCTTGGCTACACAATTAAATGGTTAAATGGATCCTGTCATGGGGAAAAAAAAAATGCATCAGTTAATAGTGCTGTTCCAGAAGAATTCTACACTGAAATCCGTTTCTCAAAAGAGCAAACAGATTTTTTTATATTTTATTTTTAAATCTGACATGGGGTTAGACATTTTGTCAATTTCCCAGCTGCCCCAAGTCATGTGACTTGTGCTATGATAAACCTCAATCACTCTTTAGGCTAAGGCCAGACGGGGAGATTCGGGGGCATTTTATCACCTGGCGACTTCTCGCCGCGACTTGTAGCCCCCGAACCTCCCCGAATAGCCACTTCACTAAGCGCACCGGCGTTGCTTGAAAACGCCGGCGCGTATCCACACGGAGCGGCGCGCTTTTTAAAATTGCTCCAAATTGCCTGGCGATTGCTGTACTGCAAGTTGGAGTGATATCACCACCTCCCTTTCCCCCACCCAGCAGTCTAACAACAGAACAATGGGATGGTAACCAGATAACAGCTCCCTAACACAAGATAACAGCTGCCTGGTAGATCTAAGAGCAGCACTCAATAGTAAAACCCATGCCCCACTGCGTACTATTCAGTTACATTGAGAAGGGAAAACAACAGCCTGCCAGAAAACAGTTCCCTCCTAAAGTGCTGGCACAAGGCACATGAAATTGACAAAATGTCTAGCCCCATGTCAGATTTCAAAACTGAATATAAAAAAAAAATCTGTTTGCTCTTTAGAGAAATGGATTTCAGCGCAGAAGTCTACTGGAGCAGCACTATTAACTGATGTGTTTTTTTTTTAAAAAAAAACATGTTTTCCCATGACAGTTTCCCTTTAAGAGAACGGGAGGCATGTGGGGCGAGCAGTGACATCTAGGAAGTGCTGAATGGAAAGTGAAAGTAATTGTCTGCCCCACGAGTGGCAGACAATATTTAATTGACAGCTGAGATTTTTAAATTTGCTTAAACCAGCTATGAATGCTTTAATAAAAAATTGAAATTGGATTTCATGTTTAATTTGAAAAGGGCTTTTATTATACAGATTTTTGTGTCTGGGTGACAGGTCCACTTTAAGTGTGGATAAAGCTAATTAATTTATTCCAGACAAGTTTATATACACTGTCACTGTCAATACTGCTTCAGCTGACAAGGGACATTCCATTAACCTGATGCTTGATACAGGTTCTGCTGTTTCTATACTACCAAAGAATATTTTCTTGAAATACATTGCAAAAGATTCACTTGTTGCACCTGCCCTAAGACTGATCTGCTACTTTAAGGATCCAATCTCTGGCTTGGTCGCCATTCCTTGAGGGCGAGTTTAATGGCCAGGAGCTCACGATTCCCAATGTCGTAATTCTGCTCAGCGGAGGAAAACTTCTTTGAGAAGTATGCACAAGGATGGACCTTACCATCTGCAGAATGTCTCTGGGAAAGGATAGCTCCTGCTCCAACATCAGAGGCATCGACTTCAATGAAGAAGGGTAGGTGCGGTTCAGGGTGCCGAAGAACTGAGGCAGAAATAAAGGCATCTTTCAGGGACTGGAAGGCTTCAAGGGCTATAGGAGGCCAACAATTGGGTTTCCCTCCTTTGCGGATGAGGGAGAGGATAGGAGCAATGCGGGAAGAAAAGCCTTTAATGAACTGGCGGTAATAGTTCGCAAAGCCTATGAACCTCTGGAGTTGGCACTCTGGGGAAGTGGCCATTTCTGGATAGCTGATACCTTGGCAGGATCCATCTCGAAGCCCTCAGATGAGATAATGTAGCCAAGGAAGGAAATTTTGGGAACTTCAAAAATGCATTTCTCCAGTTTGGCAAAAAGGGAATTTTCCCTAAGACGAGAGAGAGCCTCCTTAACTTGGAAGCGGTGGGTTTCCAAATCTTGAGAGAAGATGAGGATGTCATCCAGATATACAACAACAGACTTCCCCAGGAGGTCCCGAAAGACATCGTTAATGAACTCCTGAAAGATGGCAGGGTCATTGCAGAGGCCGAAGGGCATCACGAGGTACTCGTAATGCCCATCACGAGTATTGAAAGCCGTCTTCCACTCGTCGCCTTCTCGGATCCTGATGAGGTTGTAAGCCCAGCGGAGATCCAACTTGGAGAAAATCTTGGCCCCTTTAAGCTGGTCAAAAAGTTCTGAAATAAGAGGTAAGGGGTATCTGTTCTTGACAGTTATTTTATTGAGTCCCAGATAGTCAATACAGGGACGGAGTCCGCCGTCCTTCTTCTCCACGAAGAAGAAACTCCAGCTGGAGAGGTGGAAGGATGGATAAAGCCTCGCTGAAGGCAGCAGTCTCTGTAGGAGACAAAGAGTAAGTCTGCCCATGGGGTGGCATGGTTTCAGGAAGGAGGTCTATAGGGCAGTCATACCGCCGATGCGGGGGAAGGAATTCTGCTGACTTTTTGCAAAAAACATCGGAGTAGTCCCTGTAGACGGAGGGCAAGGATGAGAGACTTGTAGAAGAGACTGTAACCCGTTGGAGAGGCTGAGAAAATATTAAAGAGAATGGTCAAGTCCAGGCAAAGGTCCAAAAAGGCAGGCAGCAAAGGATCAGAGTTAGGAAACAGGCCGAAGATCAATAACAGGAACAATCAGGAATATAGGAATACCCAGGAACACAATACAAGTTTGAGCTATACTTGGGCATCTAAACCCGTGTCTTCAGCGTCCTTTTATTTTGAATTTGGCGCCGGAATGCGATTGGCGCAGCGCGATGACGTCACGGCCGGTGCTGCAACCACGTGGTGGCCATGGGTTCTGCCATCTTGGAAGCGCCGCTGCTGGGACTGGACGCGCCGCCCGGAAAGGCTCCGGGCAGTGTCCATGACACAGCTACAGTAATAACATTTCTGTGTACAGTCTTCAGCAGAGAAGGTAATCCAAAGGAGTTAATATCAGACAAAGAACCACAATTTGTTTCATCTGAGTTTGAAATTTTTCTGAGAGAATGGAATATTGTGCATAGGAAATCCTCAGTGTATTACCCACAAGCAAATGGAGAAATTGAGTATTCAACCGAGTCTGAAAGAAGCACTACAGACAGCAAACCTTACTGGGAAATAATGGAAAGTATTTACAGCAGAGTTCCTACATATCTACAGAGCAACATGCCATGCAACGACCCAATCATCTCCAGCAGCATTATTAAATGGCAGACAGATGCGCACTTATCAACGTATCAACATCAAACTTCCACAAAATACTGTTCCTACAAACTCATCTACTGCTGACATTGTCAAACGTCAACAAGCCAAATGGAAGGCTTATTCTGACAGAAAACATGGTGCACTTACAGCCTGGATCTTTAGTCAGAATTAAGAAACCAGGAATACTGAAAGAAGGACAATCTAAATTTACTACAGCACTTAAAGTGAGACGCCAGCGAGGAACTGTCTGATGGACGCATATGGAATGCGAGTCGTCTTGCTCCTGCTAGATATGACTTTGGAGCAGTTCCATTTGATGAAGGACATTTTCTTACTCCTGATGCCAACTGCAACAGGCCTGAAGAAAGTGAACCTATAAGGTGTACTGAGAGAATCAGAAAACTACCTGCATGCACCAAGGACTATGTGTTGTGAAGAATGCATAATATTGCTTTAAGATGCATACAGTTTTATTGTGTCTGTTTATTACATTTCCTGCTTTCCTACTATGGGGTATCAGGGGCCTATCAGCTACCAGAGGGAGTAGTCAGGACCAAGGAGGAAGCTTTAGGGCCAAAGTCCAAGTTCATGGTACAAATAGGATCAGGCAAAATTGTAATCAAAGTCCAGGCAAACGTCTAAAAGGCATAAACTACACTTTCAAATTATAGATAAACCTAAGACAGAAATACTGAAAGGAGATTTAAGAGTTTGAGATTTAATTATATCCACAGAATTAGCTAGTTAACCATTATTCAATTTTTGTTATATTTTCTGTATATGTTCCATGTTCCATTCTGTAATCAGTAATGCTGTTTTTTTCTTGGAGATGTATCAACATATAATGTAATAGAATGTAACACCTTGCAATATTTTACATAGTGGCTTATTTTTTTAATTGTATCAATATTCCTAGTCTGTCTAATGCAGCCGCACTCTGATCCGGAATCGTTTCTCCAGCCAAATTCGGGTGCAGGGTCTAAATATTTGCATATATATTTATATATGTATATATTGAGTAAATTAGCACATAGGCAGTCGGTTGTACCCACGGTTATTTTCAATAAAAGAAAAAAACTTTATTCACCAAGTCACATTAAAACATGAACAGTTACCTTGTTAGAGATCTATAGCTACACCATGACGTGTCTAGTCACCTGATACGTTTCGTGCCTCACATTGGCACTTCATGAGAGATGGAGTCTAACTACAGCACCCTACCTTTTTTAGTGTGCTTACTTAAAAACAATTAACATTTGAAATTGTATTATAGTTACAAAATACACTTCTGGTAAGCTCATTAAAGCTATATTCTTTCAACTTTACATGTTATAGTGAGAATACAACAATATTATGCAGATCTTATACCTTGGGATAGTGATCATGATCTAGACAAGACCTCCTAAATAATGTAAATAGAGGTAAAAACAATAAGAGAGCCATAAAGAACAACAGTGTCATAAGGGATACTACTAATGACAAATATAGACAGAAACTAGTACAGCCTACATTCTTTATTAAACAATATAGTAAACAGGCAAAACAAATCAAAACAATAATTAAAAAATAATTGTATGTTCTTAAAATGGACCCATTGTTGGATCAATCAATTTTGGAAAATATTAGATTTGTTTTCAGACGTAACAGAACTATTGCAAATGAGGTGTCCCCAATTATGTATGTCCCCAAAAAAATCAAAAAAGAGGGTAGTAAATGGCTAACAAGAAATGGAAGTTATAAATGTGGTAGAAACAGGTGCAAGGTGTGTAGACATATACTTGTAAAAGATTGTTTTAAAAGTAGTGTAACAGGGAAGGACTTTCCTACACGAAACTACATTAATTGAGACTCCAGATCAACTCCAGGTCCCGCGATTGCGGGAAGCAATATGTCGGTAGAACTTGTAGAACTTTGAGAGAAGGGATAAGAGAACATCTTATACCAATGGACATAACATATTTTGACCAAGGGAGTCACAATTATAAGAGAGTTTCAGCTATAAGCAAGCGTATAATGTTAAACCATAATGGTAACTTTGGTTTGATTAAATTGATTAAAATCTGTTTGCTCTTTTGAGAAATAGATTTCAGTGCAGAATTCTTCTGGAACGGAACTATTAACTGATTTTTTCCCATGACAGGATCCCTTTAAAGTTTTAGCTTTGGCCGATACCATTAAGCTTTTGAGAAAGTGGCCGGAGGGCTACGAAAATACGTCAAAAGTCCAGGAATCAATATAACAGAAATATCAAGCACCCAGGAATGTTCAAAATTGAACAGTTGGGTATTGAACCAGCGTTGTTAGTGTCCTTTTATTTTGAATTTCACACTGAGAGTGTGAAATCATCACACAGGTGTCATGACCATGACCATGTAGTTCATGGGCGCTACCATCTTGAATGTGGTGCCGTCGGAGATGGGAGCGACATGACAAGGAGGAATATTTGGTGGTGTTTATGCAAGGTGCCTGTAGGTGTCACTGGCAGTGGAACTGTGAGCTGAAGTTACTGTTGAGTGTAATGGCTGCATGAACCTTCTAAAAAAGCACTGTCATACTCTTCTTATCCTCGCCTACCAAAACATAACAGTTGCCACCCTGTAAAAGAAAAACTGACCTTGCAACCTCTGTTATATTTATTCCCTATAAAAAGCATTGGCAACCAGGGTAAGGTTTATCAGCTGTGCCACTAGAATACACCCAGGAGGCAACCTGGCTTCAGATGACTGCTACAGTGTTCCTTGTTAGGTAACTGTGCTATTAAGAAATTCATTCTTAATCATAAACCTTTTAGAAAGGTGTTATAAATCAATATTATATTAGTTCTACGTATTTTTTTCCAATTACACCCTTATCTTCTCCCTATGGCCTCTTTCTGGCGGATAATCTATTGCAAAAAAATGACATGGGGCATGGCCTGAATTTATTACAGGCATGGCAAGCTGGCCAGTGTAAAGACCATCATCAAACATCAAAAAATATGTTAGACCTATAGGGTGATCTCCTGTGTTAAAGATAATTGGACAAAAAAGTTTTGGATTAAATGGAATAGCAGTGAAATAATTAAACCATGTTCCAATATTTTGCAGGCCTGATTTGTTTCTTATCATAAATGTCATGGCCAGAACTAGGGGTAGGCAGAAGAGGCACCTGCCTAGGGTGCAACAATGTGGGGGGAGCTGGGCAAGTGCCTGTTCAAGGGTCTTCTGCAATCTAGTCCAGATTCACTGCCCTCTGCCACTCTTGCCTCCCTCCTCTGTCACTCTCCCTTTCCTACCTCCCTCTGCCCCTTATATAGGGCAAACATTCGAAAGAAAACACTTAATTCTGCTCAGCACCTTCCATTTTTGTAAAGTTATAGTTCGGATGACAGTCAGTTTTAAATGCCAACTAGTTAAGGAAATCAAGAAGAAGCAGGTATGGTTTTACCAGGACGAATATCTGAAAATAGCATCTTAATGCTTGGACTGAATAGTATTTCCCTGTCGCAGTAGGGAAAATAAAATAAAAATAAGCTAAGAGCAATCTTAACACTATGAAAATAAAACAGGGAATAACCTATAACTTAGCAATGGAAAGAAATGTTTGGCAGGCTCTATATTACTCACTACACAATGTTGCCCCATATCGAAGAGCTTCAGGGTTTGCCCAGCCTATCAGTTTGCCCAATTTTTTTTTTTACACTGAATTGTTCCTTTAATCATCGATTGTCGAGCAGCACAATTCCTTAGAAAGCTGAAACATTCAATGGAAGTAGAATACATGATTGTTAATTCACTCTGCTCCGTCACTTGTCTAACTCTTATCTTGACAGAGGTGCTGAAAGTGGTTGGGTTTTTTTATACAAAGTGTGGGAAGCAGCTACATGTGACCAAAGCCTTATACCATTCAGTCTCTGATAGTAGTTGATACAGTATGTGGACTACAAAGGAAGCAGACCCAGTTGTGTAGAAGTCCCAGTATGGCCCAATTAATGAACAATTTCTATACAGTATATCTTGGTAGAACAAGTCAACTCACAAATATCTTAGGGCCCTAAATTGAATTTTCTTATTTAATTACTCCCCTGATTGCTGGGTCACCTACAATCTCTCTTCTGCCCCTCCCCCCCAACAGTGGGTTCTTCCCCTATAGTTACACCAGTGCTAAACAGGGGACACCTGGCAGCAGATGGCAGTGCTCCATTCTGGACAAAAATACTATGCTTTATAAAGAGGAGCACCAGCCAATGGTAGAGCATAAATAACTAGGGGTGTAAAACAAAATTGCCCCCCTCCCAAGTTATTTTACATTTACTTGTCCTTTAACATCCTTTTTATACCTACCAAAATATTTACAATAGAATACATACATAGAGTACAAATGCAATTAGGGTATAAATGTCTGTATCCAGACAAATTTAGCACTGTATGTCAGTTTCAACTTTATGGCGACACCTAGTAATGTGGCAGCTTGTTAGCAGATTGTTAATGTACCTGTCTGCAGAGCTAGGCAAGCTTGGCTGAGAGCAGTCTCTGCTTCTGAGCATACGTATCCACTAAAGTCATTCACTACTAGCAACATCTGCAATGCAACACACAGCAAGGTGCAAAGCAATTGCAATAAAGAAATGTCACCTGAAAATGAAACATATGCCTACGGATTACAGATATCAGTACTCCAAGTATTCTTCCCTTGAGAATACTTGAGAAAAATTATACCCAGTAAACAAAATCTGGAAAGCATCCCATTCATTATCTTTGGCATAATAAATTATTATTATTTTATCTTTACACAGCAGTGACATAATTTGCAGTGTTTTGCTGAAATTATACATCATTTACACCAGTCCCGCAATTTGTTTTGTTTGTAAACATTGCATTTGAAATCATTGCTCTCAGATTTATTTAGATTGCAGACTGATGTCCGAAATGTATAGTGAATAGGGTGTGGGGAGTCTATATTTCTGCCTTTTTAAAATTTTATAAATATTTCCACTTCAAAAAACCCCCTCAGTTCAAATCTTTATAAGCAGGTTTTGTATAAGAAGTCATCTGATGTACTCATTTCCATCAGCAGTGTAGAGACAATTGATGTGGCCTACAAAAGTACAGTATGTATTTTATGACGAATTCTCTTAAATATTTCATGAATCCATCCCTCTGTTATGGCCAAAAAAAAAATCAACACAATGAAAACACTTTTATAAGATAAAGGCAAGTTGAGAAACGTTTAGTAATTACCAACAGCAGGGGGAGCTGTTTATTTGTGAATCAAATTCGTTGTAAATCAAGCTTCTCAAGTCTCTCAGCAAACATTCACTGCCATGGACACTCCGCATCATGTTTATGTGTTAGATCATAAAGACAAAAAGTATACTTAAAGGGATACTGTCATGGGAAAACATTTTTTTTTCTAAATGCATCAGTTAATAGTGCTGTTCCAGCAGACTTCTGCACTGAAATCCATTTCTTAAAAGAGCAAACAGATTTTGTTATATTTTATTTTGAAATCTGACATAGGGCTAGACATATTGTCAGTTTCCCAGCTCCCCAAAGTCATGTGACTAGTGCTCTGATAAACTTCAGTCACTCTTTACTGCTGTACTGCAAGTTGGAGTGATATTGCCCCCTCACCTTATCCGCAAGTTGAAGAGATATCACCCCCTCCCCTTTTCACCCCCAGCAGCCTAACAACAGAACAATGGGAAGGTAACCAGATAACAGCTCCCTAACACAAGATAACAGTTGCCTGGTAGATCTAAGAACAGTACTCAATAGTATAAACCCATGTCCCATTGTGTTCCATTGTGTTCAATTGCAGTTCCCTCCTAAAGTGCTGGCACAAGTCACATGACCAGGGCAGCTGGGAAATTGACAAAATGTCTAGCCCCATGTCAGATTTTATAATTGAATATTAATAAATCTGTTTTCTCTTTTGAGAAATGGATTTTAGTGCAGAAGTCTACTGGAGCAGCACTATTAACTGATGCGTTTTGAGAAAACCATGTTTTCCCATGACAGTATCCCTTTAACCCACAGCAGTATATTAGGTATAAGCAGTATATTATATTAAGGTATGTTAAGATTTCTGTTTAGTTATTTACTCGTAGTGGATATTTTTATGCCATTCAAAAGACTTCTCAGTGACCACATCAATTGAATATAATGTGACTGGTGAATATGTGGCATGGGATCTGATGTCTGCAAACTTGATATCCCAAATGCTCCTAATTACAGAATTGTATTATCCCATACAGGGATAAATTATATAATATCCATTATTATAGAGTCCATTTTGAGCAAATAAGTCTAATGTTAATAAAAATGATTTCCTTTTTCTCTGTATTAATAAAACAGTATCTTGGACTCGATGGCAACCAAGCTGCATGAATTCATATTGATGGCAAATTATTTTATAGGGCTTTTATAAATGTTTAAGTGTTTTAGTAGATTTAAAGGAGAAGGAAAGTTACTGAGGCAATTTAATGCCAATAAATTGGCTACAATAGTGCAAACTAGAACACTATATATGTTCTCGCTGTTTGTTTAGGATAGCAGCTGCCATATTAGCTTGGTGGGACATAACTTCCTGCCTTAGTCAATCCTTATTCATCATAGCTTTGGATTACAGCAGGAAGAGGAGGGGCTAAAGAGGAGCAAACTGAGCATGCTCAAGCCTGTGCCCTAGAAGTTTAAGCTGAAAGAAGGAAGTCTTATACAGAAGCCCATATGTACACAACAGAAGGGGAAAATGTGGTGCTTCTTTTTACAAAGAACTCAGATCGGCACTACTTTGAGTTTTTTTTGGTGTATTTACATAGACCTTTATGACAAAGTTTATTTCGTTTTAACCTTTCCTTCTTTAAGGAATGGTGATTTTTAAATCACAGAAAACCCTGTTTCCAGGAAACTCAGGGTTCCAAGCATTCTGTATAATAGACTGGTACCTGTATCAAGCCCTTCAGCTGTGATAAACATTTGAAATGGACATGTTGATAAAGTAGAAATTGTCTTGCATGTATTGGCTCAGTATGAATTGAACCTAGCTGATAAAATACAAAGCCAAGGCCATTATTATACATTTTCTGGCAATATACTAACTGGTAAATTTACTCTCCCAGCCTAACCCAATTCCTTTTGAAATATACCTTATACGTATGTCACTTTCCAAGTACACAATGCTACCATTTTGAGTCATCTACCTGCTCCTTTCATTGCCCCATTACCTTTAAAATGTTGCCAAATTTTATCTGCACAGCAAAATAACCCAGACCCCTTTGTAATGGTGGTGGCTTCCTCCCACAATGGAATAAAACCCAAATTGTAAGTTGATTTTTTCTACCATTGTATTTAGACCCGCACTTCAGGTGAGATACATGCAGCACTTCTTGTGATCCAGAGGCACTGGCTGTCAGAGCAGAATTGATGGATGAGATTTCTGGGCAGGAGGCCCAGCTCCGGTCAGAATCAGTTTGCTTATTTAGCCTTTGATGGCTTTCCATTGCAATATTGGTTTGAAAGAGCACTAAACAAGAAAGCTGTGTTTTTATATTCACGTTTAATTACCTCCATCAGGGCCATAAATGAGCTCATTAGTTGTAGTGGCAGTAATTTGTACAGACAGTGTTACATTACGGCTACCGGTGGATGAAGTTTAACTAGTTTAGCTCCAAATGATTGCTGCAGACATTTAATTGCACAACGCAATGACAGGGATCTGATTTCTAGGGCCCTACAGAGGTAAATAATACATCCCAGACACTCTAGTAATCAGAGAGTTATTAATCTGTTTTCATAGCAGGGGACTACAAAATACAAGCATTGTTCACATTCAGTACCCCCTAGCCAAAATGTGCTTCATCCCATCTGCTGGCTTGGACCCTAGCCTGTTCCTGGGCAGTCAAACCAAAATGGGCTTGGACTCAGAAGTTAACAGAGGAGAGAACAAAAGATGTCCATATGGTGCCCACAAACAAATGGGGCCTAGTCTACTTAGAATTACTATAATGGAAATTCTGGCAATATTTTGATATGATTAGGAAGCAAAGCATTATCGAATTATTAAAGGGAAACTCCACAAAAAACATTACTTAAGATTTTTGAAAAGTAAACAATTTCAAGCAACTTATATACATCAATTAAAAAATATGCAGATTTTTCATGATTTTCCTAAGCCTAGCCCCCTGCTCTCCTACTTTGCTGAGCTGACTGACTACTGTTACTTTGTTACAGCAGGCAGCTGTCCTTATTCTGCATCCTCCAAACCCCACAATTCCCTGCACACGTGATTTCAATAATGAAAGCAACATCAAAGTGCAATGCATTGTGGATTATGTAGTTCCTGCATGCTGTCTGTAAACTGTGGAGAAGTTATTAAAATTTGAAACATCAATGTTTTAGTCCCTCCTTCCCTGCCAGGATTACAAATGATGCAGAAAGAGAGAAACAGCAGGATTTCAGCATAGAAAATGACATTTATGCATACTTTTTGAAGCAATAGATAACTGTGATAGGTATATTAAGGGTTTCTGTGTTGTCTTTATCAAATTTTGGTTCCCCTTTAAAAAGCAAACATATATATAAATAGAGAAACTGGAACATCAGGAGTACAATAAAGTGTAGTTTGTACTTAAAGGGGTAATTCACCTTTAAATTCATTCACGGAGCAAATGTATGTGGACGTTCTATATATAACTAAGTTGATTTGAAGGTGAACTACCTCTTCTAAAGAGGCACTTACTGTATGGTAAAATTAGCTTGTACCTGTACCACTTTTGTGGTAGCATACTCAGGGCAGGATTTAGACTATTTAAAAGTATAAGCTAGAATGGTATCCAGAGGCTTCATTATTTCTGATACTTTATGAGGTATATTAACTTTAGTGTTTCAGGAATATAGTCCCCACTGCCCCAAAATGTTATGCAAAATGTCCCCATAGACTTATTATTATTAATAACTGGGCAATGGGCAGAGTTTCCCCCTCCTCCTATATCCTTTGTGACATGACAAGCTGGGCCGAATTCATATCCATCCTGGGCCACAGTTTGGACACCACTACCTATGACAAATAATGCCCCATTAAGGCACAAGCAGACTTACATGCTTGTTTGATACTAATATAGTGCTATGAAATAAGCTGGCGCTATAGAAATACATGTTAATAATGTCTGATTTCCAAGCAAATTGTTCACCTTATAATCAACTGTAATGCTACAGAATTTATATTCACTGGGGCAAATTCACTAAAGTCCGAAGTGACTAACACTGGCATAAATTACGCCAGCGTTAGTGCAAATCGTAACTTTGCAAATTCACCAAGTCCATCGCTGGTGTAAATTCGCCAGTGATGTAGATAGCCTAGCGCAACTTCGCACCCTAACGCTAGCGAAGTTGCACTCTGGCGAAGGGGGCAAAAATTCGCAAATTTACTGAGCTAGTCATTTTTCTGAACGTTAGCCCCTTCGCCAGAGTTCACTTCGCCAGGTTAGAGCAGGCGAAGTGCAATAGGGTAGATAGGAGATTTTGTAAAAAAAAGTTGAAATTTTTTTTGCACATCATTGGTTTGCATAGGCCTATTTTCAGACTAATCAAATGCTGCTCCGGAAGTTACCAAAAATATATATATACTAACCCATACCAAAGACTAGGTTTTGCATTCCCTACATCTCCTTAGGCACTGAGAAGCAAGATGCTATCTTTACTGATACCCTTGATGAATGCCAAAATGAAGGGGTAGGCAGAGAGGGCACATGCCTAGGGTGCAACTTGGGGGAGGGGTACTAGACACTCAGGGCACCCCCAAACTGCTCGTTACTTTCCTCCCCCCAATGTGGTGTAGGGTGTCTGAACCATTTGGCCCAGCACTGCCTTTGAGTAATGTCTCTACCAATCACTAATGGCTGTAACTGCAGCTGGCAATTTTTTTTTTTGGATTCTCTCTCAGCAAACTGAATAATCTCTGGCAAGTTGCCATGCTGCAATGGAATGCACACACAATGCAAGTGGCAACACATAGTAACATATTAAGTTAGGTTGAAAAAAGACACACGCCGTCAAGTTCAACCTTTGAAATTTATATATAACTCTAGGGAGTCTACAAGAAATCCACAGCCTGTCTGGTGCTACTGCTTCTTCTGGGGTCCAATTTCAATTCATAAGGTATCCCACATATTTGGTCTCCTCTGTGTGAGCTACCAAGGCTGTTATCAATCCCTCCAGGATATGCCATCCTTGCACTGAGGCTTTTTACAACTCTTCTCCACAGCTCCAACTGTGTTTTGCATGGTTGCTAGCAAGGGCTGAAATCTATATGGCCACACTTACCAAAGCTTGGGCTATGTCACTTCCATTTGCATGACAGACACATAAGGGCACAATGGGCAGGAAAAATAAAAGCGCACTGTGATGCTCATGCACAATATGGCTAGGAGGGAATTTGAAGAAACTGCTGTATTACAATTTTGACATTAAACTTTTGTTTATATTTATTGTTTTTACACTGTGTAATTTATTTGACAGCTTGTAGATAATCCGGGTACAGTTTTGTTTCCAGGCCACACCATTAGTTTGACACAGCTTTAAAAAAGAGATTGTACCGCATAGCTGCCAGACCCAGTAGCAATGGCTGGTTGAAGGATTTTCCTTCACATTACTCTTAAAAAAGAAATTATTGAGAACATAAAAAGTGAGACATTGCTCTCTGAGTGCCAGTTGTGCTACCAGTACCACTTAATAAATGGCAGCTCATACTGCCTTCTCGCATTTCTCTGCCGTAACTATATCAGTTAATCCCTTTACCAGTAAGGAAATCTGCAGGTGCCTTAGAGGCTTTGTTAACACAGTGCCTAAGCCAGATCTGTACTCCCTTCTAATCCTTTCAATCACTTTGAGACGGTGGAATAATCTGCAATCACTTTTAGTGTAAGAAACAGTATATGCCTTCCAACTAGTGCAATAGTGCAGGAATGAAACATAAACGTACAGTATATGGAACAGCTAAGCTTATTTAAAAACTAAGGGCCATGTCACAAGACATCTTAAACCGCGTTGACACTGTATTTCACTTTGAGGCATTGTGACTGCTAAAACGTAGGTCAGGAGCACCCATAATTTACTAATGTGAGGTCTACTTTTAGAGATGTTGTCGCAATATGATCTGCATCCATAAAAGCATTGTTAGCATTCTGGAAAATGGAAGATATTATTTAAATTTAGATTTATGAGAAAATGTATATTGTTATATTTAACAAACCACTATTTCTTATGTAACCTTAATGTAATAAATATGTGAATGAAAAGCATGAGACAGGAGGGTGAATTAGACAAGTTGTTGACAGTGTCTTGAGATCTAGTGATCCCCAGCTAAAGGTCTACTGGTCGATCCTCATCTACCTTTTGGGCACCCCTGATGTAGGTGGATTGGTCATTAACAAAGCTTTATGTTAAAAATTGGCAATTTACAGTTGTAGTAGACTAAGTGCAGTAGACAAAGTGCACTTTCAATCACAATCCAACATATAATTACAACAAGACTATTTAGATTATAATGTCAAAGGGAAGGACTATCCTTCCGCCTGACATTTTAACACTTAACTTTTAGTCTTGATTGAAACTGTACTTTGCATTTATTATTGTACTGACTCCTGTTTGTTCTATTAACCTGCCATAGAACACTACTCAAACTATATGAATACAGTCCTAAATATGGCATCTTCACTCATGAAACTGGTCGGCTGCCATTTGCCAGGGACAGATGCCAATTACTGAAAAGACAAAGTGTGCTCTATCTGCATGGCATACTAGTAACAGATGGTGGGTTTAGCACTAGCTCTGAGTGACTGGTGTCAGGATCCAGTGGCTAAACAACACTCTGGAGAGGTCAAGTTTAAGACTAACACATGGTCCCCCTTAGTTCACAGCAATTCAGACTGTCAAATGTCCAAATTCCAAGTCCTGCTGTTGGACCAAAGTGTCATTCTACACTCTTGATAGCTTTGCCCTTGAAAAAGTCATAGCCAGGCATACACATGCTGTCAGTCCAGTTTAGTTGGGGGGGGGGGTTGGTATACATGGCCGTGTTAGGTTATTTTCTCTATGGTTTGGTAGGTACAGTATGTGGCCTTCAGAGGATTCTGGTGTGTAGTGTCCAGTAACAACAAATGATGCCACAGGTAAATGGGTGCTGAAAAGCGGTGTTTTGATCCAGTGACTTACCTGGCTCTCAACATTGATTTTCACAATGAATATATGAGAGCAGTGCGTTCTGCAGTTCAGTATCCTGGGTAAATATAGAAATCATTAGGTTAATGAGGCAAAATGAATTGATACCTTACCCAATATAAATTGTTATGAACAATTTAGGTGGTCCAAATGAATTCATCTGTCGCCAGATACTTTGCTGGCACAACCTTCCGGACATGTCACAGACCACTTAGCACTGTAATGCTTTGCTTCTTACAACTACTTTATTTGTGAGGCTTTATTCATAAGTCATATAAAGCAAGTAACACTGCACTATGAAACCAGAGATGCAAACAAGCTGCTATTGTTCTTGTGTATTTATGAGGCCTATGTGGGATTAGGTACTTATTGGTTATCATGTGCAGTAGAGTAGCAGTGCTCTGTGTATTTTACATCTGTCTAGTTTACAGACCTGGTGTTTAAATGTTATTTCTTGTTTTTATATAAAAAGTTAATTTGTGCTAATTTAGATTTTTATTGTTTTTTTTCAAGGTTACATGGCAAGGTCAAAATCTGAAAGACAGCTGGAGGCAGAGAAGGCCTCAGAAAATCGGACAAACGCCAAGCTAAGCTAAATGAAAACACAACTTCTATTTCATGTTTATAAAAACAATTGTTCGCGTTCCAAGAGAAATAATTTTTTTTCTGTGTTTATGAGTTTCAGCTGGTGCATATAGATGTATATATATATATATATATATATATATATATATATATATATTTATTTATTGATTCCCTTCAATCTGGAGCAGAACAAATTCTAAATAATCTCCAAAAAAAAGTGTAGTTAGCTTTTGTGTAGCCCCATTGTGTGAGTGAATAAAGGCCTTCTAAAGTATCTATGATCAGTATATGATCAACTGAGAGAGGAATAGTAAGTTTTATGACATATGTATATTAAGCTTGTGGCTGTTGTTCAACAATAATAAAACAGTACCTTGTACTGTGTGGTAACTGAGAAGTCAGTTAAGTAAAAATCATTTGAGGGTGCCTAATTTTCCTTCTCCTTTAATGTTAATTTATTTTAGAAGTCTTAAGGTTAGGTTGTTCAAATGAAGGAAAATCCTAGTTACCAAGTATTCAGCAAAATAGACCCCATAGCTGAACTTCTATATCACTATTTTAGTGCACTTCTTGCCTGTTGCTGTATTTCTCATATTCTTCTCCCAGTTGTCTGTGGCTAGCACCACCAGTTGATGTGTGCATGAATTTTCTCTTAATCTGCTAAATGAAAGACTCTAGGCTGCTGAGAAGTTTGTAAACATGTGCTCTTATATTTCCCCAGTACATACACAGTTTATTCCTCTTTACCCTAAGCCTTGTCCTCGTCTGCACTTTCTCTTCTTCATAATCTATATACTCTTGTTGTCTGCTCTTGTCTCCATATTTTCTTCCTCCATGTCTCCTTCCCAAGCATATTTTATTTGCTCTCACTTTCTCCACCCTCCCTCCCTCCCTCCCTGCTTATGACTAGAAGAACCAGTTTCCTATTTACCTTCCACAGTATAGAGCTATCATTCTTTCAGTGCACAGTGCGGTCGATATTAATCTGGCGGAAATTCTCAGTAGCATTCACATCTATACTCATGAACATACATCTTGTAACCACAATAACCACAAGAGCATGCTTTTACCTCACAGAGCTACTGAGCGGTGAAGTCCTCTTTTTGTGTTTTAATAGCAAAAATGATTGACAACACTGGCAGAATCTTGTTTTGCACAAACCACAATCATGCAACTAGTTGTATGATAAAAAATGTGTGCTGACAATCAGCCACAATGTATTGAGGTGTTGGAAATCTTTAACACTATCCAGTGGGCTTGTGAGCAGAGCTGCATATTTTTGGCCACAGAATGAGATAGGTGCTACCTGTTGTGTACAGTAATAATGTATTCTGAAGATGCAGAACAGCTCATATTTTTTATCCATTCAAATAATAAAACATCCTGCCTTTAGACCATAGATGGCACATGCAAGATAACAGTAACAGTCAACTAAATATTACTCACAGGTGTCTAGTAACAGAGCAC
>CM044432.1:140421691-140443128 GCA_024363595.1 Xenopus borealis | reverse complement strand
TATTACTAACTGAAGTTGGTCAGAATTCCTGGTTCCTCCCATATTACAGTACAGGTATGATCACTAACAAATGCAGGCATCGGCTTAGCTGTTGCTGGCTGTTATGGACAGCTTATTTACATTTGTAAAGTGATTGGTTCATTTACATATTAAAGACAACCCTCATTTGTATTTTTAGGTGAACATTCCATTTACATTTTAAAGCAAGCGGCCCATCGGGCATTTGCCAGAACCCACAGATTGCCAGTCCGGGCCTGTTCCTGGTAGAGAATTTGTTAAGGAGAACTTTTAACTATGACATTATTCAAAGAAGACAAAGGCCTCCAGTGTGCTATTTAACAAAATTGTTTAATTTGGGTAACAAAGCAGTGAACATCAGTGCATAATTGTTTCTGTCACTATTTTATAGAGACTTACTAGAAAATCCCACTATATTCACACATTTGGAACTAAGTAGGTTTCCAAATATAGCTTGGCCCCAGTGCATCTGCTGAATTAATGGCTCTAGCTCCTCTCCTTAGCAGTACATGAGTGTCAGGAGGCTTCTCTGCATTACCAACATACCATTAGTATGAATATGCTGGCGTTAAAATGGAGAAGTTGATTGTAGCATTGGATTTGTTTAATCTCTGTTCTGACACAGCAAGAGAAAAGAGTGTGTTTTCTGAGCCGCCTTGTATTCAGAATAGTCTCTGTCTCAGGAGACTATTAGGGGGCTGCCTCTTTATAGAAACATGGAAATTGATGGCAGATTAGAACAGCTTGGCCTACTTACCATAGGCTATTTTTTGTTAACGCAATCTAATCTTATCTGGCATATGAAAGTATGCACTTGCATTCAGAATATTTGTTTCATGTTATTGTACTCCATAGTGTACATTGTTATTCTGATTTGTATGATGAACTATAATAAACTAGTGAGTATATTAGCCTTTTATCTATGTTACTTCTTTTAAGAAATTGTAAATGTTAACATCAAAAAGTGGCTTTCAGTATAAATGTGAAGAATACCCTGGTAGTAATAACAATGTAAGTTGTAAGCAGGGCACTCTGATCCTTAAATATTCTGTAGCTTGTGTTTGTTACATTATTGTAGACCTCTGTTTGTTATAAAATATATAAACAATATTAATAGATGATGATGTTGATGGTGATAGTGTAAATTCATTTGCTTGACAATAGATATTCTATAAATTAAATATTACAGTACTCCGATGCAGGGTCATTGTCTGGCAGAACATGTGTAGACCATGTTTTAACAAACTTGTGTGGTCCTTAGCCTTGAAGGTCCTGGATCTATGACTTTGCTGTGGAGCACCTCAAATTCTCAATTTTAACAACCAAGTTGCAAGAGCCGTTAGTTTGTGGTCTCCCCTATGTTTGTGAGATTGGGCTCTCAAGACAGAACTGTAGAGTTTTCAGCAGCCCTTGTTTCAGCAGACTGTCTGTATATATACTGTACTTATACCTGACCTAGTGAAGTTAATCTTGTTTTCTCTTTAGACATAGCATAGCAGCATGCCACTAGATATGGATGCAATTGTCATGTATAACGTGCTTGAGTCCAAACATGCTTCTTGTGTTCAGTTGCACCATGGACCACTGCATCTTCCTGCCTATTCTGCTGAATTGCAAACCTGTGCCTACTGACAACTAATGCTGCAGCTACTGCCACTCTAAACGTAGCGCTAATTCCAGGGGTCCCACCCTGGCATGTATCAATAGGCACAGCAGACTTTCACCCAAATGTCATTTTAATGTCAGATTCAGACATGATAAATTTCCGCACAATTTCTCACTGGTGGAAAAAATGCACAAAAAATTGCCTGCACTGCTCAAATGTGCATTGTTTTGGGTGGAAACCTATCTGTACCAGCAATGAGAGGCAGTTGCTGTTAAACCCTATGACAGAAGGCACGGATAGTTTCAGGCATTTCTCCACAGAAAAAATACTGCGGTCAACTTCACTTGCCTTGACTGGCTTCACTTGGCTTAACTGAGTGGTACAAAGGACTGAAGGCAGCACAAGGCAAAATAAAATGTGCGAAAAAGGAGAGATAATGGCTGAAAAAAATAATTGCAACATGTGTCCAGAGTGAGCACATATGGATTTGCTGTTACAGCTGAAAATATGTACTGTACCTTGGGACTTTATTAAAGCACAAGCACAGGTGAGAGATGTTGGATCAATAAATGGGAAGAACTGAGAAACTGAAACTTAGAGAAAAGAATTACAAAGGGGAGATAGAAAATGGGGACACTGAAGCACCTGAGTAAATGAAGGCACATAGAATACAGAAGAAGAAAAAATTGAGGATCATCTATGTTGCCTTTTTATGAACAACAAAATGTTCTCCAATGTCTGCTATGTTTGGTATGCTATTCTGGACCATCCACTGAATAATCAGAAGACAATATATGTGTTCATTCACCCTACAAATGTCAGTCAGACCAGCTAATCAGATGTGAACACTGCAGCCAAGCAATCTGCATCAGAATTCAGAAGGATGTGACTTTTCTGCTGCTGAAATGTTAGTCTGTTGTGCACTTCAGGCACATATTGTTGAGGCTACTATTGAAGGGAAACGTGACATAGAACTCGGCTCTATCTAACTATAAAAGAGAAAAAAAGAAATCAGTTGGCACAAGGCATGTCTCTGTTATTATTAGTATTGTTATTCTTTATTCTCTCTCTAAACACAACATAGCGCTCTCTCTTTTGCTTTCTCTCTCTCTCTCTCTCTCTCTCTCTCTCTCTATAGTGCTAGCCTAATCCACTTCAGAAAACACTTCTCATTACAAGGAACTATAAGTACACTAGCCTTTTTCTCTGGGAAAAACCTTCTTATTACTATTATATTTTCCCCTTATTAATAATTTCAATATTAATTGCACATAAAGTATCAGTTTTGCTAGGTGGGTTATACAGTAATACATCAACTCTGTATAAACTGTATTGTACATATGCACCTAAAATACTTTAAAGTAGTGTAGTAATGCATTTTTTCCCTTTGCAAAGGCAGTTGCAGGCAGGTCCCAGTTCAGAAATTTGTGATCAGTCTCAAAGCTGCCTTCAAAAATCATGGCACCCCATTCATCCATACGGACTACACCCTTTCAAATATCTTACTGTTACTCATTTACATCTAATGTCGTTGTCCAAAAGCCTCCAGGAGCTTATGCATGGCTGTATTTAGATGCACATGATGCATGGCATTATTTCTGCTGGGGTGTGAAAAATATACCCTCCTAAATTTTCACACACACACTTCATTTGAAGTCATATTTACCCAAATGTCTCTGGTGGCAGCTAGGGAAATGTTTATTTTTTATTGCATTTGTTATACAGGCACCCGAGGGCCACCCCTGTAAAGCTGTCGCCCTATGCACAGGCCTTTGGGTGCTTATTTATAAATACGGCCCTGAGCAGATGGTATCTCTTGCTACATATAGTAACTGTACATAACTGTACACAGCTGACCCATAATGTTAGTAGTCTCACCTCCATATTGAATAACGTATAATAAGTTTGCCCAGGTGCAGGGACTCATAGCAACCAATAACATTCTTGGTTTTTAGACAAGTGACCTATAAATGTTACCTGCTTATTGGTTGCACCTTTTATTACAAAACTCTGTGAGGCACTTGCAAGACCACACTTCTCATATAGATCTTGAAAGAATTTCTATATGGGACATAGAATCAGGGTCGAACTGATCAGGCAGGACATTGGGAAAAAACCCGGTAAGCCCCAGCTCTTATGAGCCCAGCCGGCTCAGACCTACTCCCTTCTGACCTGAAGCAAAAAAAAAAAAGTGAATGAAATGTGCGTGCACGTGAAAAAATGCACAGCAGGCATCCAGAGGGGGTCCTGGAACAGCAGCAGTCTCCCAGTCCAACCCTGCATAGAGTTACCACCAAATTGGGCAGAGTTCAGTATTCTAATGCAATACTGAGAAGTGTCTGTTTATAGCTTCTTATTACAATATCCTCCACTGCCTCTTCTGAATGTCGCAGTGACAGAATCCCAGGGACAGTTCTGCATATGTTTAGCATGCTGCTGGCAGATGTCAGAATACATTCACAGACCTGTCACTCAGTCCATGGAGCTTTAAATACTTACTCTATGGAATTAGCATCACATTGATGCATGGTCCTGCTTTACAGACGCAGGTGTCTCATTTCAAATCACAATTATCGTTCTGCAATACAAACCTGCCAAAGAAGTGCTTATGACATGATCACACTTTTTAGTGTGACGCACAGCAAGCGGAATAAAGCCACTTGGATTGAAATTAAGCTTTTACAATCAATGATCATTGATCACAGGTCAATGAGACATGCCCAAGCTCTGTTACACTAAAATATACTCATAATAGTGCCTCATGTTAAATTGTCTATCCATCCACTAGAGTAACTACAAAGGAAGCAGACCCCCCAGCTGTGTGTTAAGGGGGGAGGCAGGTCTGTTTCTTCAATAGGGGGGTTCATGGTTGACTACAGTATCTGTCCACAATATCTATCTTTCTGTTGTGTTTGGTAGACAAGGATGAGGAGAGTATAACAGTGCTTTATTAGCAGCTATTACTTAACAGCAGTAACTCTTACTTTCAAGCTGTACAGAAAGTCCTGTCTATGCACAGTGACACCCGCAGGCCATTTTTATAAACAATACACATTCCCCCTATAGCAGGAAAGCATTTGGGCAAATATAATAAACAGTAACAATTAAACTGTATGTTTCTTAAAGCAATATATACATTCTTCACATGACATAGTCTTGGGTCCATGCAGGTAGTTTTCTGATTCTCTCAGTATGCTTTATAGGTTCACTTTCGTCAGGCCTATTGTGGTTGGCATAAGAAGTAGGAAAATGTCCTTCATCAAATGGAGCATCTGCAAAGTCATATCTAGCAGGAGCAAGAAGACTTGAATTCCATATGCGCCAATCAGACAGTTCATATGTGTATGGTCCTCGCTGGCGTCTCACTTCGTGGTTTAGTAAATTTAGATTGTCCTTGTTTCAGTATTCCTGGTTTCTTAATTCTTACTAAAGATCCAGGCTTAAAGTGCACTTCTCTTGCACCATGTTTTCTGTCTTGGATTTGGCTTGTTGATGTTTGACAATGTCAGCAGTAGATGAGTTTGTAGGCAAAATATTTGGTGGAAGTTTGATGTCTGCAACATGTAACATAGTGCGCATCTGTCTGCCATGTAATAATTCAGCTGGAGATGACTGGGTTGTTGCATGGCACGTTGCTCTGTGGTTATGTATTTCCTGTGAGACAGCCTCGCTTATAGAGTAGGGCAATCGCCTAATTTTCTGCCGTACTGGTTTTACATCTGGTCGCAGCTTAATTTTGTGCACAAAGTTCTTTGCAGAACCCAGTGACGTGTTGCTTTGTGGTGAAATTTTGGACACAGGCTGTGTGGCAGGCACTGGTGTTGTAGTAATGAGACCATCCATTAATTGTAGGTTTAATGCAGCAAAGAGATCCCATCCTTGTCGCCATTTGTTGTGTTTGGTAGCCGAGGATGAGGAGGGTATAACAATGCTTTATTAGCAGGTTCATGCAGCCATTACATAACAGCAGTAACTCTTACTTTCACTTTCACTCTGTACAGAAAGTCCTGTGTATGCACAGTGACACCCACAGGCCATTTGTATAAACACCACACTTTCTATAGCATTTATCTATAGTATCTATCTATCTATCTATCTGTCTGACTGTCTGTCTGTCTGTCATATGTATTTACTATCTATATTATCTATTATGGATGCACCGAATCCACTCTTTTGGATTCGGCCGAACCCCCGAATTCTTCGAGAAAGATTTGGTTGAATACTGAACCGAATCCGAACTCTAATTTGCATATGCAAATAAGGGGTGGGAAGGGGAAAACATTTTTTACTTCCTTGTTTTGTGACAAAAAGTCATGCAATTTCCCTCCCTGCCCATCATTTACATTTGCAAATTAGGGTTCGGATTCGGTTCAGCTGGGCAGAAGGATACGGACGAATCCTGCTGAAAAAGGCAGAATCCTGGCCGAATCCCAAACCAATTCCTGGATTCGGTGCATCCCTAATATCTATCTACATTATCTATCTACTTAAAATCATCTATGTATATCTATCTGTCATCTACAGTATCTATCCACAGCATCTATCTATATGTCTATTTATCTATCTATCCTTCATCTGTAATCTATCATATCTATCTATTTTTCTATCCATCTATATAATCTATCTGTCTACAGTATCTATATATTTATCTATCTATCTATATCTATATATTATCTAACTATCGTATCCATCCACGGTGTTTATCTATCAATATTATCTATTCACAGTCTCTATCTATCTATAGTATCTTCCTATCTATCTGTCTATCTATTGATCCACAGTATGTATCGATCTATAGTATCGATCCACAGTGCCTATCTATCTATATATCTATCTATCGTATCTATCTATAGTATCTATCATCTATCTATTGTATATATCTATAGTATTTATCTATCCACAGTATGTATATATCTACAGTATATATCTATATCATCTATTTATCCCTTATCTATATTTATTTGTCATCTAACAGTATTTCTATATATGCACACTTCAGCCCATAATATGTTTTGTTAAATTCTAGAGCAGAGCTTTGTCTGAGAGAGGGTCTGAGAAGCATAACATGTAGCAGGTTGGGATTAGCGCACAGAACCCTGTATGAAATGTATTCTATGATTACTGGAGATACATTTGAGGCAGAAAAGAATAATAAACTTGTAGGCAAGTGCTAACGAAATGTATTTTGGGCATTACAGTGTCAGGCAGTTGACTGCAGATGATAATTCCCACTTTTCCTTCTAAGGTCTATGCATACAGAACTACTTTCACGCTTCAAAAAGTTACAGATAGACTGTTGCAACAAAACCAGCCCTTCCCTGGAATCCATCTGGAGTTTAATTGACTGTGCGGCTTTGTGGTCAGATAAATTGTCAGTACAACCAGGATTTAAAACTCTCTCAAATAAACACAGGGATTACATTATCAAGACAGTAAGGGAGAGAGACAGGAAGGTAATAATAATATTTGTGTTAATCCAATATTTGCCTGCTTGTGAATTCCATACTTTGACCTTTAATAATACTCATTAATTGGAAGTGTCAAAAATAGAAGGCTTTTAAAGAGGTAAAGATAGCATCTTGTTATCATCCTGGAACCAAAATGACAGGTTAAAGAGGTGCTTACTCTGATGCCAATAATCTTGGATATACTGTAAATATACTGTAATTTTAGAAAGATAACTTGGTAGAAAGGAAGCACACTGACTTGCAAGCTGAATTTGACTCATAAGGGCCACATGGGTGCCGAAATCAGCTAGCCAAAATCTGCTGGCTGATTTCAGCCCTTCCACAGGTGGTAGCCTCCTATCTATTCCATGTTGAATAAGCTCCTTCAGCAGATTTAGCAAAGGCTTGTGGTTGGGGTTGCCATATGTATCTTATTGGTATCAACCATCAAAAATGCCGGCCAGGCCGGTAAAATACCGACCAGGTGGCAACCCTACATGTAGTTCACGCTGAGCTGATTCAATGCAGAAAAGAGAGGAGGCTACTGCCTGCGGTATGGCCAAAATCAGCCAGGGGATTTCTGCTAACTGATTTCAGCCCCAGAGTACTAACTGTTAGTATAGATACTTTATAAATACATTAGATGATTGTGCTATAGGTCAAGATGCTGGTATATTTAATTTCGATATAGCAATTAAAACTGCATATTCATGTAATGACTTACTAAACATTTAAATGCATACACAAAGTTATAGAGGCAGTGTATAAATAGATGGCAAAAAAAGATGGACTTTTCCATGCCAGATAAAGTATTATATACTTGTTCAAGCAAAAATTTGAAAAAAAAACAAGTACAACAAGTTCAGTCTTACATAGACCCTATATAAGTTAATTTGGAGAATGACAAACCGAACCGCAAGGGCCACATGGGACCACTTATATCTCCTGGGCCCCCCTGAAGTCACAGGGCCTGCTACCTCTATATTTATTTCTCTGCCAATAACATTCTCTTTTATCTAAACAATATATCTATCTGTTACATCTTCTATGCAGGTTTGTTTCCTTGAAAGACAAAAACTTTGGTAACCAGAGAAAATAAATTATAGAAACTTGTTTAGGACCCTTTGCTAAATGCCAGTAGGGCCCAGTGTTTTATCTTATAACATTCTAATAATTTACTGATATAGTGATAACATATTTCCCAGTACTTTAAGAGATTATACATTATTCACATCAGTCACACATTCATCATTTCTAATATTTGCATGGTGACCAGGGGGGCTGGTAAACTTATTCCAGTTATGTAAAGTACAAAGTATGTCACGCACACAGTGACAAATTACAGTTAATATAACAGTAGAAAGTCATCAGTTACATTCTGCTGGCTGAATCTTATATAGCACTCATATCCTACCTAAGAGACCCATCATCAAACACAATCATGCAAGAATATATATATATATATATATATATATATATATACACCAAAATTATCACCACTCAATAGCAAAGTTGTCATCAAGTATTTTGACACGTGAAGAAAAGCATGAATGGGATACAATGCTAATAAATTGTCCAGTGGTCAGGATATGGTCATTTTTAACATGGCAGGTGTCAATTGGTGATTACATTTATTTATATATATTTTCATACCTTACCTAAAAGTCAATGTAAACAGGGGGCCAGGGGCTATTGCACTCTCACATGTTTTCACCCCAGATGTATTTTTTGGCTACATCAGTGGATGTTGCTCACTTTCATTATGATTTTCAATCCTATTTTCCCAGCCAACATGTTACTTCATCTTTTTGAGTGTATCCTTATCTTTGATAAGAAGAATTATAATGTTTTAACTCTTCGATAATTATGTGGACATCCTATGAAGGTGAATAGAAAACTGGGGAATTTCTCTTGAGGAGTTGTGGTCTATTTCACTCATATGATAAATATACTCCTTATTGTGGATTGGAGAACTACATGATTGTGCCTAGATGTAGTTGTCTGCTTCAGGCTTCATCTAAAAACTTAATTAAACCAGAACCCTTTGTAAATCACTACTTTCATTACATTACTACAATCACTGCATATATTGAGAAGCTGGTTGCTTGAGGAGAGGAATATGCAAAGCTGTATCAGAAGCAACACCCAACTGCATTGATTACATAAAAGGTGTTTGTAAATGTACAATGTAGGAATAAAAGTATCATAAAAAAGAGCCAAAAAAAGGTATTTCTGGGTAACTCTGCCCAGAACAGCACAGCCTGGACAATGTTGCTCTATATACTGTACATGTACGACTATCCTTGTAACAAGTGGTTAACTGTGTAACCAATGGAGTAATAACAGACAGACCTGCTTCCTCTATAGCCTTAAATAAATCCTCACTCTCTGGCCGTAGCACTAGCGATGGTGGGGAGCTTGGAGTACAAGAGAGAAGGCGGAGAAAGAGGACAGGTGACCAGTGATGGTTGAAGTGCATGTTGGGACCTTTCAAAGATTTGGGGCCCAGCACTCTAGATATGGCACTGACTGAAATATATCATGTTATAAAACGCAGTGACTAAATTAAAAGTGCTGTCATATGGAACACTTCATTGCCCGATGGGAAATCTCCTCTCTCTTGGATGATGAAGTGCCCAATGATACATGCCCCTTCACATTAGTTAGAATCACTGAAAAGAAAAAAGGTGGTTAATGATTCACAGTTAATCACTCAGAAAACAAAGAGATAAGAGTTATCAATAAATAACTTTAGATAGTAAATGTTCTAATGATTATCCAAGACATGTTTTTAAACTACCTTCCTGAAGTAGCGGCATAACCTACCAAGGAAATCAGTCACTCACGTTGAACTAGCAGGAAGAAGCTATAAATTAGCCTCAGTACATTTCTTTTTTGTCTCTCACATTAATGCTGATTATAACATTAATATAATAGACCAGATTCAATTCATGATGATGAAAACTCTGATGAAATATATTGGGTAAAACTGGATTAGTAGAAAAGTTTTTTTCTTCAAATTGAATATCATCCATGAGTTTTCACACAATGAATCATGAGATTCTCACTGAATTGAGTCTCTCCCAGTGTGTTCACTACTTAGAGATGTTAAATAGGCCAATATCATGATAATGATCCATTCTGGTCATTTTCTGGTCATCAGTGAAGAGTAATTAGGTTTAAAACAATCTAGGAATAGATCTGTATCACCTTAATTACACAAATGTAGCTAAATGCAAATAAAACCACAATGAGTGGCCCATTTTTCCCAATTGCTGCCCAGAAATGCATCTGTCTTTTCTAATTTGTAATGAGAAGTGTGCAATATCTACAAATTCCCACTATATCAGTAAAACACAATATTCAGTACATTGAGAACATTTGCCTAAGACCTAATCAATCCAACTTATTGCAGGTAAATGGAATGAAAGTGTTCATATCTGTAGACTTTGCTTGGATATTGTGCTGCAAATTCATAATTGAGGGCAGTGTTGGACTGGTCCACAGGGATACCAGGAAAACTCACGGTGGGCCCAGGTGTCAGTGGGCCTCTTGCTTCTAACAATTTGGCCTATTTCATGTTCATTCCATATTTCTTTATGTGGAAAAAGAGGCTTAATAATGGAAGAATAGAGTATAGTAAGTAGATCTAAAAGAATAGGAAAATAAAGAGGTTAAGTGGACCCCTGGCATCCCAGTCCTACACTGTTTGAGGGGACGCCTTCAAACAGTTACAGAGCAATGCAGAAATGAGGCTCATCTTCACTTCCTTTGAGTCAACCAATGGAAATTTTTCATCAGGACTGATAATCACTGATCCAGCAGGATTGCAGGATTAATGGTCTAAATGGCCATGGAATCAGACAATATGCAAAAATCATATAGTGAACTATCTCTCTCTTTCTCTCTCTCTCTCTCTCTCTCTCTCTCTGTTTTACTTTCATCTAGGTAAGTCAGCAATGGCTTTAAATTGCACTTCAGCACCAGCCTGAATGTTACAATTAATCTGTAGTGGATATTGCTGTTTTGCGCTGACAGGTCATTACACTAAATATGATCAATAATGTTTATTTCAAAAGTACAAACACACAGAGCAGCCGTACAGTGCTTTTATGTGTTGCCTCTGGTAAATAAGTCTTGTTGCCGGGTATTCCCCAGCTTTCTAGCCATACATAAAACATTATTTTCCGCTGATATAATTAGCAAGCAGAATTTCAATATTAGAGCCTTAAAGTGATGCTTAATTAGTTGACTGAGTGCTCTGCTTTTATCAGTGTTGACAGATCGTAATTAAAGCTCGGCTGCTGATAAATAGTGCAACAGCTGATAGATGTTCCGGCATCCACAATATCTCTATCAGGGCAAACAGGCACAAAGTGAACCAGAGCCCTTAACTCTTAATTGTGATGGAGTCAGGATCAGAGCTATAGACCTGTGGGAATTTGTTACAGGTTACCCTCTTTACTCATACCCACATGTTCCCATTCATTAACAAACTTCTTAATGTTATTTCCTCTATTCACTCTTAAATGCCTGCTTCTTGAATTGTGAAGCAACATTGCTTGCTTTGGTATTTGTGTCTGTATTTTTGTCTGCGCTCCCCTGTGTTCTGGTGTCATGCATTAAGCCTCAGGGGAGTGCAGGAGTAGATGCACTTGATTATTTTCAATGTGGCTGTACTCACACAGACACATGTAAGCACGAACACAGGTTGAGACGCAGCATGTTGCATTTTATCTGTATTCAAAGCTTACATGCATCTGTGTGAGTACAGCCACAAAAAGAATCAAGTGCGTCTACTCCTGCTCTACCCTGCGGGTGAAAGCATGTAAGAGCCCTACTAGACCCAGGTAAAAAATAGACTTTATATACCTAATGAATAATTACTATTTTCAACACATTTATGGGATCCATTATCCAAAAACCTGCAGAAAGGATGAATTAAGGGAAGGCCATCTCCCATAGATACTATTTAATCAAGTAATTTAAAATTGTAAGTATTATTGCCATTTTCTCTGTAATAATAAAACAGTATATTGTAAGGTCCGCTTATGAGACTTATTTTAGAGTTACTTAGACGCAGTGGCGTAACTACCACGGCTCCTGGGGTGTAAATGCACCCGGGCCCCATCCCCTTGGGGCCCATCGGAGCCACATAAATGGTTATGGCAGGCGGTTATCTAGGGGGAGATTATACATCACACATGCTATACAACACTCCAGCATGGGATTTATAGAGGTAAGGGCCTCACAGCGGGGCCCAAGTGCCCATCCTGTGTCGGGCCAACCAGGGAGTAGTTACACCACTGCTTAGACGTATTTCAGACTTAGGCTTATTTTTTGTACACTTATGGTATGGAGATCCAAATTACAGAAAGAACACTTATCTGGAAAACACCAGGTTCTAAGCATTCTGGATAACAGGTCCCATACTTGTACTAATTCCCTGTATAATATAATAAAAGGGGTTGAAGCACATGCTATTCAGTTTGTTGTAGTGAATAGTTTTAGTCACCAGATGGCAGCTAGGTACTGGGAGCCCAATAATGTGACATGTTCTATCAGGAGGTGGGTCCCTTGTAGTCAGTAAGGGCATGGGGGTCCAGGGTCAGACTGGGCTGGTGGGACAATGGGGAAAAACCCGGTGGGTCTGCTCTCCGAGCTGCCCCATAAATAGCTAGCCTAGACTTTTGAGGTTGGGAGGGGGCCCCCAGGGACTGCCAGGAGGGGTCTTTGTTTTGCAGCCCCATTGGGCCCCCAAGGCTCCAGTCTGACCCTGGGGGCCCATGACAAGATCATAAAAGCTAGGGATGAGTTGTGCTAGGTCACTGAATAGTTGATGTTCAGGCATAAATCCTGACTCCTGGAAACCGGCAAATTCTATGTAGCTCACCTTAGTTGAGAGTAAGGAGCATGCCACCAATCTGAGTAGTTCGGGCTCCATTGAGAAGTTTAATAGGTTCAGGCCTAGTAATTAGCAAACATTTCCCCCAGATTTCAAGGCAATAATGTCAGAACAAGCAAGATCCTTGTAAAACCATTGTTGGTGGACCCTTTGTGAACATCAAATTCATTCATTTACATGTCATACAGTAACAATAAAAACTTGAACTTGCTCTTATATATGTTCTAGCACATCCATTTCCTTTCTCCATAACCGGATTTGTTAGCACACGTTTCTGCTCTAAACCCTCTAAGTCACGCTGAAAAGTTGAGACAGTAGAAGTAAAGACATAATGGAGTTTGATATACCAGAGAAATATGTCATTTCCCTTTCTTCGTATCCACTGTAACCATTAAACAGAGTGATGTGATATTGAGATGCAGTCCATTCTACAAAGCATGAGTACAACAGTGCCCTGTCTTATAGATTAAAGTTTCGCACAATGTCAGCAAAAGAAATATTAGGAACGTCTACTGTTAAATGGAAATGCAGTTTTAAGTCACTGCAAACATGTTTGCCTTCCTGTTATTGACTAGTTAGTACTTAATTTAATATTGGCATTAGGTGTTAAAACACTTTTCTCTAGTAAGATAATCCTTTCACAACACAATACCAAACTGCTACCAATGTAATTAAATATCCAGCTCTCACGCAAAAGGCACAGGTCTCAAAGTGAGCTATTACCAGGTAATTATCCTCTAATTATGGGGCAATCAGAACACATTACAAGTGCCCCATGCAGTAAATGCTTTCCCTGACCTCCATATTAAACAAGCATTTTGACACTTCCTGATCAAAAAGAAACAGAACCTGTAAGCTCATGTGAGCTTTAACCAACCAGTGCAATTATAAATAACATATATTAAAGGAAGGCATACCAATGAAAATGACACCATAGACATCTGTGAAATATGCATAAACCACGACCGTGTAGATATTAACCAGACCATGCAGTTAGAGGGGATTATCAATAAAGACCTATTACACTGAAACTGGAGAAAAGAAGATACATGGCATACAGTTTTCTTCAGTAATGTGTTTTTTAGGTTTGCCTTCAAAATGTCCTATCCTTTCTATTTTTATTAATTTTTTAAGCATCATTAACTCAATTATCCTTGAAATAATACCTTAAACTACAGAGAGATGAGTCAAATGAATGGAAGCACTATCACTCCAAACATTTGATAATAAAAATGCACATTTTGGAACAGGGTGGTATAAAAATAATCTAAAACAAGCGTGAAGACAGAGATACTTTATTGTTAAATAATATTCTGTGAAAAGCAAACATGTCATTGCACTTTAACTGCACAGATGGATTAAGTCCACTTCTCTGTATTCGTCCCCAAGTTCTATGAATTTCCTTTTCATTTTAAAAATTAGATGGTTTGATTTTTATCTAACAGCAACAGACTAAAACAGTCAGCACAACATACATGCGACTTTAATGATATTAGCAATCACCTTGTCACCTGGATTATTCCTGCTCGTGGCTTGGCCATACGGCAATGTGAAAGCTACGCAGATTCACTGCAGTCACCCATGTAAAACTGATCTAAGCCATTTTGTCAGTAACCCTGGAACTTTATTGTATCCCACTATTATATGACACTTTCACATATAATACAATAAAGCACCTACTGTAAATCTAAATTGCCTGCTAATTAGCCACAATGGAATGTGTCTGGTTCCATATAGGTGAGCTGTAAAATCAGACACGCACAGGATTACTAGAGAAGCATATTAAACATGAGCTCTAACACAATACTCTGTGCGCAGAATATATTCAGGTCTACTGAGTCCTAGTTCTGGCTAGGGATGCACCGAATCCAGGATTCGGTTCGGGATTTGGCCTTTATCAGCAGGATTCAGATTCGGCCGAATCCTTCTGCCTGGCTGAACCGAATCCGAATCCTAATTTGCATATGCAAATTAGGGCCAGGGAGCTAAATCACGTGACTTTTTGGCACAAAACAAGGAAGTAAAAAATGTTTTCCCCTTCCCACCCATAATTTGCATATGCAAATTAGGGCCAGGGAGCTAAATCACGTGACTTTTTGGCACAAAACAAGGAAGTAAAAAATGTTTCACCCATAATTTGCATATGCAAATTAGGGTTCGGATTCGGTTCGGTATTCGGCCAAATCTTTCGGGAAGGATTTGGGGGTTCGGCCGAATCCAAATTAGTGGATTCGGTGCATCCCTAGTTCTGGCATATACTGTATATATTGCAAGTGAAACCCACAGAGACAACATGCAAACACCCTGCAGAGAGAGTCCAAGCTGAAGTCAAACTCAGAAACCCAGTAATGAAGGTAGAATTGCTGCTCACAGAGCCACCTTGTATTATGCAAAGCTGTGCTAAAATCTATGTAGCCCAGCACCCAGCTCAATCCAAGCATACAGCATCTCGACTATTAGTTGTGTCAATGTTCAAAAATCCCCCTTTACTATATTTGCCAACAGTTCACTATAGCAGGTGAAAGTCTTTGCAACATGCAATGTTGAAAAAAGGCAGATTAATAAGGGTGCTTATCTTGAGGGATGAAAGGTACTTAAATGGGTGGTTCACCTTTGAATTCACTTTAAGTATAATATTGACATTCATATTCTGAGACTATTTGCAATTGGTATTCATTTTGTTCAGTAGCTCTCCAGTTTACCAGCTATCTGGTTTATGGGGTACAGATTACACTAGCAACCAAGCACCTGTTTGAATGAGAGGCTAAAAGATTAATTATAGAAGCTTGAATAGAAAGAGTAGTAATACAAAGTAGTAAAGTATAGCTAGCCATAAATTTCACCTTGAGATGGGTGATATTGGGCTGATCTGATTGTTTTGCCCTATGGCCAAATAATCTCATGATGTTGATACAAGCCATCAGGGCAAGGACTGCATCAATGAGCTTATCCAAAGAGATTTTTAAACCAGTATAATTCTATGGCTAAATTTCAGCCCTTATATCAGTCGGGTAGGCAAATCGGCATGCCCCATATATGGGTAGATAAGCTTCCAACCAATAGAGAAGGAGCTACATTTGCAACTAAAATCTGCTTGAGTATGGCCAGGGCTGCCATTAGAAATCACAGGGCCCCACTTACAAGTAAAAAAAAAATGGGGCCCCAAAATATATATATATGTTTAAAAAATATTTTAAAATTGCATGCCAGGGTTTTGTGTGTAAGGGGGGGCCTGGCCACGCTTTCACTTACTTCATTAGCCGGGCCCCCCTGCTTTCAGCGTGCTGCCAGCTTCATAGGACACAGCGGTGCATGGAAGCTTTTCTCCTATTTAGGTTATCTGTACCCTCGTGGTCCTTTAAGAATAAGTCCCGGTAAGGGGATCCAATCCCAATGAAGATTTCAGTGACTGATAAGGGGACTTTCAGTGACTGATCTCCGGTAAGGGGATCAAATCCCAATGAAGATTTCAGTGACTGATTCTTAAAGGACCAATTAGGGTAGAGATAATCTAAATAGTAGAAAAGCTCCGCGCACGGAGCTGCTGTGTGCTACTCAAGTAAGTGAAAGCGTGGCCGGTAGTGATGGGCGAATTTATTCCCCAGGTGCAAATTCACTGCAAATTCCCGTGAAACGCCAGTGAAAATTCAGCTGGCGAAAAAAACGCTGGAGTAAAAAAAAATTAGATGCGCGTTAAAAAAAGCGACACGCATCAAAAATTACGTCGATTCGTTTTGCAAATTTTGCTGGAAAGTCGAGAATTGTTTGGCAAAGCAAAACGGGATAGATTCGCCCATCACTAGTGGCCGGGCCCCCCCTTACACACAAAACCCTACGGGCCCGGGACAAATGTCCCCCCTGTGACCCCCTGATGGCAGCCCTGAGTTTGGCCACCTTTAGAGCTCTAAAAAGGCCTTTTGACCTGCGTTACCCTGCGTTCAGTTTTAATGCATTCAGCCACCAGGGAGCACATAACTAAACGCAGCCGAAGCTGCCTTATGGACACATACATGGGGCACAACAAAATTTTTGGCCCCGCTTTGGGGCCACAGAGAATTTTTTTTTTTTTTAAATTGGTGGCAGGGGCCTTTAGAGTATTAAAATAATACATTGGTGGCCCAGGGTTTAAAAAAAAAAACACAGTGTTCAGTAGAACTGAACTCTTGGCTTCAGGATTTCAACTTTGGCTCAAGTCTATTCATGGCTTCTGGACTTTGGTGGTTCAGGACTTTGGAAGATGCAGAGCAGCTTGGCGCTGTCAAGGGAGGCCCAGCTATTTAAAAAAAAGTGCCTCACAGCCACCCTTTAGGCCCGGGACCAGTACACGAGTACCCCCTGTGCCCCCTGATGGCAGGCTGAGCCCTGCAAGTATACACTAGGGTCAGGGGCGCTCTGCCATTGAGGCGAGTTGAGGCACTGACCTCAGGCGGCCGCGTCACCCTTGTTACCAGGGGCAGCAAAAAAGCCGCACCTGCTAACTAAGAGCCCCCCTTACCCCTCTATGGTGCTGAAAAATTGAGCACCGTGGGGGGTAGCATCTTGAAGGCAGCCTCAGGTGGCGATATCTTCAAGATCACCCCTGACTAGGGTTGCCACCTTGCTGGTCTTGGCCAGAGTCTGAATTGCCTGCCCAGTTTTCTAAATTAGAAAAACTGAGCAGGACATTCCTAGATTGACCTTGCCCTGTGATGTTGTTGCCCTGCCCCTTGATGTCATCATCCACCCCTCTATGTCACAGTCACATCCCCTGTGACATCAGCTCCCACTCCCTATCCAGGAAGGGGTATTGGAAAAGATGGCAACCCTAGTACTCATGACGATGCATATAAGCCCCAACACAGGTTGAATGCAGAATGTTTTCTTCCATAGCAATTGTTTTTGGGTGGTGGGGTCTGTGACCCTCATTTTAAAGCTGTAAAAAAGACAAACAATACACTATTAAAACTATTTAAAAAAAACTAAATGAAGACTAATTTAAACGTTGCTAAGAATTGGCATACTTAAGGTTAATGTAGGGTAACAACCTGTTTGCTGTTATGAATTCATTAGTTTGGGGGTGTATAAACAGTAGCGGCATAACTATTGGCACCCAGTAAAGAAACCTCCTCAACTCACACAAAACTTCCTCTCTACCCCCCCATATATCCTCTCTACCCACAATCACTGCAAGCACAATTGCATTAATCTTAAACTCTCTGGTTACATTTTTTTTGTTTGCCCACTGGCCACTATGGGGTTCTTCAGCTCTGATGCATTCACTGCCCCCTGGTAATATACTGATTTACAATGCCCACATCATCGAGTTAGTGTCTTGATCAGCTGGAAAGAGTGACAGGCATTATGCAATAGTATCTGTGCATTGTGCTCTCATGCTGCTCTGTCTCCATTTTGCTCACAAAATGACTGAGAAAATGACCAGCCATGAAAGAAAGGCAGCCGCTCTGTGGCAGTGATGAAATCAGATGGCAGCAGCTGTTCCATATCCTTTTTACAATTATCCTCCATTTACCTCCCTAACTAATAACAGCTCTGAGCAGCCAGGCCTAAAACACATCCAGAGAAGCAAGGAGTGGGAAGGCAGCTCATTTTTTCTATTCCACCTAAGGTGTTAGGTCTCAGCTTTCATTAGTTACACCAGCGAGAAAGGCAAGAATAATTCAAAGTGCACCAACTAATCTATGGGTATGGAAACATCTTTGCAGGAAAAGGTTATAATTAAGCTATAGAATGCTATTTTCCAGCTGTGCAACACTGCTCTGGCTTCTCTATCCAGCTGTCCAGTACACCACAGTCTCTGTAGCTTTTAAGGATAAGCGCCAAAAAAAAAAGGAAATCCCATGCAACCCTAGTAGTGTGCAAAAGAAGGAAAAAAGATTACATTTTAATATATTTAAAAAGGTTATAAATTTAAACTGATTATACTTAGATATACTTATATATACGTAGAAATAATCTTGAAAATGGCTAACACGATTTATTAATTAATTATAGGTAAACTGCAATACTAACTGCAGTATTAACTGATGAAAAATATTATAATGCAAAAGGTGAATTTTAGTTCTTATCTTTGTGATTTTTTTTTAGATCTATTATATTACAGCCCCTATTAATTATCCTTAGCAATTTCTCTCCTGCTACACACTAGATAGAACGTCTTTAACCTCGTCATTTTAACAATGGGGGATAATTTACAAAGATGCTAAACAGTTCCAGGGCATGCGCCAATAGTAACCTACAAAACAAGAGAAATGCACTAAATTATACAAATGCAATTAATTCGTACTTGTGGATTAGGCTGAATTCAGCACTTGTTTTCATCCAAACTGACATCATTATGCAATCATTTTTGTGCAATATTTCAATATGCAAATTAGGATTTGGATTTAGCTTGGGTTTAATTTGTAGTATGGGTCGCTCTATTTGCTCTGAATCCATTTGCTAAGTAAATGGCCTGCACTGTAATCAGGCATTACGTAGCAAACATCAAGTAAAACAAACTACCGATACCCAAGGATGCACCAAATACATAATTTTTGGATTTTGAGGAATTTGTACTATTTGGTGTATGCAATTCAATGCCGTCTAGGCAATTTAATCAGCAAATGGATAGAGATAAAAAGATTGGCCCCTCCTCACTCTATAGAGATGTGAGTGATGGGCCAACTGATCTATAATATTGGTGTCCTACAGCCATAGCAGAACAGTGCAGGTTGTGTTAGAAATGATGGGAATACCACAGTTGAATTGTGCCTGACAAGTGCAAGCAATGTTCCCAGAAAGCATTAGTTCCAAGTGGCCTTTTTTGTCTCACTTGATAAATAACTTGCTTGGATTTGTGTCTTGCTCATCTTGTGTAACACAAAGTTGCCTGGGAATAAATCTGCATCAGTTAATTGGGGATAAAGAGCTGTAAAAGAGGAGACAGCTCCTGGGCAATGCTACAGTCATTTAAAATGATCCCAGGAATTGTTTAATCCATTAATCAAGCTCAAATATCATGATAAGACAAGTGATATTCTGATGGGATTCACCTTGTACAGAAGGGGCTGTCCTACATTAGTTATATATCTGTTTTCTTTTATCATGGAGATAATGTGAACAATTAAGCTCTGTGATGTAAAGGAACAGTAACACCAAAAAATAAAGTAATGAAAATCATGTACGTCGGTACAATGGAAGCATTTGCATCAGAAACTCTACTATAGTTTATATAAACAAGCTGCTGTGTAGCACTGGGGCAGCCCTTCATAGCTGTGTATCCTGTTCTTGAATGGCTGCCCCCACTGCTGTACAGTAGCTTCTTTATATGAACTATAGTAGTGTTCCTGAAGAAAACAAACCCATTTTACCAGTGAAGGGCAGCAGAACCTTACATTGTCATTCCTTTAAAACACTTACATTTTTTGGTGTTACTTATTTAAACACAATAAGATGGTGCAAGCCCATTGAATCTAGATCATGTATATGTGTTTATAATAATAAAAATAATAAAGGCAGCAGACCCAGTGGCTGCAAGTGTCAACATTTTGAACTTTCATATTAAACTGTTGTAAGCTTCAGGAATGGGAGTTTAAAGGATAACTAAACTGTCATAGCACAATTGCATATCAACCTTAGTGGGTTAAGCAGTACTTTACAAAAACATTTATTCATATAGCATAGCTAGCATAGCTAACCAGCAAATGTTGCTTGTTGAAACAATTGAGTTTCAAAACACAAGGTTGCTGGAAATAAGTGTTCCTTATTGTTATTGTTGAGAACCATAAGGTTAGAGCGCACCTACCACCAAAAAACAAAAAATGTTGTGCAAGGTCAAAAATGAACGAAAATCAAAGACATATGTAGAAAAAAGAATGACCATAACGATAGCACCACCCCATATATATGTCAGAAATTCCCACAAAGTGAACGTATTTAAACTTGGTGGTTGATATAGTAGGAATGCTGTGTGGAGAAGTTACCCCTACTATATCAACCACCAGTATACCCTTTTGTACGCACCAAGCATCATATATTAGTAAAATTGAGCTTGCTGACTGAAGTTAAGTCATGCATTCACTTAACTGATCCCACATTTTTCCTCCCTTAACCAATGACCCCCAAGTCTCTCCTGATCCGAATTTTAATGGTCACATTTCCTGGGCATATATAGCTTTTAATGCATGCCAATAAACGTTAAGTTTTAATATGTTCACTTTGTGGGAATTTCTGACGTATATATGGAGTGGTGCTATCGTTATGGTCATTCTTTTTTCTACATATGTCTTTGATTTTCATTCTTTATTGATATACTAATTGACTAGGTTAGGTACTGTAAGTATGCAAGTGAGAGGATGTGCAGGGAATCACAGAGACATGGGGAAGTGAAAAATTTGCTGGAAGAGGTTTTGAAAGGGGTAAAGTTAAAATAGATCAATGGGACATTTAGGAAGTTTGTAGAAAAGAGTAACAAGTGTAGGGA
>CM044432.1:140349047-140367082 GCA_024363595.1 Xenopus borealis | reverse complement strand
GGGAGGGAACTCACGTTACATATGCAAATTCGGTTCAGTATTCGGCCGAATCCAAAATAGTGGATTTGGTGCATCCCTAATAATAACCTTAGTGACAGACTATCATAAGGACAACCCAGGTTGTCACCTGGGGCCCATAGTTCCAAGTGGGTCTCAACATCGAAGAAATGGAGCACCAGGGAGAGGCAAATCTTGGGCAAGTCAAAATCATAGACAAAGCAGGTTGGGGGTGGGGTAAGGGAGACATAAAGGGGAGGGGTGGATTCTGCCCATGGTAAACATTAATATGTCAGTAGTGTCTATAAATATATGATCAAAATGTGTTGTTTTCTATACATACTTTTTTCAGATTCCATTGGTTCTTTCTGGAAAAAAAAAACAAATTGCTAAGGACATGTACACATGAGTGATTTGAAGCTCTTTGACCTGCATTCACATTGCCTTTCAGTCCCCCTTAAATGCATGGGAAATGGATAGTACTGTTTTCTAAATGAGGGATATAGTGGGAGCACTGGACTGTATACCTATACTAATTTCCAATTTCCTTTCCTACCTTTTTCATCTGACCTACTGTGGGTGTCAAGGCAAAGCTCTCCAACCACATGTCCTCCTTTAGAATGTAATCTATAATCTAAAACCTAAAATTAGATGCAGTGCCTACAAATGTTGTCCTATTCATGTTTTGAAATACCTATACCATTTTTTCAGATCCATGGGAGAGGGCTGAGTAATGACGGTACTGGTGTGCTTGTGTATCCTACCAGCAGGCCCAGATTTGTGGAAAGGCCACCTATGAAACCTATGAAAGGCCTAGGGTGACAGGATTTTAGGGGGGCGGCATGCTGCCCAGCCACACCCACATTGATTCAGAAACACTGGGGATACGCAGGAGATACTATAGTTTTTTTTAATTTCCCATGCACAATTGCTCATTGCACATTGCTCCGGACCTGATGATAAAAATTTGCGAATAAAGGGCAGAGTATGGGGGTGAAAAATGGCAATGGGCCTAGGGGTGCCTGCTATGTAAATCCATCCCTGCTTACCAGTGTTAGAATTATTAATGAAACTAACTATATTCATAGAGATCCAATTGTTTTTACTGGCCAATAACATCAAGAGTTATGTTTGCTGCAACAGGAGACAATGCAGTCTGCATAAAGAGGAGCAATTCAGTATAAGATCATATCCACAGCATTAGCTTATATTAGCAGATACATTGAATGCACCCCCATGTCATCAATGAGATAATGATACAGTATAGGCATTATAGATTCCAATGTATACCACATGGTAAAGAGCAGAAAATTCAATAGCAAAATTGGGACTGGATCACTGTCTTACCGATGACATAGAGTTGGTTCGTGTCTCAGTACTATGTGTCCTTAGGGAACAATTTATGCAGCAAAAATGTTATCCTGTTCCAGAGGATATTTCATCTCCCTGATGAAGGAGATTCAGATCATTGACTCAAATCATCATCATGTCACGAGCTGTCAGAGTGATACCTCCAGCCATTCAGATGACCATGGGATTCTGAGAATCGTTAGGTTACTGCTCTAATAATGCCAGTCCCTAGTCTGTGATATGAGCAACTGGCTTTATTAGGCAGCAGTGAATTATTTGAGCTAACTGAACACAGCTCCCACTTTATCTTGGCATTTTAAGAGCAACCTTAGACTCATAACAGCTTGCTGATCTCATTAGGATTTTTGCACAGTTATATTCAGACCTGTGAATGAGATGAGCCGTCTATGGCCATGTTAATATAACTCCCATACTGCTCTAGGTTAAGTGCATTAATCTGAAGGATAATTACCAGCTGCACTGTAAAATCTATTCAAAATTAACTATAGATTTCTTCATACGGCTTTTCATTTCCCAGGAATGGTGATTTGTGAAAACCCTTAGTAGTGTTTCAAAATTAAATGAATTTCCAAGTGTTGAGTGCAGTATGCCAACCGTGCCCACAGAGAGGCCAGTATCTGTTGGTCTAAAATATAAAACCATTATTAAAAAAAACTTATAAGGATTTGTAAAAAACAGAAATGAAGTTGAATGCACATAAAACAGATAAATTAAATCGAATGGCCAGTTAGTTCTATTAATAACAACACGAAAAGTGGATTTTTTTATGCAATTAAAGGTTAAGGAAAACCAAATTACAAGGGGTACCAATATGTTAGGCAGCCCAAAAAAAAACCTGTTATTAATTCTGAAAACTCTACTGCCAGATCAGGCAAGGCAAAGTGCAAAATCACAAGATATACACATTTCTCTATTTTTTTTCCTTTTGTTCCCCAAATCTCAATATAATCTCTTATATAGTAAAAGGGGTCATTAAATCATAACAGAGCCCCTTCCGCAGGCTCGGGAAGGATAATCAGGAAGTGTGTTGTAAAAAAATGAGCAAATGTTTTTCTGTCATGTCTAAAAGCAAACTTGTAAATATAACCAAAAAAAGTTATTTTGGGAATGTGGTTTTGGGCCAAGAGTTCAATGCTGATCAGTGCACATGCAGATGTATTTGGGATATAAGCAGCATGTTGGTGAGTAATATATGTCAAACAAGCAAAGGAGCAATAGCAAAACAACCTGCAGTACACAGAAATGCAAATAGAACAAAATAAGGCTCATGTAGCTGATCATATGATAGACACAACTTAGTTGTCACTTTCTTGCAGCCTTTCCTCTCTGGAGGATCCATTGTTAAGTATATATACATTTCCTCCCCAACTTTAGCTGAGTAGTAGGGCCCTGGGGATTGTACCTCAGCAACAAAAGAAAGGCTGCAGGTTGGATAGCACTGAAGCAGTGTTATCATTGATGCATTGGCTTTCCAATGCACTCAGCCTTATTATACCTGCTATTCCACAGACACAGTCCCTTCCTTGAGGCTATCACCTCGGAAACTATAAAATCCCCCCCATACTCAGACCCCCCCAAAGACAGCTCTATCCATGAATACAAGAAGGTGTGCTGTGCTTTCTTTTATGCTCACAGATGACATATATTGTTGTTATAGTTATAAGAGGCAGATTGTTGTTTAAAATGCATGAAATTAAATGAAATTGGATTAAGGATTAAAAAAAGATTATTTGATGCACATTTTACAGTAAGACTTATTAATTTATATTGGAGGTTCCCAGTCCTGGTTTCTCTCACAAGGTGAGTTGTTCGTTTTCAAACAACTTAATCCCTGGTATCCCAAAAGACACAAAATGCATCAATATGTTTATATGTGGATTTGAATAAAGTTAGAAACTGTTCTGCCATTCAATCCCTCAGGTGCCAATTCAAGTAAATGGAAGAAATAAACCCGTGTCCACACACTGAAAATGTAATTGGCAGATTGCTCTACCTGGTCATAAGATCAGTGAAAACGGTTGGCGAGTTTTAACAAAAAAGGGACAACATGTTCCAGGACTACTAAGGGCATATTTATCATATGACGTTGCCCATAGCAATCAATCAGCATTTAGAGTTGAAAACAAAAGCAAACATTTGATTGGCTGCTATGGGCAACATTACTGGTGCTGTTTGTCTTCAGCGTTAACAAATACACCCCTAAGTTCTCCCAGGGGCAGTATCCCATAGCAACCCATCAGCAGAGAGCAGTTGCTATCACCTGTTTAAAAGAATACAGCTTACTGGTTTCTGGGGGTTACCGCTTCTGAACAAGCCTAGTTCCTTTAATTATATATGGGGAGCTCCGTGGCGTAACTACCAGGGGTGCAGGGGGTACAATTGCAACAGGGACCCAACCCCCTTGGGGGTCATCGGAGCCACAAAAATGGTTATGGCAGGCAGTTATCTAGGGGGAGAGTTTACATGCCATCAACACTCCAGTATGTGATTTATAGATGTAAGGGCCTGACAGGGGGGCCCAGGTGCCCATCCAGTACTGGGGCGCACCAGGGAGTAGTTACGCCACTGGGGGGGCTGTGCCAAAAACAGAAAAGGTCCTTAAAATTTTTAAATTAATTAGAATTATGCAGGCTTATCTGTTAAAACCTGGAAGGCAAGCATGGTGGGCAATTCCCTATGGTGCAAACTGAGGTGAGCAGAATGCAGAGAAAAATATTGCACTGTGCAGGGGATACTAGCAGGAGCAGTTGCAAAAGCAGTGAAGGACCTGGTGGGGAAAGGCAGTGGTTTAAGGAGTGCAACTACAGAGAATGCAGACCCTGTGGCTGCAGGGGGCCCAGAAGGTATAGGGGGCCCTAAAAGGCCCTATGTCAGTGGTTCTCAACCTTCCTAATGCTGCGACCCTTTAAAACAGCTCCTCATGTTGTGGTGACCCCCAACCATAAAATATTTTCATTGCCAGCCCAGAGCGGATTGTTAGGAAAGTACAGGAGACAGTGTGGCTGTATAAAGGTCTGTTTTCCGTGCGTAGAGCAGCAAAAAAATTTCGCCACACCCATTTTGTGGCCACACCCCAATTACCATGTTAATTTTACAAATTTTAAATGGGCAGGGAGAGCTGTATGGCAGTCCCTACTAAGAGGATATAGAAAGTTGTAGTGTAACTGGCTTCACTACACAGGTTACTGAACTACAACTCCCAGCACCAACACCCAGAGAGCTACAACCTTGCCCCAGGGCTAGTGGGGAGAGAGACGAACCTGCTTCTGGAACCCCTTAAGGGACCCCTGTGAAAGGGTCATTCGACCCCCAAAGGGGTCCTGACCCCCAGGTTGAGAACCACTGCCCTATGTAGTTAGCAATTTCAATAATAGTAAAAACAGACAAACTCTGGATATGGGAGGAGCCCTAGAATTAATTTGTTGTGGGGCCCTGTAAGATATAATTACACCCCTGAGTGAGATCTTATGTGAGCAGCAAAAAACATGGTGGAAAGGCTGAGTGGTATCAGTGGGTGGTATAGGGTGTGGAAGTATGCTTAGGGCAGCCTTGGGTACCCGAATCTCCTTGGTATACATTCCCAGACTGTAGTTTCTGTGGATGTCCTCTTGTCCCAATCAAATGGGAACAAAAGCTTATTAGAATTTATTGATACTGACCTTGTATACACTTGTTTATTGTTCTCTACAAAGCACAGCATACGCAAGAAGAGAGCAGAAATGCTAGTTACAATTAAATACTATTTTTAACTAGACTTTCTGTTCTCTTCTCAGGTTATTAGAGAAACCTTCTATTGAGTTTTAGCATTATACCCAGAATCTCCCCAAAGAAGGGTTATGGCAGGACTACAGTAAAAGGCCGGGAAAATGTTTGGCTTTTGGAAGACATAAAAAAAAAAAAAACCTGTATCTGGTTCCTGTTAGTACGCAAAAAGATTCCGGCGATAAGATTTCTGATGTTTGCCCTACTTATATGCAAATTAACACAAGGTTTTCTTAAGGGACATGATGCAATATATTAAGCAAAAGGATCATGTTAACAAGCATCTCTTTTTTATGGCTCTTAGGCTGGGGACAGACAGGGAGATTCAGGGAGATTCTGTCGCCTGGCGTTTAATAGCAGTCGACAATCTCCCCGAATTTCCTTCTCCCTGTCTGCCGCTAGTATTAATGACAAAGTGCCTGTGCACACACAGCACGGCGATTTCCGGAATCGCCCGAACATACTTCGTGAGGAAACTTCGGGCGATTCCGGAAATCGCCGCGCCGCGTGTGCTTTGTCATTAATACTAGCGGCAGACAGGGAGAAGGAAATTCGGGGAGATTGTCGCCTGCTAAAAACGCCAGGTGACAGAATCTCCCCGAATCTGTCCCCATCCTTAAAAGGTTAACTTAGATTTTTTGCTAATTAGACTGGGAGAAAAAAGAAATGTACTGACTGCACTTTGCTGAATGTGTTCCAGCGGAGGGGTTTACAGACTCAATGTAAACCTATTAAACATTTCACCCTGGCTCTAGTTCCATTTTCTTAGTATGCACACAGTGTTCAGTGCCTGAGGAATTCAACTCCGTTGGCCCCACTCTTAATTGCTAATTAGGATGCAGGACGCAGAACTGTAAATTTCCTATGGGATGCTCATTATATAGAGCATATGAATGGGTTTTAATCAAGCAAATTAGTTGCTATGGTAAAACACAAGTGGCATGCTTTTGCCTCATGGGTGGTACATTTTTAATTCTTAGATACCATGACAGTATTTTGACTCTTGTGTGTGTGTGCGTGAGAGAAGAGGAGCTTAAGAAATGGAGGGAACTAGTACACTAAAAATCCATCTTTCTTGCTTCAATGCTTTTGGATTACATAGATGTTACTCCCTTATTGTGTTTCCTAATAACTGAAGGGCAAAGGTGCCTGGGCTATAGCCTACAGCTGCCGTTGAACATCCACTGCCAGCACTGCTCGACTGCACTCAAAAAAATCAGTCCGCTTGCTTTTATTTTAAGACTAGGGGATGATTTAAAATCATTCCTCTGTTTGTAAATGTCAGATATTTTATAATGTATTGATGGATCCAATTCGACAGTACAAAAGAAAATCCTGGTATTGTAAGTTTTACCATATGGAAACTGCAAATGCGTGCCCATGTAACAAAAACACATAGAATGATACAAAACAGGAATCCTGTAAAGCAGGGCTGTCCAGCTGGAGGCTCTCTTGGGGCCAGATGTGGCACTCCAAAGGATTTTTAAGGCCCTAGTTTGCTCAAAGGCTCCATAGTTTGACTTTAAACAGTATGACATCATTTTAATTTTATCCGTTCCTCAAAAATGCTATACGAGAAATAAGCAGGCCACTACAAGGAATGTGTTGGACAGCACTGCTGCAGAGCATCTCATTTTATTTAAACATTAAACATAGGGTAATGCCGATTGCCCTGCTTTTGAAGCCTGTAAGCTGTCATGATTCAATAAAAGTTGTGGCATGCCCCTCTGGAGTTTACAATCTAAGGTCTAAATAAAACACTATGGTTAATTGTTATCAGCAGTCCTGTTAGTTTTGTTTTGAGCATGGAAGAAAACACATGCAAGCATATGGAGAACATACAGTATAGTGGGTCATTTACACCACAAGTGCAGCTCCATGTAGAGTGCATATTGATGTAATAAATTTAGGTACCTGAGTCCAAACACTCTCTTGCACTTCCATATGGTTGCCAATAATTCCATATTGCCTCTTTGGGAGATGGTGTGTAATTGTGCTTGTTGAAAATGGTGAATAGTGATGTGCATATCGCAAAAAAAACTCACACCTGACCCTAACCCACAAATCATAACCTGTACCCAACACTAATGCACAAAATGTTACCATTGTAGGACCTGCACCCAAACCATACCTACTTCTTCTCTCTGGTGGGACACTGGGAAAAACCTGGTGGCCCCAGCAATCATGAGCCCTGATGGGAAGCCTTTTTTGTGGCATTGGACCTCCCTCCCTCACTCCCAGTGCAGGCTCTGGGGGCCTAAAGGGGAGTAGCAGCTTGGGGAAAGGGATCACAGGGGGCTTTCAGGCTGACATGTGGGACCCCAGACCCCCAGTCCGACACTACCCCCACCAGGACTGGACTGAGAATCAAAATAGGCCCTGGCATTTCAGGTACACAGAGGCCCAATCAGCCCACATAGAGGCCCAAACAGTCCCCACCAGCCCACTAAATACTGACTTTCTATGGCACCTTATAGCAGCCCATCTGGCATTTGCCCTAACCCACAGATTGCCAGTCCGGGCCTGACCCCCACTCAACAATATACTATATAACTATATAACCTGCAATGTTTGGCTTAATTTCAACCCAAATTTGCCCCATAGGTCAACATGGATTTTGGGTTAACATGCACTTCACTACTGGGGAACCCTGGACCTACCAGTATCTGGCAGCAGCTATAGGGTTTTCACAGTTGTTTTCATCAACAGGAACACCAGACATACACCCACTAAATTGAATGCAAAAAAACTATTCAGTTTGCTCAAAAACCTGTACACTGTACTTGCACTTGTAAATGCTTTGTAGATCTTTGCTGGAAGGAAGCAATGCTAACCATTGCTTTACACTACCGATTATTGACTTCCATCTGTCTCACTACTAATTGAATGGAGATGAACAAGTGGGTCCTGTCCCAGATGTCAGATGTAAGTTTTGTGGGTTTACGGACACCCCCGTACATTGGTGGCCATTTTATACTGTATTTATTCAGTCACTCTTAAAGAAAGCTTTGACTGAATTTCCAGTACAGACATTTGTGAATTCACATGCTACCCAGTCCAAAAAGCATCCATGGCTCTACCAATTACCACTATAATGCAGCACTCTCTGTGTATATGCACGGTAGAGCAATGTTTCAAACCCTTTCTCAATCCATGTTTAGGGCTTCAAATATCACAGTAAATTTGCACAAAATATGTATGCTTTTGGACCGAAACGTTGAGCAAAATAAACCTTTGGAAGATTGATTCAGCAAGTCCAGTGAGTGCCGTTCTTCTGTATTGCTTGTGCTGTTTCTAAGCTCAGGCACCCAGGTGAAACAACTATATGGAGTGCACTTTATCTCTCTCTATATACATTTTTTTTATTATATTAGCTTTTGCAGCCTTCAGCTCATTGCAACCATTCCTACAATGTTTCATCCCGTGTATGATTGCTAGGGAAATGATAACCTATACAGCTGTTCCTTTTCCTTTGTGCCATCAACTGTAATGCTTTTCTGAAAGAGGTTGTCATGCCTTGCAGGATAAATCCCACATGAATTGAAAGATTCCATCATTGCCAATTCTCAATTTTTCTTGCAAACAACTCACTTCCTCTCAGTAACATTTTACTTACATTACTTGTTTGCAATGTCCAGTGGAGTAACTACCAGGGGTGCAGAAGGTGCAATTGCACCAGGGCCCTCACCCCCTTGGGGCCCATCAGAGCCATGATAATGGTTATGCCAGGTAGTTATCTACGAGGACATTCTACAGCACACATGCCATCAACACTCCAGCATGGGATTTATAGAGGTAAGGGCCCAACAGGGGGGCCCAGGTGCCCATCCTGTAGTCACGCCACTGGCAATCAAGCCCGGACTGGCAATCTGTGGGTTCTGGCAAATGTCAGAGGGGCTGTTATAAGGTGCCATAGAAAGTCAGTATTTAGTGGGCTGGTGGGTGCTGTTTGGGCCTCTGTGTGGGCTGATTGGGCCTCTATGAACCTGAAATGCCAGGGCCTATTTTGATTCTCAGTCCAGACCTGCTGGAAATGTCAAGAAGTGTCTTTGGAACTTACTGACTGCTATAGAGTTAGTGAAGTTATATGAAGAGCTCCAGGACAGTTGCGGAAAATAAACATTTAGGGGCAGATTTACTAAGGGTCGAATTTTGAATGCCAAAACAATTTGAAATTCGACCAGGGAATAGTGGGGGAATAAAAAAAAATTGGTTTCGAATTTTTTTAACGCAATTCGATCGATCGAATGATTGAATAGGGAAATTTGATCGATTCGAATTTTCGAACGATTTTCTAAATTTTAAATGATCTCCATTTAGGTAGGTTTAATCTGGTGAAGTAGGTGATCAAATTTAAATTTAACGGGGAAGTATTCGACCATCGAATTTTCGAATATTCAAATAAAATTGAATTCAAATATTCGAATCATTCGAATTCAAATATTCGATGGTCGAATTTGGTCGAATTTGCATATTCGAAATTCGAAGTCGAATCTTTTTGAAAATTCGATCGAATATTCGAATCCTTCATGTGAATACATGTGAATTTAGTAAATCTGCCCCTTAATCTATTTTACAAAAATACTTAGAACATTAGAATTCGTAATAGAGATGCACCAAATCCACTATTTTGGGAAAAACCTCCAAATCCTTTATGAAAGAGTCAACACAATACTGAATTAATCATAATTTATATATTCAAATTAGGGGAAGGGCAAGCTAAAAAATGTTTTACCTCCTTGTTTTATTATTATTTTTCTTCAATCTGTCTACTTACACATTCATGTTGTGTTGCATTAAAAACATTCATAGCATAAAGCAATTGCTTTGAGGCAAGCTGGGAGCACGTTGTTGCCAGTAAGTGAGACCCTGACCTCCATGGCTGCCAGTTTTAAAAATGTTGCCCGACTTGATCTTTTCAGATATAGAAACTGAACTGGTATCACTCACAATTGATCACTTCTGCTGTCTAATTTATTTCTCAACATGCAGAAATCGTGACTTTTTCTATATTTCCTCCCTAGAATTAATCAAGCTAGGGTTATATTTTGGTGTTCCGGAGCACACCCCTTAGAACAGAAAGCATCATCAAATCATGAGGAAGGGCACAAGTGGTATGGTTATGGATTATAATGAGGCAGGTTTATACCCTATAGCAGGCCAGTACTCGCATTCATTTACATAGTAAATGAACCTCACTTTCAATGAATGTGTATCTTAATTGTACAGATAATAATCTCTAGGAAGATAGTAAACAGGTCTCCCTTACTGCCACTGAAATGTAATATGCCCCATTAGGCAGTTCATCTCTAATGTAAATAAAATTCAGCTTACTTATAAATAAGAAATTCCATTATTCCCTCTCGTCAATATTGTTGACCTTCTCTGGACTCCCTCTACATTGATATTGCTTGTTACAGCTATGTCTATTATTTATAAGTACTTATAGTATAGATCCTTCTGCATCAAGGTTTCACTTAACACAGTCTAATTAAAGGTGTAAGTTGCCTGAGCTTTTGTTTAACCCCAAATGCCTAATGTGCATTTTTCCATATTGAACAACCTAAGAAACTGCTGATCTGTCCAGGTCACTCTGCCAAACATCAAGATTCTCTATTCTTCTGAGCATTTTTCTTTTAGTTGCAGAAATGCAGTAATTGTGGCAAATTAGGAATTGTATCCAACAGATATTAATCTATAGGATCCACTAAATATTAGAAGAAGTTATTTCAAATTCTAATCTAAGTGTTGGAAAGTTGTGAAACCTGATTGAATATATGTTATATCCCAGTGGAATGGCACTCGGAGCAGTTCGTTTTCTGAAGTCGCTCCAAGTTGCCTCATGAGGAAACTGCGGGTGACTTCGGAAAACAATCGCTCCAAGTGCCATCCCACTGGCGATATATATTCTAGCCATCATGAAGGCAGTTCGGGGAAATTAGTCGCCCAAAGAGGAGCTGATTTGTTGCTGGGCAACTAAATCTCCATAATCTCCACGTGTGTCTCTGCCCTTAAAAGAACAGTAATTCACAGCTGACTTAGGGCAGCTGGCACTAGACTTTGCAGCCTTTCTGTCGGATTCGATGCTGGCCGACAAAACGCCCACATCAAGTCGGATCCGACAGGAACAAGGTAAAGTAATAGGAAGTCAGATGGTGTCGCAGGGTTGCACACCAAGAGGTAGGAAAGTGTGCCAGTCTACAGGGACAGCTTACACCAATTTGGATATGCAATATCAATATCATAACCACAAGTCCACAGTAATTAGCATGTGTCTAATCACTGACTTGGGGACTTTCCAGAATTTTTTCCCCAAGTACCATAACATGCATGCATTTAAGATCACAGACAAAAAATAAAAGGGTTATAAATGCTGCAAATTACAGTAGCTGAAGCACTGCTGCATACATTCCAAGACATAATTAGATTCCATTGTGTCCATTTTATTGCTTATAACTGAGCACCAGAAAGTCTAGAGACTTTAGATTTAATTCTACTAGATACTGACTTGAATGAGTGAGACTCTTCATAGACAGGTCTCTGTGGGGTTTTTAAGGTCGAGGAAGGCCCTTCATTTGGCATGAAGGACTCGGACAATTGCAATCTCGGTGGCCCCAGATGCACCAGTCTGACTCTGGTCATTCAGCGGAGTCTTGAATAGACTGAAGGAGGATTCTATATGGAAGAATTACATTCCAGCAGTAAAGGTCAGCAATAGAGAAAGGGTTAAAGGGGTTGTTCGCCTTCCAAACACTTTATTCAGTTCAGTTGTTTTCAGATTGTTCACCATCAACAAAGTATTTTTTCAATTGCTTTCCATCTTTTATTATTTACTTTTTTCCCAAAAATGAACTTTAAAATGTAATATTCATGCCTCTAGCGTCTCAGTCTGGCAGCTCAGTGATCCAGGAGCATCTGAACTGTTACAATTTGCTACATTTAGTTCATACAGTCAGTGGATACATTTCTCAGGAGGATCTGTGGAATATTAGCAACTATTGTAACAGCTGTCTTTAATGAAACTCATTGATTCAGCTCAGCAGGGACAAAGACAACAAATGTATCAACTAAATCAATTTAAAACTGTTACAGAATCGGCCAACCCCCCTCCCAGAGCTGCTTTACAAGATGGTCACAAATAGAAAATAGAGTATTTTGATAAAGTATTTATTTCTGGTGAACTATCTGAAACCAACTGAACTGAAAAAAGTGTTTCAATGTGAACTGTCCCTTTAAGGCAGGCACATCTGTGAAAGTGGGTGGTGTGACCAGACAGCGATTCTGAGAAGAATAGAACCAGACAGAAATGTATGGAGACAATAGACTAAATGTAGAGGGTTGCTGAGCAATGAAGTGTTTTATAAGTCATGAAAAGGATGTTGTGAAATTGCAATTGTAGCCTGACTCATTTTACTTTACTAGCTGATAGAGTGCAACTGTACAGGCACTGTGTATCTCCAATGTGTGAATGCGCTGTCTCTTATTTCTCATATGAACATCTCATGTCATAAGAGAGAATGGTAATCTATCAGTCTGCGACTGGGGAAGCTGTCTCATATTCTCTCTGACCTCTGTCATGTAACAGAGCCAGGCTGCCACTGCCTCTTTTGCTTTAAAATGCACAAGACATAGCTCTTCTGTTGTCTGCGCTTGAATGTGTTAAAGTGGCAGCCTGACAATGCGTCTGTCTGTCCTTTGTGAGAGGATTAGCAGGGCACAGCTGCTCTCTGTCACACTGTTTGACTATGCAAAGGAACAACTTTTCTATGTGATGCAGGTCACTGGCACATAAATCTGCCTGGGCTGTATTAGAGAAGGACTTGTATTACTGCCTTGTACCATTGCCAGTGATTTTCATTTGGAGACTAGGGGTGGCACTAGTACAAGTAATGTAGGGGAGTGTGTGTTCTGCTTGTTCTAAACTTTGAAGAGGGGCATCCATGTACTGATACTGTTTGCCAGAGAGGAATTTAACACAGCACTGTGTGTCCTGTACTTTGTGAGAGGGACAGTCAGAAACTGTTCTGGATATTATGTTTTTTATGAGGTGGCAGCCTGGCATTGCTCTGAATGTGCTGTACAACTCTTTGTGAGGGAGCAGCCTAATAACCGCATGCTTTAGTGTGTGTGTTTTTATGGAAGGTCAGCCTGTCACTGCTATTTATGACGTATAAGGAGCAGCATGTGGTATGATATATGAAAGGACTATTATTATGGTTAGGCAACTGGCAAAAAGATTTAAAAAATGATTGATTTGGGGTTTTCATGCCTAGCAGTTAATCTCACACCCACACACACACCACAATTCACAGGGAACTCTGTAAGAGCAAGAATGCCCTCTGTAACTATCAAGATGATATTCTGCAGTAGCTCAGCCATAGCATGATATCCAGCAGGATGGACTCAGAATAATAAGGCTCTCCTGAGAAACTGATACAAAAGGCATTTTTTGAGGAGCTTAGGAAGTGTTCCTTATTGTGTGAGATTAGTAGGCTGATACATTGTCTGTGCTTTGACATTTAGGAGGGTTACATCTGCACTACTGCCTGCTTTAATGTATAAACTGCACAGTGCTAAGTGCAAGCAAGCATAGCTACTCCATGTTGAAATAAGCATTGTGGTACTGCACTTAAAGGGAGTTGTCAGCTTCATTGCCATTTGCAGCATACATTATATATGAGGGGCATTTGTAGTGTGTTCCACTCTGGTTTCAGAGGCAGGCCCAGCATGCTTGTGTGTAGTACTTTCTGAACTTCTATCCCAAATGTCAAAGCTACTGCTGGAAGAACTGTATTTTTTGAAGGGGCAGTCTGTTGCTATCCCTACCTGGAATGTAATGTGCCTGATAGCACCTTTGTTTTCAGAGTTTCAACATTTCTGTATATAGAGCTTGACTTTGTGTAGCCAATCATTTTAAATGTGGCTTTTATAAGTATCCACCACTAACCATGGACAGAGAATATTGAAATTACGTTGTGGTGTTGGTTCTTCTTGTATATAGGTAGGAAGTATTTGGGTTTCTAAGAAAAGAGATGTCCATGAATTCCATGTATCAGTGGTGCATGGACATTGAAAATGATAGAAACTGCATTTCTAAGAAAATGATTTCCAGGTATCAGTGGTACATGGACATTGAATCAGTAGATGCTGAATTTCTAAGAAAATTATGTCCTGGTCAAAATTATGCATGGACACAGGAGCTGGAATGTGAAAACTGGGTTTTTAAGGGAAAATCAATCATAATATATTATAATACTTAGATATTTATGTGAGTACAATGTGGGTTAAAAAGAAACAACAAAGAACTTTGCTTATCAGGGACAGAAGCAGCCATGAGAAACGTACATAAGCCCAAGTGTGGAAAGTGCAATACTGATACAGCTCCATCAAGTTCAGCCCTTCTCTAAAATTTTACTTGTTGCTGCTAAGACTAGAACAAAAATAAAGAAAAAAAGGGAAAAACCATCAGAAGCTGTCCCTCAGAAGAGGAAAAAAAACTCCTCTCTAATTCATAATTGCGAATGGGTCTGTCCTTAAACCAGAACTGTACAATATACATTAACACTATGATTTTCTCTCTTGTAAAAATTAAATTCCTCTTATTCCTGTTATAGTTAAACAGGGAGACAACATCTGGGAGATAATTCTACCATTTTAACACTTCAAGTTTAGACTCCCTTTCCATCAAAATGATCCGTTTAGGTTGTCTGCAGAATTGTAAACATCAAATGCATCATTTATGTTTATGTCTTTTATCTGTTTGACCAATATTGTATAGTTTCCCTGCAAAATTATAATACTTGAGGGACTGTGACTGTACTATGCTTAAGGGTTTATTTGCTGCAGAATCAAGGTGCAAATTTGTCCATGGTTTATAATTGAGCACCAAAAATCCAGTCACTTTAGACTCAATTCTGCTAGATACTGACCTGAATAAGTCAGACTCTTCATCGACAGATCCTGTGAGTTTTTAGGGTGACTCTACCTAAAACTATATTCCCTGGGAAACCTTTCTGTCACGTTGTACAGGGTGGTTGGAATGGTATAACCAATGACATCCTTTATGTAAGTATATTTCATTTTTATTTATATCATGCTAAATGTATAGTCAGTGCTGTACATTTATATAAGAGAGTAATTATCACAACATCACACCTCCTGACCTACAAGGGCAAAGTAACCTGCTAGTAAACTGGATGTATCCAGTTGTAGTTGCATTGCTGTCGCACAAGTCTAAAAAAACTTTTTATCCAACCAACCGTCAAGAAAATCAACAGCATTCATGTGCCTAAGGCTCTCATGTGGATGCAGGTTAGGAGGTTGATGAAACAATGTATTTATGCATTTTACTACCTGTCACAAAGCATAATTCATCTTTTCCATTCACTACATGTACAACAGAAAATCACAATGTACAAGGTGCATGTGAGAGCCATGTGTTTTCTATAGCATAAAAACAGCAAGTATAAATATCAGGTGTTTGAAAGAACACGCTGCTCAGTTGTGGAGGGGTTACTGGAACTCCCCAGGGGTTGGCATGTTTTAGGTTTTCAATTGTAATGAAATCTCGTCTTCCGTGGTTCTTAACCACTTGACATTAGAACAAAAGCTCTCTAGTACAGAGCAATTTGCTGGGATTATAATAATGAAAAACGTTACACCCACGCTTGCTGAATTTAAGATTCCATTTGAGAATCATACTGAGCGTTTCTAATATGGTGGGGGTGAGTATCAACATGTGTTTAACTAGCTGTTTGCAATTCATTTTAGCAGTGTAATAGATTGCCTGTTTGCCTGTCTTTTAGTTGAAACTCCAGGAAGAGACAGATTCCCATCATGTACCAATACCATCAATTTCTTTAGAAAATAATTTGATAAATTATAGATAATTTTCAAAGAGACATAGATCAGCACTTATAGCATCGTGTTTTCATCATTTTGACATCTCCTGGGAAGACTAGTAGCAAAGAAGACTGTACATGACTGATGGATTATCTTTTTTGTGCTTATAACACTGGTACTTGCCATAGCATAGGACAGTGATCCCCAACCAGTAGCTCGTGAGCAACATGTTGCTCTCCGATCCCTTGGATGTTGCTCCTAGTGGCCTCGATCATTATGGATTATTTTTTAATTTCAGGCTTGGAGGCAAGTTTTGGTTGTATAAAAACCAGGAGCACTGCCAAACAGAGCCTCAATGTAGGTGGACAATCCAAATGGGGTTACCAAATAGCCAATCACAGCACTTATTTGGCACCCCAAGAAGATTTTTCATGCTAGTGTTGCTCCCCAACTCCTTTTACTTCTGAATGTTGCTCACAGGTTCAAAAGGTTGGGGGATCCCTGGCATAGGATATGATATGATGAAACCTCCACTGTTCAGTTTATGGGTCCCATTGTTTAATTCTGATTGTGAGCACAAAGGCTGAATGGGCAATAAGTGTTTCACCTTTGATGGATAACTTGAAAAACTGGAAGGGCATATGAACTTTCCTTGCAAGCTATTGTCCTACAATAATGATTGATAGCAAAAAATTAGCGCACTAGTTTTCAAGTGTGCAGAAGTTAATCCTCTTATCAGCCTTGACAAAAGCAGTCAGAACCTCTGTTTGTTGGGAACCTGGGGAGAAGTCAGCAGCTAACGTGCAAATAACCAGCAGCTAACATGCAACTAACCAGCAGCTAAAATGCAACTAACCAGCAGCTAAAATGCAACTAACCAGCAGCTTGGACTTCTTTGATGCTTTCGTTTAGGCTTTTATTTTTTCAGTTAAGGAAACTTTCCTTCTTATTTCTTAAGGAGGTGCAAGGGCATTAAGATTGTTTTAACATCTTGTAGACACCCTTTATAACCCCTTCAAAATATAACTTGGCTTGAATCATGATCAGTAATCACAGATATCAAATCACAGCTGTGCTTCCCCCAGAGATTAGGGTGCTTGCACACGGCACCCAAATGGTCTGCCAAGAAAAATAAAAGGCTTCCATCCTTTAAAACAAAACAGCTGTGGTGCCTATGCACATTCTTACTGCATTTGATAAAAGGTCTGCAATAGAAAGGTATTTCCTTTATATATCCTATGAATAGCTTTAATTCAAACAATCTTCAGGTTAATCATCCTGAGTTTATATAAGGATATGCTGAAAAAAAATGAGCTGCTGGGTTTCTTGAAATCAAGGAACTGGAAACACATGTACTGCATTGATCAAAATCATTTAATCCCCTCAACAGTGTGTATTTCATTTAGGCCCCCCTTGACACTAGAACAATTTTCACACCAGTTCACAGGGAATTCCTAACAGGTAATGTCCTGCATAAACATAGGCTAGTTCCTTAAACTGAATTAATAGACCAAGGGATTGTGCATTAATTCCCTTGCACCCTAATTTGGATCATCATACTTTAAGCGTATTAAAATCATTTAAATAATAATTAAACCCCAATATGATTGTTTTGCCTCCAATGAGAATTAATTATATCTTAGTTGGGATAAAGTAAAAGTTACTGTTTTATTATTACAGGGAAAAAGGAAATAGTTTTTAATCATTTTTTAAATAATTTTTTAATACATTTTAATAAAATGTTTTATTTTTTATAATGGAGTCTATGGGAGATGGCCTTTCCATAAATCTGAACTTTATGGATACATGGTTTCTAGATAACAGATCCTTTACTGTAATATCTGAAGGCAATCCAAAGGAGGCATTTGAGGAATAAACAATGTCACTTACCACTTGTGAGTTCCTGTTTGCAAGCAGTAATTAAGCAGTAGAAGTAAGCAAGCACAAAGACGCATCTGAAAATCTTTTAGAAATCAACAATATATTGAATATTTAAATTGCCCCAATGGTAGTCAGTCTTAGGCTAGGGACAGACAGGGAGATTCGGGGAGATTCAGTCGCCT